>CAESWR010000254.1:84991-100654 GCA_903171835.1 Mullus surmuletus | reverse complement strand
GGTAGGGATCAAAACCAGCACGTTATCATATGTTTTCTTTCTCCTTTGCTCGGTCCTTGAGCACGGGGGCTTTCACGGCGCCTCTCCATTGCAAGAGGTATTGCATTGAATGCAGCATCAGGGGGCAGGACCTGACCCCCGCGTGAACTCTGCTGATGAGGTGAAACAGAAGGCAGAGCGAGGCTCCCTGGCCCTGAGGGGGATGCGGGGAAGGAATGCTGCTGATTCTACAGACGGAGCGAGTGAGCGAGACCGCGCTCCTCTTCAATACTGTCCTTGATTAGGAAAAAGGATTCAGTCGGTGCACCTTCACCCAGCCGGCGCTCAATCTGCGCACAGGCTCGGCTAAATTGATACATTTTTCCTCATTACAGTAGGGGGCCTTTGCTGCACGTCCCTACAGCGAGGCGGCCGTCAGGAGGGAGGGGAGAGACTGAGAGGCACTGAGGTTAAGGGCAGAATGTCTTCCCTGCCCTCCTCTCCTCCCCTGATTTGATTAGGACTTCAGTCATCGATACATAAACCGTGTTTAGAACCTCTTAATGCATGTGTTTGAACCAAAGAAAACATGCAGTGCATTATATCAGCCTGCAGGATGCCTGTATCCTCGTCTAATCATGGTTAATGGGGCCGGGAATTTATGCAGGAGGGATTTAGAATTTTTTTATTCTCTTTTGATCAGGAATGTCAATCAAATTACAAATATCTTGGCTCTTTTGAAATAAAAGCCTTTAGACCGACTGGGCTGCTGACTCCCAACAGAGCAGCAAAAAAGCAAAAGTGATCAGGTAAATATTGCTTTTTGCTCTTCCTTTCGCAAACAACATCAAGAGGTATCAAGATGTTTTGTTCTTAGCCGACTCTTAGCCGAGTCAGTGTTGCAATTTGAAATCTAAAAGAAAAAAGAAAAAAAAAAAATTGCGTTGACCCTGAAATAGATGTCAAATCATCCTACGCTCTGTTTTTGTTCTGTTTCCACCTTCAAGCATAACAGGCCGGCCACCAGAACGACACTAAGGGGCTAAATTTACTATGTGACATCGGCTTCCCCCTGGGCAGCCATAAGCAGCGTCTACAGCGACCCTGAATTTCCCTTTTGTAGATTTACTACCACTATTCAAATGCTTAACTGCAGATACAATGATCCTCTAATCGCTGGGGATGGTTTTCCGCTGCTTCACTGACAGCCACAAAAGAAAAAAAAAGTTGTAAGAATATAAATACCAACAATGGTGGAGTCCGGGGCCCACAGGAGAGCCCGCATTTCTGTGATAAAAACTCGTATGAGACAGTCAGAGAGCGCGCCTGGAGGGAAAAACACTCACCCTCTGAACATAAAGTTATTGCAACTTTAAAATGTGTCCGTTATTTCCGCAAAAGTCTTTCAATATAATTTCAGCAGTAATAGTAAGTAAATATCTTGGTGAGAATCGTGTTATTGCACTGTACTTTCTCAGCAGTGTCTCAAACGTATTACCTTTTTATATAATCACTGTTATTTTATAGTTATTGTTGTTAGATAATGTGGCAATAAACAATTAAATGATGCAATCTTTCTCTGTCATCAATCTCCTGCCAGTCCGTAGGCAACAGGTGACAGATAAGGCCGGAAATGTATCAAAATCAGTGTTTTGATAAAACTGATCGTGCCTAAAATAATCAGATTCAATATGATTTTTTTTACTGAATCAAAATATACATTTTTCTATTCTTATTTTTTGAAACTTTTGATTGAATTCATATAATGCAGGGCAGCAATCTTTCTTTTTATCAGAAAAAGGAATTAATCACATCTTACTTTCGTTGAAATTCCTTTTCTTAAATTGTGCATCAGAAAATTATTGAAGCATATTTATATAGATCATGTTATTTATATTTTTTCCAGCAGTTTCTTTTTTTTGTCTTTTATAAACATACATGATTAATGGCTAAAAATTACTCTGGATTTGGTCAGAATTTTGGCATTCTTTTACTGCTTTTTCCCTCTTATTTGTCACAAAAAATAGATTTCTTTCCAAAAAGATTATAAAAATCAGAAAACATATTTATATAATATGAAATATATGAAATACTTAAGGCATGTAAAATTGATTACATTATATTTTTTGACAATAAGATAACAATCGGGAAATGAGGTACAAAATTATAATAACTTGTCAAAGTCGTGTTTTTTAATGTATTTTCCCTTTTTATGCTGTTAGAACATTTTTAAACAAATCTAAAATAAATGTTTAAAAAGAATAAACACAAAATTGTTTTTGCAGTTCACTGATAAGAAAACAGTTAATCAACCATACAGCTCTATATAGCAAATTCCACAAATGCCATTTAAAAGTTTTTAAGACAATAAAACTAAAAATAATGAATAAAATTACGAGGGTGATGATTATGGCTGATTTTTTTCCAGCATCAAAAATGCTTTTGTTTTTCTTCTTGTATGCTGGTACACATTTAGAATCTACAAACACACATACACGTGCACACACCGACCACAAAATCACTGAGCACGTTAAATCACGAATACAGCCAACCTGCTTTGATAAAGTATGAATTTATCTATAGTCATATAAATCTGGCATTAATAAACTGGCATTAGTGTGATCAGTGGATTTTGAGGCTAATTATCTAAGAGCATCGTAGATTTCTAAAACAAAACTAATTAAGCAAAACAGGACAAAGGTTCAGTGCAATAATATGTTTTTCCAATTCTTTTCCACACAAACTGATTCAGGTCGTTGAGATAAGCTCACTTACAGCACGGGTCACTATAACAAATGGTCAAAATTTCCACTGTAGATAAGCAATCTTCCAGCAGCCGTGTCCCACTTGGCACAGACACACACTGCTGACTTCTACCGGCCGTGCGGAGATCCCGATGTAAAGAGGGATGCATCTTCAACATCCTCAAATAACTCCACAAGGGCATGTTAATGACCTTAAAGTGCTCATTACAGCAACAATTAAACAGAGGGATCCCAGAGGCATTGGGAGCAGTCGTGTCACTGTCTGTGTATAGGCCAACACATCTCTCCCATCTCCATTTATTTCCCTAAGAAATCAGCGGGGCCACCTGGGCTTGGCATTGAAACTTCATTCATCTCCAGAAATGGATTCCAGTGGAGGGCAAAATCAAATTCTCATTTGCAAGGCAGGGGGAGAAAGAGAGGGAGTGAATGCAGGAGGTACCTGGGAACGCTAACCTCTGGGTGAACCCGCCGCATCTGATAGTTTTGCTATTTGTCTGTGACATTGACAGCTCTGGGGGAGATTAGGAGCCACCCTGCCCCAGCTTCCCCACTTTGCATTCTGCCTATGCGCCGCTTTACAGATGGACCGCCGCACAATTTACCTTCGTCCCGTTTTTCCCGGGTTTTAAGCCCACCGCGACGGCAGACGCAAACGCAGTGATGTAATTATGTGCAATGCTACAATAAAACAAAGCAAATGAGGAGGGAGCTGCATCATGGAGCAAGGATGCAAAAAGTACACGGTGTGGCTTTTTGGTGCTGTGGCGGTGGTGGTGGGGGGGGGTGACGGAGATGAGAGTGATGGATGCCCTTCGGTTAAATACGTCCAAATCCCCCCTTCAAGCCGCTCTCTTCTTGCCAGGCAGCGTGAGTGAGTGTGTGAGAGAGAGTGTACAAGATTAATAGTGTAAACAGCAAGGGAGAGAGAGAGAGAGAAAGGCAGCCAGGAGAGCGAGGAGCAAGAGAGAGAGAGGGAAGGAGAGAAAGAGAGAGAGGGGGGCGGGGGGGGGGGGCAAAAAAGACTATCAGCATCTGCAGCAGCACAGTAGCCCTGGGGGAATAGTGTGAACTTTTGAACCCTGATGGCAAGCAGTCGCAGCGATGCACAGAGCCTGCTCCTGCCTCGTAATGGGCGTGTGTGTGTGTATATGTGTGTGTGTGTGTGTCTGTCTGTAGGAAAGCACAGAGGCAGCGACGGAGGGAGGAGAGGAAGGCAGTGCGAGGGAGAATGAGGAAGAGTGGAGGTCATTAACATATTTCTCGCTTCCTCGCAAACGAGCCGCCCGCTATCCAAATGTCATGAAATCCATACGCCGATGAACGCGCCTGACGGATGGATCTCCGGGCGGGAATTCTGACAGATAGTTACAGTAGGAAGCCGTCAGCAGGTCCAAAAGAAACTCGTTACCCCGAGGCCGCTCGCTCGCACAGCTCTGGACCAAGCACAGACCAGTCAGAGGTCGGCAAAGTCACAGGTCAAAGGGCAAAAGTTCAGCCAGCGGGCAGACGGCACGACCGCGGGCCAAGCAGGTCGCCAGACCCAGAACACGGCCCAGGTGCTGCAGGCGGAAAAACCACAGCGAGAAGACAAACGCTGGTGCCACCGAAAGCAACATCCTTCATCGGGGCTCTTTTTTGTGCCCCAAAGTTCGCTCGCATGCAGACAATGGCCAGTTGGCGCCTAAAACATCGCTGATTAACCCCCTAATGGAGCATCAATCCATCAGCTGGCACCGTTTTCCCGTCCCGGCAGCCAAGAGACCCGGGCATGCACTTTGAAAAGCACTTCACTTTATATCGCTTTTTCAAGCTTCAGCCAAACTGACAGGATGTAGATTTAACGTTCTATTTACTAGCTCGGCGTAATAATGTTGTTACTGTATATTGCCTCCTCGTATTCAAATGAGAAATAGGCAACAACCAGACATAACTTAAAATTGGTTATCCTGCTGTATTCTATTGCCAGTAATTGGTTTAGAAAATTGCAGCAGCGCAGTAATCACTGCCAGGAGTCACATTCTTGCATCCTTTAAAGCCGGCCTTCACCACAGCACACACCTGCCTGGAGGTTAACCTGTTGGAAAATTAATCAACAACTATTTTGATCAACAATTAAATGTTAATTAATTTTAAGCATAAAAAAAATGACCTCTCTGTGGTGTACTTTATAGGAAACTCCCCTCACTCTACTCCGTTATGAAATCTGCCTTCACAGGGAGCAGAATGTTCCGTTTTGATTGACGCCGTTAGAGAATTCTACTATTCTTGGTACTGAGCTTTGCAATATTTCTGACCATTTAAACACATGAGAGAGAGGAAATATTGCCTTTATCAAATGAGCAAAAATAGAAATAATGGCAAAACTGTTGGATTGCATTACACAGACACAGGTGTACCTAATAAACTAATTAAGAGAGTCAAATCCAATTATATTTATAGGTTTATTGGGTTACAAAAATATTGTAGAATAATGCCCTTGGTCGCACCATGAGGGCTGTCACAATGTCACAATCGATTTTCACTCTACAATTACATTCATCTAAATAATTCAAAACATCAAACTAAATACCTGATGAAAATAAGGCTATAATGAAAGTGGGTTTTTTGTGTTTTATTTGCCTTTTTCAGAAAACAAATTCCTCCTAAACTGCGAGTGGGGAATTGGACAGAAGCGAGGCACCGAAATAAAAAAACAAAAAAGAGATGATTATTTACACTGTCAATTGTTTCAATTTTAAAATATCAAAGAAATTAATATGATCAATAAACACAAGCATGTACAGCAGCTCGGGTGTGAAAAATAACGTGCGAGTGGACTCCACATCCTGCAAATCACATCTTCATGACAGCACACACACCTGAGCGACTGGAGGCGACTTCATAATAGAATCATTACGCTCACAAAGAAGATGAGCGAGACGTATCAAGCGCGCCATCTTTCCAGCGTGCCTCCTGAAACAAAGCTTCTCCTCCCGCACTCTGTCATCGCCAGCGATTCCTGCCAAACATCCCCCAGCGCCCAGCGGTGCCTCCCAATCAAAGGAAAACAAACAGGCCATTTGGACTTCATAAACTTGACCTGCAAACAGCATGACAGGGCTAAAAGCCCCACATCTCCGCCTGTCTCCTAGGGTTTGTGTGTGTGTGTGTGTGTGTGTGTGTGTGTGTGTGTGTGTGTGTGTGTGTGTGTGCGCGTGTGTAAACTCTGCATGCTGGAGGGCAACATTTTATGCCTGTATTTGTTTCTGTATGCAAGATGCGTTGGAATGCAAGAGTACGTGAGGCGGGGGAAGGATGAAAAGAAAAAAAAAAACGCTGAAAATGTGTGTGAGCCCCAAATAGCAGAGCGCGCGCGAGAGAGAGGCAGGCAGACGAAGCAGGGGTGAGGCTGCAGGCGCGGTCAGGTCATCGGTGCGGTCGGCGGGTGAAACTCAGTTCACATTACCATGCAGACACCCGGGCTAACAATGGAGGCTCCATCTGTTCCTGTCAGCCATTACAAATCTGGTGTCACCCAGTCCACTGAAGACAACAGGCCACCGCATCTAATCAAACGGCGCAGGCTCCTCCTGCGCAGAAAAGGCAGCCATCGACTTCACACTCACTCACTCTCTGGTTAGGGAACAGAGAGCAGCAGAGGCAGGCGGTCGATTACCACGAGTAATACGTTCTCACAGTCACAAAGTCTCTTTTGTGTACAGTAGGCGCAAATAAAATGACACAATCTGCCTCAAAAGAAGAAAACTCAATTTTCCACCTTCTCCTCCTCCCAGCCAATTCTCTCTAAAAATTAACATTCATTTCCGCAAACAAAAGCTGTGGATTTTGTGTGGAGGTTTTGGTTTTTTTTTATCCAATGTAAAAGAACATTCGGAATAAATCTAAACGAATGTGTCTATAACCATTTTTTCTGCGAACCTTTTCTCGCCTTGAAACGCAGCGCCCAGCGGTGGGAGCGGGAGCCGACGGTGAACAGAGGATGAACTATGAACTCCACATGCCCCCTGAGTGAGGACACAGGCCATTCACTGCAATTGCATGATCACAGCCCCCTGGCAACGGAGACGCAGCGAGCTGTTTGAATCAAATGTTATGATTATTACACCAACAATTAAATTTGTGGTTTCAGTCACTCTGTGTTGAAGGGTTGCTGACATTCAATGAGAGAAAAAAAACGTACATGAACAAAAAAGAAAATTTGTGTTTTTTTTGTATAATTGGTCGTTTCTCACATTCAAACGTTGGCTGCGGCGCGGCCCCGCGCTCGAGCTTCACGAACAGACGGCGTACTTTGCACGCGTTGCCATTATTGCCTTAAGGGGAATTTTTTAAAGCTTTTCAGATTTTGTTTGTTTCCCCGGAGGAAATCTCGCCTTGTTTATTCACAACAATTCCAAAAAACAAATTGTCATTGTCCTTCGTCGTATCTTCCCGCCATCTGCTGTGATTTGTTTACTCTATTTGCCCAAAGTTGCAGAGAGAGGCGGCCGTCTCTCTTCTGTGGGCAGAGGATGTGAGAGTTCATTAAGCCATTCCCAAATAAGCCGATCATTTTTGACTACATCCAGCTGGCATTAACTACCGGTGCCACGAAACAACCGCAAAAACTCCCACAAAATATGATATTGCTGAATGGAAAATTCCACACGACTCCAGCTTCACCTCAGGAAGAGGGGGGCTGGGCAGAGTGGAGATGGGCACCCGAGGCACCCTGGTCGGTAATGCCCACCTGCGGCATGTCACGTCAAAGGCTATTAGCCGCCGCATGCAGTCAGAGACACAAAAAAAGTCGCAGCGGGCAGGAGGGTGAGTCCGAGAAAAGGAAGATGGAGGGAAAGATTGATAAAGCCAGAGAGGGATGGAACACACATGGCCCCTCAGGTACAGTGTTGTATTTCAAACCCGGTTGTGAGAGAATAGAGGGGATCGGGGGTCAATCAATCACTGCATTAGCCCACAGCTACAAAGCCGGCTCTCTGTGTGGGCCGCCTCGGTGCCTCCCCACAGTCCACACACGTGGCCAAGGGGGACAGAGAGGGCACACAGCATTCCGCCACTGGAGGGAGCTCTAACTCACCAATCTGCAAACCCATTCCCCTCCTCTCTCCTCCCCAGCACTCCTACCTGGAGAGAGGAGGAGGAGGAGGAGGAGCCACTGATGTCACCGGGCTGTGAGGTAGGAGGGGGGGGGGAGCGGGGAAATTTCACAAATGTGATCCTTTTCCTTTCTTTCTTTTTTTTCCTTTTTCAAATTAAGAGAAACAATATACCGCGAAAAGTCCACCTCGCTTCCTGTGGAGCGTGCTGAAGGCGTCAAGGATCGCGTGTTACAACAGTACTGCGATAGTTTTGTCAGAGGAGCGGCGCATTGTCTCCTGTAACTTGAACCCTCTTTGTGCCGCTTCCTTTGTCGACGCATGTTCACAAACACGTTATGTACAATAAGATGTGCCTCTCATTTTTAGGGTCTCTAAACTTTAAACAAGGCTCTTGTGAATTTTTTGAAAAAGGAAGACTTTCTATTACTCTCTGCTCAGACAAAGACACATTTTCAAATATGATTGGAATAATGGCGATGACGGGATGAGGCTTATTCGCCTTTGTCCCAGTGTGTCATTTCGAGGGTTATCAACACAAGTTTGAAATCTGGCCTTTTTTTTTTTTCTTCGTTTCTCTGCATTGCGCAAATAGCCGAGAACACATATTCGCACATGCCGGGAATTAGAATCAGCAGCACTGTTGTTAACTTACACTCAGGGGCTCCATCATCCTGGTTGTCAGAAGCTACTGAGGCGTCGTCTGATGGTGCAGAGCGGCCCAAGCTGGAACTGCGGTTGTCATCAGAACCCTCTTCTTCCCTTAAGTCAGCTGAGTGTGTGTGTGTGTGCATGAAAAAAGAGGATAGAAGAAAGACGGGTGAAAGGGGGGCTTAACATTCTGAGGCAGGGTTACAGCTCCTTTTACACTATTTAACGTTTACACATTCAGTGCGGCTTTATGTGCTGTGGACATATCAACTTTTGTATTAACGTTTAGTGGGTGCTAAATTCAACACCAACAAGAATGCAACTTAAGACCTGCACACATCCACACTGACTAAAAACTACAAAATAGAGACCAAAAGAGAGACCTCTCCACCCCAGATAACCATTTAATGACTGATGGCCCTCTGATGATAACAATCTGGACTTTGAGGACACCCACCATCATTAAGACTTTCCCAAGTCAGTTTGAGAATTCTGTCATCTAATTGTCTTTTAATTCTGATAATTTTGTGACAGAACATGACGCACTCTCAATTTTGATTTTATTCTTCCTTCAATGTTATGACTTATTTTATGAGAAAATTTTATTGAGCAATATTAAGTGACAGCAGGCGTCCTTTTTCAGATTTTCAATGCATCTCTATTGCCGTGGGGTAGGACGAGCTGAACTACTGAACTACAACATGAAAAATAGTTATTCTGTTATCTGATTATCTGTGATTTTACGATAGGCTGTTTTCAAGATTGTCCAAAATCCCTGTAACGAAATGTCTTTTTCCAATCGATCAATCAATCAATTTTATTACTCAAAATCCCACGAAAGTGGCGTGGAGTACAAAAACGTATCAATTGCATACTGTACAGAATATACATACATACATGCACATACATAACAAGTATGCTTATACTGCGCACACATACATCCCAGTGTGGGGACGAGGCAAACGCATAATACAATCCATGACACAAATGAAAACATTATTTGTAGAGTGGCAAAACCTTACTCAGAAAAGCACCTACCGGTAGTTTGAAAAGTAAAGTTTGATCGCTTGTTTGTAGCAAAAGAGCACATTTGTGCATCGACGGATGACTTGCAAAATACTTAGGCTACTTAGTACTTTTTTGAAATTTGTTACAATGGCTTGGTCTTTACATTTTAAAGTTACATGGAATTTGTCCCCAATGTAGTTTCCCAAACAAAGGTGGCAGAAACGCTTGTTTCTTTCTATTCCTTTATACCTACCTATTATCTTTGGGATTCTGTTGTTTGAGAGTCTAAGACTGCAAATAGCTTGACGGGATTTAACAATAGTTATATATATATTAGTAGTTTTATAAATTTAGACTGTCCTTGATTTGGCAGTAGAAGTCACATGAGGACATACTTTGTAACTCAGAATGCCAATTTTGTAGGAAATGTTCTTTCAGCCTCTGCTCGACCATAGACTTAATCCAGTTAACACTTTTGCATTTCTGTTCGAGACAGATGTAAGAGAGACCACATTCGCCTAGTGTCTGTTTCACATAAACAAGGAGAGGTTTCAAAGACAGTCATACATGACTCTACAAAGCTTTGTTTCCTTGCCATTTAGGAGACTGCTCCAGTACCCAACCACTCTTTTTTTTATCTCAATATGCAAAGGGTATCTTCCGAGTTCACCGTCTACCATAATTGAACATGTAGACGATTTAACCTTCAGCGTGTACTTGAGAAACTTCAGATGTAGTTTCTCAAGAACATCTGTTTTAGCAGGCCCCCATACTTCACAACCATAGAGCATGACAGGTATGACCAGCCTTTCAAAGAGTTCTAGTCTGATGTCAATGGGAAAGTTATGCTTTCTGCACTTAGTCAGTAATGCAAACATGGCTTTAGAAGCCCTTTTATAGAGATCTCCAATGGCCATTTTAAAGGACCCATTGAAATTGAAAACAACTCCCAAATATTTGAAGCTGTGGACAGCCTCTAGGACCTGGCCATCACAGAAAATTGTGTATTTCTTATCAGTTTTGTAGTGGCCGAAAACCGTGACCTTTGTTTTACTACTATTGATTTTCAGCACATTTGGTCAATGGCAACTTGTAGACCTCTTTTGGAGGTGGCCATAACTATGTCAACATGTCAACTGAGGTCCCTGCAGGCCAAATAAGGCTGGACAGCTGATTATCTCCAGTTCTGGAGCTGTACATTTTACCCATATGTGCTTTTACAGCATAAAAGTACATGATCCTCATGTGTGGATTTCGTCAACAAAACAAATGTAACTTGCAAAATGTAGAAGGTGACAGAAACATATCATATTTAAGAAATGTTAAGCTCTTAAATTCAGTAGATTTAATGTTTAACTGACATCCAGGCACCCTGCCATTTATGTTTTCCTAAACTCCTCCCATTTGAGTGAAACCCCACCCCTCATTTCCTTCAAGCTGTGCCAGCCAATTGTGTTAATGACGATCAAAATGAATTGAACTCACATTTCACACACGGCTGAATAAACTGTACATTTGACTGATGAGAGACTTTTACTTACATCTGAAGGGGAATTCCTGCGGGTTTCTGTAAAATCACAAGACACATAAATCAGGACCTTTTGTACCGACTGACATATTTTCAGTTTTTTGCTCCAGCGTTGCTTTTGAATTTTCTTGAATGTTTTCTGCAGAGACCACAAAAGCCACAAGGGTTGTCTGCTCTGCTGCATGCATCTGTTGAGCAGCGCAGGCGACATTGCGGAGGATGCTGCTTCCGGAGTCGCACGTAATATGAGAGTTTCATCTTTTTACTGCTTGGAAATGAAGTCAAATTAAAATTTAATTATCCAGATCAAACAAAGATCGTTTGGTGAAATCTTTAAAAACGATTAATTATAACAAGTGAGGGCCAGGATGAAGTGTTGAAGGTGACACCATTAGGCTTGATGAGTTTGTTTAAATGGTATTTAGTGTTTGAAGCAATTACAGCAAAAACTCTGCAGCATTGCCAAGGAAACACTGGCGTCAGATTACCATAAAAGCATGGCGGTGAAGCACCAGTGCTGCTTCCAGAGGTGAAGTCCTACCTGCTATGGACAACTCTGAAGTTATTCAGCAGGACCCTTCGTGTCTCCAGAGCAGCTTCACTGAGCTTCTCATCTTGTAGGTGCTCTGACACAAACAGCTCACAATCTGATGGGGACAGGAGACCCGGCGTCAGGTGTGGAGGACATGTTTTACTCTACAGGCGTCACAGGTGATGGCGAGATATGATTGTCGAGCGGTCAAAAGCACTGAATGTTCCTGACACATGAATAAAGGATCAGATTTGTGAAACACACACAACATCTGACGTTGAGGATCACACTTGGCCGTGTTCTCTCCTGCTCGTAAAACATCCCCTTAAGCTACACCTTCAAGTAGAAAATTCACAAAACAAATCTTTGCGGTTTTAGACCTGCAGCCTTGAATTATGGAGACCATGTGGCACTTTGTCTATAAAATACAGTCAACCAGAGCAGCTTTATGCTCAGGCAGGAGCACTGAAAAAGTCATTTCAGCATAAGAGGTGAGCGGCAGGCTCTTTTCACTGCAGACATTTTGAAGCTCACAGGTGTAAACATTAATAGTAACGATGGTTCTGTTGCATTAACTGTTCCCCATGTTGATGAATAAGCACCCACGGTAACAGAAGGTTGGACTGGCTGAACAAACATAATTCATTCTATCAGTGCCAACTGTGCTTGTCTGTACATGATAAATTAAAATGTAAATAATGATGGTGACTGGCAGAGGACGACAAAGCATTGGCTGTTTCAGTGGAGGTTGAGTTTTCTGTCAGAGTTTCAAAGGGTTTGCATCACAGAACTGACTTGAAGTAGGCTACAATTTGCTTAGACATTGAAAATATTACTTCACATGAAAATAACTGCTGAAAATGGCAATTTGGCATTTTTCCTGTTTTTACACCATTATTCATACCCGAATAAGTACAGTTCATCCATTTTTAATACTACAGGATAAAAAGTTCACCCACTGTTAAATAATCAAGGCATTTAGTGGTATTTGTAGCACTAATGTTGTCCTTAAAGTTCCCAAAAAACACAAATGACTGTTCGTAACCTATCCCAAAACATCTTACAAATTCCTGTAAGAATTATACTATTCTTAAATGATTGACGAATATGTAGCATCTTTATGATGCTGCAGGTAAACAGGTCAGTCCACATGACTTATCTGAATCAAATTTTCATGGTCTCGCTCTGAATTGTACGGACTCATGCAAATGTTCTTCCAAAGGCCCCATTCCCTCGCCTGCCAGTTCATGCAAATATCATAAATGCCATTGTGCAGCTCTTCTGGGAACGTACGGAGGCTATGGAAATACGAGTCTAACTGTTTTGACAAGAGGACTTTGTGAGTAACATAATAACGACACATTAAACAAGAATTGGTTTCTCTGATATGCCCGAGTACTGCCTCCATTATTCATTAATAACAAGATTTAAAAGGTAGAACTGTAGTGTTTTAGAAAAATATTAAGAATAAAAATCAAATATTACCATCCAACAGCCTCCTGATGTCGTTCGGGATTGTCCCCATGCCTGACTTCCTCCAACTCCACACCACTTTGCAGACTTATCAAGACTTTTTGCTTCCCTTCCACAATACGGATTTTGTTCCACGAGGCAGTCTATGAAGCAGTGCACCCACACTCTGTCACATTGTTATAGATCCATATCAGAAACAACACCCAGCTCACACACGCTCACATACATTCACACACAAGCAAAGCGACTGACTCAGTATCTAACCACCTGTGGTCTGTTCTACTGCAACCCTAACTTCCGTGCATTTACACAAAATGGGGTGGGGCAGGTGCACAGAATGAGAACTTCCTGTGCAAAGGTTTCTGAGTCAAGGCTGATGACAAGGTTTAACTGACAGGAGGAAACCACCCCCCTCCACTCTCCTCAGCCAACAACAATGCTGTTGCGAGGAAGCAACAATCCAGTGCATATGTGAGAAGATTAATTGTTGATAAAGATGTGGACAAGACTAGTGAAAAGGGGGATTATGGTCAAACATTACAGCAGAACCTAAAACATTGAGTCTATGGATGTGTGAGCTGCTAAAGTACAATACTGCTATCGATATAAAAAAATATATCAATATATTTTTTCATGACATATGGAATGAGACCATGTCATTTATATAGATTATAGCCCTGTATAGTATATTTGTTATAGAGGAGGAAGAGGAAAATCTGTAATTTGATTGTAATAAGCCACTCAGTTGTAAAACTAAACTAAAAACATTTGCAGATATTTTACTTCTCTTATATTAATTCAAAAAAAAGATTAAGATATGTTTTTTAATGTGAACCGTACATGGAGCTTTACAATTGGAAAAAGTTACTCCTGTTTTTATAAGGTATTTATGTTTAAATTGTTATTTAAACAGCTGAGTTTGAACTAGGTGAAGAAACCTATTCATTTCTTATTGCAACTGTTGCACATTGAAATAGCTGGTTTCAATAAAACTAGTTGTGACATGTCATATTTGACTTTGAATGAACATTTAGCTCACTTTGTGGAAAAAATATTGGGATATTGGGATATCGGGATATCGTATTCAGCCTAAATATAGCGGGATATGAGTTTTGATCCATATTGACCAGCTATACTGCAGGGTTTCATTTTATGCTTTAAATTGGTTACAAATACATTAAATAATAATAAGAAGAAGAAGCATCATCACTATCATCATCATCATCATCATCGTAATGAATAATATATTGAATATACGACCTTTGATAGTATGAAATTAAGCCTGGTTGTTGTGTAGTCCTGCTGACTTTAAAAACCAACAGATGAAGCTTAAAACACAAGCTCCTTCAAGACAGTAACCAGATGGCTACCAGCCCAAGATATGCAGTTATGTCACTGAGCAACCTGCAATGTGGGAAGGGCAAAGAGAGAATTTGCCCACAGGGATCAATAAACTACCCCATTATTTTAAAGAAAAGTACCAGTCAGCAAAATTCAAGTACCCTTGGGGTTTTTGTGAGGGCTGAAGGTGGGTGCCAGCAAAAGCTTTATTCAAACTCAAACGGGTGAGATAATATCAAAACATCACAATGAAATCAAACACTGCACCCAGCAGCAAAAGCTATCGACACAGGAGACCACAGAAGACAGTAGACCACCAGGATACCACCACCAACATTAGTGTAATATAAAGACTGGGGGTCACATGATTACTCCAAAGTCATGGATTTGTAAATATGCCTCAATTAAGATCCTCCTACTTACTTTTTAATCACACTAATGAGGTTTTGGTTCAGTATAATTTGTATGTTGTCAGCTGAATTACATAAAAATACCAGGCAAATGTTCCCAAAGCGGGTAAGAAGAGAAAACATCAAATTCTGCTGATGAAGAGGCCGGTTGGAGGAGTGGCCGGGTCAACTCTGAAAAAAGCACAGACTGTTCCCGACACATGAATAAAGGATCAGGTTTGTGAAGCACACACAACATCTGACGTTGAGGATCACACTTGGCCGTGTTCTCTCCTGCTCGTAAAACATCCCCTTAAGCTACACCTTCAAGTAGAAAATTCACAAAACAAATCTTGGCGGTTTTAGACCTGCGGCCTTGAATTATGGAGACCATGTGGCACTTTGTCTATAAAACAGGCCACCAGAGCAGCTTTATGCTCAGGCGGGAGCACTGAATAAGTCATTTCAGCATAAGAGGCGAGCAGCAGGGCTCTTTTCACTGCAGACGTTTTGACTTGTCAAAGCAGGAAGCTCATAGGTGTAAACCGTAGTGTTGTAGTCAAGACCGCACCAACCGAGACCAAGACATTATCTAGACCAGAGAGTATCAAGACCGAGACAAGAATAGGACATTTGGTGGTGCAAGACCGCGACAGGACTAAGACTGTATACATCAAAGAAAAATCACAACAAAACAGAACAGTATTACAACATGAATGAACCAAACATGAATATTAATACGTCCCGGAGAAGCAGATACTCCTCTATAATTCAGCCGCAGTTTTCAGTCAAATGTGCTTTAAGGCTGTTTTTGTTTTTTCTCCTCTTCAGCATCTTAACGCACCTTTTTTCTTTTTTTTCCTCTCTCTCTCTCTTTTCAGCAACAGACAGAGAATGC
>CAESWR010000254.1:45606-57748 GCA_903171835.1 Mullus surmuletus | reverse complement strand
CCCCTTAAGAAAAAAAAAAGCCCACTTTACGCGAGTCATTTCAGCAAAGTAATCCAGTTGATCCGTCATTTTTCACGCACATTCACACGCAGCCACGGGAACATGGCGCGCACCGCGAGGCGCGCGCATCTCCTCCGCCGGTGTGTTGTTGTTGCTGTTTTTTTGGGGGGGAATCACGCATCTTTTCACGCACCCGCACACGAGAGGGGAGCCAAGAAAAAGGTTGTTACTGGTGTTTAAGTGAATGAGCGCAGAAAACAGCAGCTGCGATGGAACCTCATGGGAAATAAGTTGCCATTCCTGCTGTCCACATGACCGCCAGCGACCAATCCACGCGCGGCGCGAGTCGTAAACTTCCCCGGCAAAGTTGTAAATTTTCATAAACAGCAGCCGTTTTTGTACTTTGGACGCGCGTTCACATCGCCATCTTCGTTTTGTGGAGGGCCCGAAAGGTTTGGAGCTGAAGCTGGAGCAAAGACTTTGTGAGTTTCGGCCGCTGGTTCGGATCCAAAGCTGCGTATCGATCCGTGATCGGGAGCATCCAGAGGTGTGAGGGCGCAGCTGGAGGACGGGTTTGGGTTCCAGCGTCGTTTGAAAACGGTATTAATCCGTAAAAAATGGTCTGATAACCTGGAGATTTTTTAAGAGTCCGTTATCCCGCCGGAATAATCTGAATCGAGGAATACTCTGATTTCATCGGATCAAGTCGCAGTTCGGCCGAGACCCTCCTGCAGCCCTCTGGGGGGGTTTAAGGTCACACCAACTTCACTGAGAAAATAATTCCGACAAACTCAAACTCTCCGTGTTTTACTTAAAACGCCGTCGTCTTTTTAAAAAATAGTTCTCGCCTAATTTCCGTTTGGGTTTGTTGAAGAAAAGGTATTTTAAAGTCGCCATTGTTGTGATTTCCACCGTGAAAGAGGATTTCCGACTTTTATGGATGCAATAAAACCATAAATTCCTGAATTTCCCCTTTTGCTTTTTGTCTTTTCTTCTTTTTTTTTTGTAGGGGTTTTTTTTTGGCCTGTGAGGGATCAGTTTTCCTCCAAATGCTCCAAATGTGGGAAATTCGTACCAGTTTGTCTAGAAATAAAGAATAATTGAGTCCAATCTTTTAAATTAGTCGAATTATGAATGGCATAAAAGAAGAGAATAATTATGATTCATGTAAACGGAATATTTTTTCCACTCTTTTTTCTTTTTTACAGTAAAAATGTAACTCAAACACACAGATCACATTCGCGGCGCTGCTTAATAAAATATATCTAATTACGTTTCAAATTTAGATTAAATGAGGTTTTTAGAAACAGAATTAAAAATTGAAGGTGATGAATCTCGCCCAGGGCCCACTTTCTCCTGCAGAACCTCACTCTCACTACAACAATTAAATTATGCACGTTCTCAGATCGACGGATTATATAGGATCAGATTTTTAAAACCTTAAAATCTGATCCTGCTCTTTTTTGTTGTGTTTTCCGGATCTCTGTGAACAAAACAAGGGAGCAGATGCTGGCAAACTTTATGGCCTATTCAATGAAAAGCTTTACAATTATAGACCTACTAATAAAATGATCATTTCTCTTATTTAACATTACTGATTCATTTCGAAAGGGAAAAATACCCATTAAAATCACGTGAAATGTTGTAGAAAAAAATAATTATATTAAATGTTTTAATTATAGATAATAAATTAAGAAAATTAGTAGTTGTATTGGAATGTGGCACATTTTATTGAATAACAGTGTTTTTAATTAAAATAATCAAACTATTGCTTAGAAAAACATATTTTATTGACCATCAGTGCAAATATTTGTATTACATATCCTTAAAATGCAGCAGGCCTTCCTTTTTTTTTTTTTCCATTCATGTTAAATGATTTTCTCGCCTCAGCAAAAAATGAGCTTTCCCTGAGATATACTGAGGCGAGGATAAAAATGGGACCTGTTTGCATTAATTTTGGCACAGAATAAATTCACCCTCCGGACAAACGAACGTCAAATCCCAGCTAATGTGGGAGAGAATGTAACAGAAACAGAGACTCCATGATATTGTTCTGGTTTGGCGGCGGGCCGAGCAAACTGCAGCTGTAGGACGAGTCTCCACAGTGGGAGGCCTCTCCGAGTGGACGTTTTCTTCTCCGCTTGGAGGGGCTTCACGAGTCACCGGTGCTCCGCAGCCCCTCACTGGCCTTCACCGGGGCGGGGGTCTCCGAAGAGGGGTTGCGGGCAGCGTGAGAGAGACCAGGCCTCTTGAGCAGCGGGGCACGAGTGGAGACGACAAACAGGCTCTGCAGGGCAGCGGGGTCATGGGACATGTAGGCTCGCTGGTCCTGGTGTACCAAAGCAGAGCCGCCTCCTGAGGAGACAAACGGGGATGGGATGAAAGCAAATCATTTTATTGTGCCTCCAGATTGGCTAACAGAGCAGCAGTGGCTCCAAATCACTGCGAGGAAAAATAGCTTTGCCTTGTTCAAGATATTATTATGGAATAGATGCATTTGGACATTTGGACTCCATTATTACCAGTCATATTGTGAATATAATCTTAGTTTATTCAAAATGTGAGAGGAGATTTGTGCTACTCATTTTTAATCAACCTGTATTTTCTGTTACTTTTACAAAAACTCCAGTACACATGCCAGGTGTTTAACAGCTGCTGTTCTCACCTGGCCAGTGGATGACCTGCGCGCTGATGCTCCTCCGCAGATCCCCGGCCCCTCTGTGGCCCTCCGCCTCGTTCACAGTCCGGCTGTTCACGGTGGGCCTGAGTTGGCTCTGCTGGGCGCACTGCAGCATGGTAATGAAGCTGTGTCCATTTAATTATTCTTCATAACAAGCGTGCACTCAGATCATTTGGTGCTTTAAATAGCCGCCCGACTGCCCTTAACTCAGAGTTACACCGCTGTTGACTGACAATAAGAGGCGATGCAGCTTCAATTCTGAACCGTGACACCTTTTTTTTCACCCAGGAATCAAAAACGTCAAGTTCCATCCTCTGCAAAATTAAATCTAGAGTTAATGTGATATAATTCTGGGAGAAAAATGACATACAGACTTCCCTCTCCCACACATTAGCAATGACTACGTTCTGTTTAAATATCCCAGGAAGCCCTGCGGCTGAGTGAGTAGCGAGTGGCGAGTGAGCGAGCCCGCCCACCAGCAGAGGGCTCACATGCATGCTGACACCAGTGTGTTTGACAATTGTAGCATTTCTTGCTTTGAAGGCAAGATCAGCATGTTAAAGCTTTTACAGAGTGCTAGTCAATTTAAAGACATAAAAAAATGGTCTTTGCTGATACATACCTGCTGGGTGATCAGAGCGCATTGCAACGGCTGCAACTGCGGCTGCTGCTGCTGCTGCTGCTGCTGCTGCTGCTGCTGCTGCTGTTGCTGTTGTTGTTGCTGCGGCTGTTTGCTCTTGTGGGAAATCTGCGGCGGCTCCTGCTGGGATGGAAAAGAGGCGTTTACCCACAAACCGAGCTGTCTGCAGTGTGTTTAGAATGTTTACGAGCCATGGTATGTTCACACCTTCGCCTGCTGTGGCTGATGAGCTGCTCTGCTCTGCCGCTGGTGGGGGACACAGGCATCCCGGGCGGCCCCCCGTCCCTCAGCCTGGCCCTGCAGCAGCTGCTGGATCTGGCCCACCACCCCGAGGTCGTAGAGCATTTGCTTCCTCTGGAGCAGTGCGCTGACCCGCTCCTTCTCCTCCTCCTCCTCCTCCTCACGCTGCTGCTGCTGCCTCCTCTGTTGCTCTTCCTCTTCCTGCTGCCTCTGCTGCTCTTTCTTCTCCTCCTCCTGCTCCTGCTCCTGCTCCTGCTCCTCAGCAGCTGCAGCTTCCTCTGGCGTCTCAGATGAGAGCTGCAGACAAACATTTGATTCAATTTGTTTTTATTGCTCTAGCATACGCGTGGGCACCAGGATGCATTTCCGATAAATGAGCCGTTACTGTCAGCGGGGAACCTGGATAACAGTGTTTGTTTCAACAATAAAACATATTTGAATTCCAAATGAGACACATCCAATAAAAATAATCTGTGGGAATATTGTTGGAGCTAATTTAGACTCTAGATTTGCTGAAAGGGGTCAGCCAGGATATGAGCCATTCATCAAGGGACTGAGGCTCTTCGACATCCTCTGGTGGTATCTGGGGGGCACTGCAGGGTCCAGCCTCACCGCCCTCAGGTCACAGTTGGAGCCAGTAGGGTGTGTTTGAGATCGGGGTCGTCTGGATCGCTCCCCAGCTGTCTCCCCCTGACATTCCCGCCGCCGGCTGCCTCGATTCTTCTCCTCCTGCTTCAGATGCAGCTCCTTCAGTTTCTGCCTGCGCGCACGCACACACACACACACACACACAGACACACACACCCCAATGAAAGCACCTCTTTTGATTGTGAATATGCGATTACAAATGATCTCATAGGATTTTCTTCAGTTACTTCAGTGACACAACCTGCACTGACCCTTTAGGACTTTTGGGGAAAACTTTGCCTCCAAAATGCAAATTTCGTTATTTATTTCAGTTCTGTTATCAAAATTAATATGTACAGAAAAAGTACTCTTAGTTATAATGTTATAATGATAAATTAACAATTTCAGATATGTAAAACAAAATACTTGTCTGTAAACTGGTCATGTTTCACAGTATTATTAATTAGTGTGATTATTCAGCTTCAGTTCTTGTGTTTCTTTTTTTGTGTTTTTTCATTTAGAAATTATATGATTTATATTTTCAAAGGCTGTTTTTGCAAAGGAATTTCATTTCATCTGCTAAACCAGAAATCTGTATTATACCTAAACAACATTTTTTATTGAATGTTTTTACGGAGATTTGTTCATATTTCAGCCAGATTTTAATTTTCCATTTCTAAACAGTGTTTTCCAATTAGCAAATGACATCATAAAATGATTTTAAAAATGCTGCATCAACACAGTTGCATATTTATTTACTTTAAGAAATTTAATTTAATTTAAAACGTAATTTATATATTAATATTAAGAAAATACATAGCATTTTTTGTTTGCAATGCAAAATATTTGCCTCAATGTAAGGAGATAATACTGCCATTATTATTCTAAATCCATTTAAAGAAAAACAATGTATAACCAAGACTCATGTTTTGTCATCAAATCATTTCAAAAATGACTTTTTCATTTAAAAACAAAGTGAAGATACTAACATAAATAAAATATTTGAATTGTAATTTTCAATTTGTTTTAAAGTAATTATAACCCCCCCTATAGTTAAATTTATTTATTCATATTTACATATTTATTTTCTACAGTTTAAATTGATGTGAATCGACAAAATTGGCCAGAGAATGTTGTTGTTGTTGTTGTTTTTTCTCATTAATTGATAAATAAATGGCGGCATAAACCATGATCTTTGTTGACGAGTCAGCATCAGCATCAGCATCTGAATTAACAACTGAACAATCCCAGAATTAATTTTAAAGGTATAGCGAAGCAGTTCCATGTGGAGTACCTGGCACACTCCTGTCTGGCCTTGGAGGATGCCGTCTCCTGGAAGAGCGAGCTGCTGTGGTTGAAGTACTTGTCATACTTCTCCCCTCCCTCTCGGGGGAAGATCCTTTTGAAGCCTCCCTGGTGTTCGGCCTCATACTTCTCCATCTGCTCCACAGTGGCCGCCTGGCACTGACGCCGCTCCTCCGTCCTGGTGTCAACAAAACACAGAACCTTCACTATGTGCTCACCACCGGTGCAACACGACCCAGAGCACAGGGAGCGCACCTGGCCTCCTTAGTGTGCATGTGCTGCAGCCGCTCCGCCTTGCGTCGCTCCTCCTTGGCGACCTTGCGCCGGTTGCAGGAGCTCAAGTTGATGAGCACCAGTGTGTCGTACAGCAGCGCGTCCTTCACCTCGCGGTCCAGTTGAGAGTCGGTGGTAAAACTCGGGGAGTGATTCACCTGAAAACACAGACAATGATGCTTCAACAGACCAGTCTCTCACAGCCCCCTAGTGGTCCATGGAAGCATTTGATGAGCTCCCTTATGCTGCATTCAATAATGTGGAACCAGAGCTTGCAGCCATAATTGTTTGCATGTTTGCAACGGAGTGTTTTTCCACTCTGGCAGAGCTGATGAGCTGATATCTATCTATGCAATATCTGTACAACACTGTGCACACCAACTGTGCTGGATCACCTGATTTCAACACGTGATACAAACATCCCATCTCCTTAATTTTAAACAGTCTTGTCCATATGAAACCATATTCAAAAGAGCTAGTGTATCAATATTACGCCAATTCTATGCAGTTTAAGGGAGGCAGATCACCTCCAGCAGCCAGGGGCGGAGCCGGTGATCCAGCAGCACATCAAAGCCCAAGATCTCAAAGCAGGCGCTGCCGCTCATGTGGTTGGGGAAGCAGATGTGGTAGTTGTGCTTGAGGGTGGGCTGAGCGGCAATCAGCGTCTTGATGATCACATCCTCGATATCTCCCCACATCTTCTCCGTGTTGCTGCCGATGGCGTCCAGCTGCTTAACCAGCATAGAGAGCTTCCTGCAACACAACAAAAACACCACTGAATTTGAATGTTCCGGGGGCCTCTGCTGCACCGCAGTGTGGCGGGTTGTTACCGTTTGCTGCCGTTGTCCTCGTCACAGACAAAGTTCTCGTTGTGCTTGTTGATTGAGTAGTTGGTGAGATGCATGCACACATCATCCTGTTCCAAAAATAAAGTTCACTGAGCGACACAGCAAAGCTGATAAGAAACACATACAGCTTATAATGGTGGGAAAATGTAAAAAATATATGCATAGTGAGTACCCTGCTGTATTACACACTTATGCTCTGTATGTGATGATACCGCACTGATGGAAGAGGATGACTTTTGTATGTATTATCTCATTTAGCATTTTGTAAAGTACTCTGTTATTTTCACAAGCCTGTTTGTCCATCAGCAGCAGCTGATATTACCATGGAAGAAGACATAGATTCAGAAGGAAAGCAACACCGTAGCAGCTGCCAAAGCTGCAAGGAATGCTGGCAAAAAAAGAAAGAAAAATTGCCAACTCTTGTTTAATTTGGTGGGAGTAATATTGTAATCTCACCAAATTACTCATCAACAGAGTTGGCAAGTTTTTTAGATTTACGACACAAGTAGATCTTATAATATTTGTGTTTGTGAAATGTTTAGTTATGTCACGTATGATCATTATCATTGACTCACTATTAAAAAATCAAACCCAGTGGAGCCAGATGGACTTTGGAAAGAGAATAAAAGATAACTTGACAAAGCACCTTTACTGTAATATCTCACACATGCAGACGTGGATGCACATCTGTCTCGGACACCTGTGCATTTCATGGAGAATCTGATTGGGAGAATCAACGTGGTGGTTGTGATATTTGAAGTCTCTTTCTTGCCTAAATGCATCTCTCATCATCCATAATAAATGTAATTCTATAGACCACAGGATCCTCAAGAACTGGGCAAGTACTGACTGATCACAAGACCACCTTTACATGCTGAGCTCCCATCCTCAACATAACCTGCTCCAAAGCAGGTTTGACATTCCGCGCTAATTACCGTGACAACGTACCCTGTTAAAAAGTGATCTAGCGTTATGTTATGGAAAACCCAGAGTTAACCCCAAAGTTACCTTGCTAAACAAAATCAAACTTCGTAGTACAGGCCCAAGGTTTTCCTTTTCCTTTCTCAGTGTGACCTTTGCTGTGAAAATGACAATAAACTTCTTGATTCTTGAATCTGAAAATGTGGGTATCTTTTCTGAAAAAAGACCTAAAATGATTGATGATCTCAAACAGGAGCAAATGGTGCGAGGGACTATTTGATTTATCAGTGCTGTGTGTATATGCTTGGGTGTTGGTGAGAGATTAAATCAGCAAATCGGCTGGCGGCAATTTTTTTGGCCTCACCGAGTTACTGCTGTTGGGCTCACTGTATTTGGTGGTGCAGAAGCGAGCCAGCCCCTCCTTGTACATGAATATGCTGAGTGGGTCACATGATGTCACCAGAACGTAGATACGCAAGTCAAACTTGAAGTCGTCGATGATGAGAGGCTGTGTGGGGGGGAGAGAGCGCTGTAACCTGCAGCCTAGATGCTTTGCTGCTACGTGTGTGCAGGTTGGAGGCTCACCTTGGAGATGTAGACCTGACAGATCATCCGCTCTCCTGATTCCATGTCTTTGCTGGATTTGGTGATGAAGATGCCTTTGCCTTGGCAGCCCGAGTCTGGTTTGCAGATGTACGTTTTGTTTTTCTTGGCCCTCGTGAAAGCTTGAAAGTCGGTGTAGCTGCAAAGGCAAAGTGCAGTCGGGTGGGTCAGCGTGCCTGCACACTTAGAGGAAAAATATGTAAAGTGGTGGCGAAGAAACTGACTCCGCAGGAAGGCACCAAGTTCTCGGATAGATCTTGTAGTCTTTGGGATAAAGCTTCAGCATACGGTTTAAGTTCCTCGCCAGTAAATCTTTGCGGCAGATCTCACTCATCCCCGGGAAGTGGTTGATTTTCTGCAAAGGAGGGTGAAAGCAAACATGAGTTTTGGACATAAACTGCAACTGTGCATGAGTCAGGGGAGTGGGCAGAGATGGAATACCTGGTACTGCGTCATGGATTTCACTCGGGTTATAGACACGGAGCAGTCCGTCCAAAACAACGTCCAATCGTCACCTTCAGCAGCCTCCCTGAGGCCGAACCGCCGCGCAGCACGCCGCACTGCAGCCAAACATCAGGGAGAGTTTACTAGTGCTGCTCCAGAGAGGCAAAAGCTGAAAACGAGCAGCACCTCAGCTAGTTATTCATTCACATGGATTTATGTGTACTGTAAATAGTTGTTTGATTGCAAAATTGTTTACTCTAATTGTACTTTATTCTTCTCTGTACTGTACTGCTAATAAGGACAATGGAGTAAAGAATCTAGTCCAACTGTAATTAACACAAAGACCTAGAAAACTACGTAATTTAGTTTGTCTCTCTCGATGTTTTAGCTCCAGGAATTATTACAAACATCGCAACTGATTCGTGCCAAATACACAAAAGGTCTATAAAGGTACTCGTGCTTCCCTCTAAACACATCTTCTTTCCCGTCCTGTTTGTTTGTCTCTGTTCAATCACCATGCACAGGTAAACGTACCGCTGTGGTACTTGCACTGGGTGAGGTTGATCCACAGTCATCTGGAAGAAAACAAAAAGAGAGAGAAGGACAGACAGAGCTTGACTGCGACGTCTGTCACCGTCCCCAATGAAGGAGACGAGTGAGGAGACACAGAAAGGTCAGACCAAGGCACTCAGTACCTCTTTCTGGCTTTTCTCTTCCTCTTGTTGGTGGCATGTGGGACGCGGAGGCGGGCTCCATTTTGCTTGTCGCCGGTATCTCCTGCCCCCTTCTGTTTATGCACTCCTCCGTCTGGGTTCTCCACCAGTAAACCCATCCTGCGCCAGCACCAGAGAGAGAGAGTGAAAAAAAATGATGTGATGGACGCTGATGCAGAGGGCGTGTTTACGCACAGCCACGCTGAAACTCAATCAAACAGAACCAAGTACACGCTGTAAGCACGGCCACGGAATCGTGTTTCCGTTTCCATTTCTCTCATCGGGTGACTGCTTCAGGTGTCGGCACTTTGTCACATGCTGCCATTCAGGGGTTATTGTGGCAGGACGGATGCAAGCAGCACAACAATGGCCAATAATTAGATCTGCGGCCCGGACGACCACGTTCACTGACCCCAAAACACATCTAAATCCACAACATAACCACAGAAAACTTTTTGAAAGTGCCTCTTACTTTTGAGGAGCGGGCTTTCTGTGTCATGTTTGAATCCACTTCTTTCTCAGTAGGGACCCAAATATAATAAAATATTTTAGAAATATTTTGATCAATGATGCATTAAATTATACTTCTTTTTAGAAGCTTTTTGCAAAAATGTTTTGCTCTAAATTACACCATGATTACAATACAACAATCAACAAAATGAAACAACATATTGGTTTTTATTACACAAGAGGTGTACTTTTCTAATGATCAATAAGATGTTGCAGAATTTTCAATAATGCGAAATTAAAAGGTTCAATTTGGTATGAGCCCCCTCAGGGCATCCTGACCACTAATAATCTTTTCTACAAGTGTTTGGACACATGATTGGTGTTTTTCTTTTCACTTTCCCATTGGCACTCACTAACACACATCACCCACAACTTTTGTTTGTTGTCATCTGCATCATTATCAATGATCATGAGAGCAGATGAAGATGGAGTCAGCTTCATAGTGTTGATCTTACGTAAAGGTCTGTCTGCAGTCTGACCCGCAGGCCGTCTCAGCTGTACGACTCTGTGTCCTATCTGGTGTCTTGCGGGGTGAAGGTGAGGTCAAGTTAATTCCCGTTAATGAGGGTGGCGGTGGAGGCAGGGTTAAGGAGGGACATCTCCGGCAGGCTGTGGGAGGTTTTCGGTGCAGAGTAACGGTAGTCTGATCCAACTATCTGGATAATCCTGGCCCTGAACTGTGAGCTTCATGCAGGGCCAAGACGCTCTTATGACCTCAGCCAGTTACAGACCCGCACAGGGATCCTCAGGGGCTCCCCCTACAGGCACAGACACTAACTACAACTGTCGATATTCTGCTGGAGAAGAGCCGAGTGACACGACAACATCCAGCATTCAGGCTGCCCTGACACTTCTAAAACTCACCTTATCTGGACAAGGCTGGTTGCTCAATGTCATAACTGATTAAGCTTTTCAAAATGCACAACTATAGAGTGAACTCTGATGCCAAATTGATTCAATCTAGCAAATGCTCCATTTCCTCGAGATAAACTGCACATGATTATCGAAATCAGATCAACAAACTGATTGTTCATCCAGTTGGTTAAAAAGGCTATAGTGCAGTATGTTCATTATCAATCTCATCCATCCTCACTGAATTCTTCTGTTTATTCTGCAACGAGTGGCCGATGGAAAGCGTCATGTCGGAACCAAAATCATTGGATTTTGCAGGTCAAAGGTCAAGGTCACAGACAGGTGGCTCTGATTAGGATTATTTCAAATTTGTGGGAGAATGCAGTTCTGCTCGCCGTTGAGAGGACACAGTGGATGATATGAACTTTCACGTGGACTTTGAATGCAAAAGATCAGTTTCATTTGTTCAAAAAGTTTCTGAATGGCCACTTTTGGTAAACTAGGTACAACATTAAAAGGATCAAAAAAG
Organism: Mullus surmuletus; assembly: GCA_903171835.1. Classification (NCBI taxonomy): domain Eukaryota; kingdom Metazoa; phylum Chordata; class Actinopteri; order Syngnathiformes; family Mullidae; genus Mullus; species Mullus surmuletus. Next base: position 46,563 of record CAESWR010000254.1, on the reverse strand, counting down.
CAACTGACAAAGAGCTTTCTTTTACATGCTAAATTGCTGCATTGGAGCTGGAGCTCTTAACAATGGCTGCCACCAGAGTGGATTTGTATCATCACCAGGATGACTAACACACTCAAGAAACAGGCCCAGTGGTGGATCTGGTAACCAATTAGAAAATGTTAGAAACACCTGATCCCTTTTGACATGATGGCGAGAGAATGGGCAGAGGGGCTCAGCGGGGAGTGAGCGGAGAGGGATAAGCCCGGATATTTGTTCAGTGAAATCGGAGAGCCGCCTCTCAACACTACCAGTTTGTTAAATTTAAATCTGTGCTGAAAGGTGCCGTGGCGACGCACAGTGTAAGTCAACAGGCAGAACATCGACCTCCTCTGGTCAAGATGAAACAAAGCCCCATGAGCTGGAGTGGCACATTAAAAATACAGCACACACACGCACACATGATGCGTGCACACACACACACACAAACGCAAACGAGAGAAGGGCGCCAGGCACAGGAGAACAAAAAGGAGATAAACAGGAGGCTGTATCTCATGTTCCACGGTTGTCTTGGCAACGAATAACAGGAATCCGTCTGATAAAACAGCAACACTGGAGGTAGACAGAAAAATGTTGTGTGCCAGCAAAATGGTGACAACACAATCAGTGATTAACCGATTGGCATGAATTAATCATCAGCTGATGAGTCTCCTGTCCACACACACACACATACGCACTTATGATGCTCTATCACCTGCTAAGCTGTGTGTGTCCGCAGGTATTTACAGTGTGTGTGTGTGTGTGTGTGTGTGATGGGCTCTCATGCGATTACACCGCAGGCCAATTATAACTTAATGTGGCAACTGTGTGTTTTTATACAGAGATTAAATGAGGGAGGGGCAATTAGCTGGTGCTTTTTGTGTCTTTTGGATGAAACATGGAAGGTCTCAGGTGTCATATTAGCATGAAGCATCGTGCTGA
>CAESWR010000254.1:32378-44315 GCA_903171835.1 Mullus surmuletus | reverse complement strand
CTGGGGGTCTGCCCACCAAAGTTTATTTTCATTTTTTATGGTTTGAGAGCAAGGAAATAATGTTTATTTCCTTGTCTTTATGCATCTTTGGCCAATAAAAGTTCATTCTGATTGTGAAGTTCATCCAGGGGTCATTAGGCCACCATTACAGAAAAGGTTATTTCTAAAACAATCATAATCAAAGTTCATCCGAAATTAATTTTAGGACTAATATGGAGGTGACAGTGGGATTAGTACAAAAAACGTAAAGGGTTTTAGGGGTAAAACGCACTGCAGCAAAGATCTTTACATTTACATTACACTTTTATTAACTTTTTGAGTAGATGAACCCTTTAAAACATGTCAACCCATTCTTCTGTGGTCTGACTGAACCATGCAAAGCTTCCGCACCAACTCCACATGAAGTTTTAGGTCTCAGCTGTCACACTAGCGTACAGCTAACGTAACAATGTATAGCCTATATGTACAGTGCCGTTACTATGGTAACGACAAGCTGATTTGACCCTGACGATGCACGCACAAACACGAATCGGCGTTTTAGCGTCAACAAACGCTTCAATTTCGAATTTACCTTCGGGGAAAGACGCGTGTTCTCCTCTCATGAACGAAGGCGGCCTCCGGCGGCGTCCCCTCTGCCGGCGGCGCGGGCCGAGCCGTCCCCGAGCTGCAGAATGTAAACATGAATGAAGTCCATGCGACACGAGCAGCCCTGCTCGGCCTTCGGCCAATCAAGAGCAGGGAGGTGTGAGCAGCCGCTGAATCTGATTGGCTGGTGGAGCAGCGACAACGAGACAGGCAGCGCAGGTGGATGATGGGGAATTGTACACTTTTTCCCGCTAATGAACTGTTGTGCAATGTGTTTTAAAACCAATACATTTGCAATAGGATGTTATTGGTTACAAATATGACTATTTCAATAGTAACACTGTCAATGTTCTGTTCATTTTAAGTGAGCCCCCTTCAATCATTTGTTACACTGTTGAAACTTTTTTGTACTTTACTTCTTTGATAGTGTTCATATTCGTAGCCTAATAAATATACAATAATTTTCCACAAAAACAATATAGGCAACGCAGTAGTGAATGAAGCCAGATAATTCAGTAATGCTGGCTATTAAATAACAGATTAATTGACAGATTCAAGAACACGCTTCAGTTTGAAGGGTGCATTTATGATACAAGTCCCAGAATTGTTATTTTTATTATTATTATTATTATTGTTATTATTATTATTATTATTATTGTTATTAATAGTATTATTATTATTAATAATAATAATAATAATTTCTGTTTTGATTTGCCTTATTCGAATTAGGAGACAGAAAACTCTACTTCAGCTTTTCTGCACTTACAGTGTCACATCTGGCAGCAGTATCACGCCGCTTGATCAAACATATATGAGACTCTTCACCGACATCCAGATGACATGAGTTAACGCCGCCCCGGCACTCATTGATCACGCACTCCTGGCGTGAAATGTTCTATCCTGGTCGGAGCCGCTGGGAGGCAAAATCAACCTGACAGACTAGCGGATGTTTGTATACAGGAATCAGACTTGGATAGATGAGGAGAAATGGTTCGGGCTCCCTCTGGTGCTCTTAGTTTGGCACTACAGATATGACGAGCACACTTTGAGCACATTTTGCGGGGAAAGAGGTTTCGTTTTCCAGCTAAACGCAGATTTGAATAATGATTATTGATTAAAAATTACTGTTACTATTCAATCAAACATATTTGTCTTCCACAGTAAAGTACCAGCTGCCCAGTCCACATATGAACAGAACTGGGGTCAGTGTGAGCAAAGATAAGCAAAAATAAGTGGTCCTAACAGAGAGAATCAGAGCACACTGACATATAAATGTACCAATATAAGCCTGCTTTACCCAGCAAACCATTCTTTCTGATTTATCTTTGAGGCGTTTCTCAATCAATGTCACAGAATGTGTCAGGAAGCAGAATAATAAAAACAGGACAGATTTATGATGGCAACAAGAGTATCAGATAAATAGCAGATTATCATCACAGTTTATATAGATTACTGTTTTCTTACCATATTTTCCTGTTTCCCCCTCCAAACCAGTTGCACAAAGTGATGCAATGGTCTCATTTTAAAACAACGCTGCTCCTGTGAAGCCATTTGAGCTTGAAGCCTTTCCTCCCCTGAGTCAAAAGGGAATTGCACTATAGTCATATTGTTAATTGCACAGCAACAAAAACATTAAAGACCTGATGAAATTAATTCTCAAATAGGTTTTTTTCCTCTTTTAACAACAGTTGCTGAGTAACAGAGCAAGTCACCAAAGGGGATGTTTGTGTTAGCAGACATTGCTCAATGGTCAACCTCTGATCCCCTGTGTGCATAGTGCAGAGCCTGTGTGACAGTCCTACCGAGAGAGATGGTTGCTAGGCACAAATACATCAAAGTCATAGCATAAGAGGACCACTCTCCTCTTTAAGAAGATAAATCATCATTCTTTCTTTGGTGACAGAGAGAGGTTTTGGTTGACTTAAACAGCAGCACTTTGAGACCACTTTCATTGCTTCTCCAGACTGAAACTGCACAAAAACAAAAATGCTTTGAAATTGAACCTGAAAATATATAGATTTTTAATCAATATTATCAATCCAGCACCTGTCAATTTTGAGATTTTCAGAAATAAAACTGATTGATAAAACTGACTGATAACTGATTACTCATTTATAACTCAAACGTGTTTATTCTCCAATTATTACATTCACCCTTCCGTACGAGTTCCTGCTGTTGTTTAGTTCTCACCAATTACACTGAGATGTGAAGTGGGTTAATAATAATGTTGTATTATATAATATTGAGATGGCTTATAAAACACAGCGGTAAAAGTAACACAAAATTGTCATTTAAATCAGCTGGGTTTATTGTTGCACTCAGGTTGGCATTGTAACTCTCTGCTCATTTTTGTTCCGAATAAACAAAAGTCTGTTTGAAGAGTGTTCTGAGATCAGTGAGAAGCACATCGGAAGTGTGGCGTGGACACATTCCATCTGCGTAATGACGTTTAGCGCGTCGTACTCGCTGCGCATCAAAACTCCGAGCAGCACTCGAAGGCACCGCGACTCCGACCAGCTGACGGCCGAGTTCACCGCTGAGGAGAGACACAAACCTGTGAGTTTCCCGCTGTCATCACAGCTTTATTTTTTATTTTTTAGCCTTTTGGTGGAAAGAAAATGGATAAATGTGTGTTAAATGTAACACCAAAAACGGCACAGGCGCGGCTCTCGAACAGCACACTTTCGGTTTCGATATTATTGAAGTAAACAAACTTAAAACTCTTTAAAAAAAATGCTCAGTTAAGTGTCGTGTAGAGGTAGATGGATTTGTGTAAACGGTGACGGCTCTTTGAATCGGCGCTACGGTGTTTATTTAGTGATATGAAACTTCAAAGTGATCGAGGTTTACGCGTAAAGACGCACCGGGGAGGAGCGGGTGGACAAAGCCGCGGCTCCGCTTTGCGCCCCTTCGACGCGCAGCTGCTGTCATCTCTCACTGCTGACAAAGTTTCATCACTTCTCGTCATGTGTCCTGGCAGCTCGGAATGGAGACCCCCGCCGACGCCGCGGCCTGCAGCTACGACCAGGTGGTGTTCAGCGACATCCCGCACTGCTTCTCCCCCGGGGTCCCCGTCACCTGCCGCTACAGCCTGGGCTCGGGGTTCCAGCCCGGAGCCAGGGACTGGGTGGGCATCTTCAAGGTGAACCGCTTTGTGACGGGCTGTCAGTGTCTTGTAAACCGGTATTTGTCTTTAAACGGTGGCCCTCTGTGGCCTGAGCACCTCGGTGGCTGTGTTGATCTCTTCTCTCTATCTCTTTTGTCCTGAAGGTGGGGTGGAGCACCATAAAGGACTATCACACCTTTGTGTGGGCGGAGCCATGTCCGGATGAAGCAGGGCAGCAGTCACTCAGCTGGCAAGCTGTTTTCAAAGGTTGGGCCGGTCAGCATTGCTCATCTGTAGCAAAACTACACGCATTTTGAGAGAGTGCAAAAGCTGATTTTGTGTTTGATGTTTTTTGAGGATCACTTTTAGATTGGGGAGGTGTATTTTTAGCACGATCTGGATATTTATAGACAAAACAATCGTCTTAGCTGGTATTGAGAAGCAGCTCTGCTCTGGATTTTTTTTAGAATACTACCTGCCCAAGGATGAGGTTGAGTTCTATCAGTTCTGCTACGTCGACTGCGGAGGCCAAGTGCGAGGAGCCAGCACTCCTTTCTGTTTCAAAAACCCAGAGGAGCAAAGCATGGAGATCATGCCGGACGACGACCTCCTGGTCATCACCACACAGGTGAAAGATTAACAGCAAATGCTAGTAGATAGTGTTCTTCAAATCAGCTATTTTTAAGCTCAAATATGGGATTGCGTTTCTTATTTATAGCTTTGGCAGCAATGTGTCAACAGGGGGAGCAGATAAGCGTGCAAATAAGTCAATAAAGTTTCGTACTGACTTTTGTTGAAACAGGAGCAAGTGGAGCAAAATGTGCGCGAGAAAGCTGAGCTGATGAAAGAGCTGGATCAGCTGAAAGGACAAAATGAAACATTGAGGAGTGATTTGCAGAGACAGCAGCAGGAAGTCATCCTCCTGAGGGTGCCCTAACCAAATTCACCACTTTGTCTTCAGTATGACGGTAAAGACTGTGACATCTGACATGGCGTGATGCTGCCTTTCAGGGACAGAATGAAGAGAAGAACAGAGTGTCGATGGAACTGACAAAAGAGCGCGACCAACTGAAGAAACAAAACCAGAGCTTGGGACGATCCTTGGGGGTAAAACAGAATGAAAACGACCAGCTAAAGGTTTGTTTCCTTTACATTTGTGACATCCTTTCGGGCATTTGCCGCCGCCGCAGTTTTGGCTTGACATTGTGAGTAATTCCAGGAGGAGGTGATGGTCCAAATGACAAAGCAGATGGAGCTGCAAGCACAGAGTGCAGCGCAGACCCAGCCAGGTCAAAGCGCCAGCGCAGATGGAGTGGCCAGAATAACCGAGGTGATAAAGCTTTGCTCTGGCAGAAAGAGGTGTTGCTTGTGTTTGTCAGTCAGTCTGCATCATCCCTTATTTTTTCCAACTCAGGAGAAATATGAACGGGCCCTGACAAAGGTCAATCAGCTGAAGGAGGACCGTCAGCTGCTGAGGGAGAAGGTGGAGGTGCTGGAAGAAGACATCTCAAAGTGAGTCAAACCTGAGAGAATACTTGTGTTGTGTCTTTGTTCACTTGTTTGCTTTTTCAATAGGAGATATTTGAGCCTGCTCATTCCTTGTGTCTCTCTAAGGCTGAATTCTAAACTCAGAGAAGCAGAAAGGGAGGCGATCAAAATGAAAGACAACATCCAGCTTCTACAGGTAAACCAGTGAGAGAAGAAATATGAAATCAAATGAATGTGCAGCAATGAAAAACATTAAAGTGACGTCCTATCTGCATGCGTACTATGTATATTTGAACGAACAGGTTATCTGGCTATGTTCTGGATATGTTTGCTGGCCAGCAGGGGAACATTTGATATATCTAAAATAGTATAATGGGAGAATTAGGGGAATCATTGCTTCTTTTTTCAGCTCAGTAAACACTCAGTCTAGCAGTTTCTGTTCTTATGTGATGAACATGATGAACATCTTCAATCTTTTGTTCAAATGTGTGCTTCCTTTCTGTCAGGTTGATCTTCAGAGCAGCACAAAAGAAAAGGAAGAGAAACAGCGGCTCTTGGCTGAGCTTCGGAGCCTCAAAGACACCATAGAGATGATGAAAAAAACAAAGAAAGATGAGTCAGGTCCGAGGCAAGTAACGCCACGGAGCAGTCCAGACGACAAGCTTAAGGTGAAAACTCTTCAAAGTGCTTCTCATGAATCAGAGCGGGCAGCGCAGGTTAACCCTGGCTCCTCCTCAGGCGCAGTGTCAGACTCTGGCCACCCGACTGCAGGAAGCGCAGGCACAGCTTGGGGAAGAGAGGGAGCTGGCCAGAAACGCCCAGAGACGAGCGGAATCCCTGGAAGGAGAATGGCAGAAGGCCAGACAGCATCTGGAGGATATTGTCATCTCCAGGGAGCAGGAGCGGCGGAAGAGCAGCAAGCAGGATGTGAGAGCCTGATCGAGTCCGACCTCAAACAACCTCCAAAGTGCAAGACTGACCCTCTTTCCTCAACACATTTCAGCTCCAACTTAGAGAGGCTCACGAACTGATCGCAGACAAAGATGGCATCATCGAAGACAAAGAGCAGGTGATAACACTAATCCACCAGGAGAAGGATGAGCTGGACAAAGAAAACAAGGTAGGCTGTGCTCCCACGACTCCACCCCGACTTGGCTAGAGAGCAACGACGCAACTGTGAGCACTTGTTTCCATCAGAGTCTCAAAAGTGAGATCGAGGGGCTGCGCAAAGCTTATGCAGAGCTCCACGAAGTCGTCGACCTCGCCCACAGACAGCCCGATCCTGCTGATGCCGCTTCAGCCGGCCACGACTGGACACCGCAGGAGGCTCCTCGGCAGTCCGTCGACATGTACCAGAACGACGGTGAGTTCCGGCAGTCTGAGCGTGGGGCTGTACTGCACAAAGGAAGGAGGGGTTGTTGGAGTGATAGTAAATACTACAACACCTCCTTACGTCCGTGTCATATCATCCCTTGACTGAATAAACGACGGTTTTCTGTCTCTGATGATGACAACTTCTCTTCCCTTGCAGGAAATTGTGCTGAACCACTGGAGGAGGTACGGTACACTGCTCTGACATCAGTCAAACAACAAACAGTTTAGGAAGCATAATTTCATTGGCCATATAATCGAGCTCAACAGTTTCAAATATATGTGTGGGTTATCTCGAATACTTCGCACAAAGGTCTTTCTTGTATATGTTGACATTATATTCTTATTGTGGGCTTTTTTCTCTTTTATTTTGACTTTCCCCAGGTAATTCTTTCAAGAAAAGTTACTTTACTCATAATTTTCTCCTCAATGTGGCTGTGATACGAATATGTTTTCTGGTCTTTATTCACGTCTAAATAGTACCTGATTGTCACTGATAATTACCCCATTTCCACCCATTCACTAACATACTGTTAAGATGGCTTTACGCAGTTGATACTCTTCACACGCCCAAGTCAGAGTTACTCAGCTGTTTACTGTTTATTTCTGCCCCGTCTCCATTTCTGCTCCTGCAGTTGCTGGTGTGTCGCCACTGCCACGAGAGCTTCCCTGGCATCACCAGAGATGAACTGGAGCAGCATGAGCAGACTCACAGAGTGTGTCCCTTCTGTACAATTATCTGCGACAACATGGAGCAGGCAGTGTTTGAGGACCACGTCTACAGTCACGAGATGTGAGAGCTGCATGAAATACGGGGAGAACAAGAAGCTCATCTAAGGACTCCACGGTTACATATATACATATGCACCTGCCAATCATGCTAACAGCTTTCTCAAGATGTTTGTTTTGGGTTTTTTTGGAACGCAGCCGTGATGTTGCCAGTAAATAGTCTGAAATCAGCTTTAGCAGACAACATGTCCTACTGAGAAACTGACACCGATTCAACCCGGCTGGGTGTTTTGTTAGGTCAGTGGGTCCTGACTCTTGGTTAAGACTCCTGAAGGACATTTTTTTTCTTCATGTGCATAAAAGCCAACTGTTGAAAAAAAGTTTCAAATAATTTATGAAGCAAACATAGGTAATAAAAGACCAGACATTTTATGTAATAGAGTTTGACTGAATCACAAAGGTGATTTTCAGTCACACTGAAACGAATAATGACATCAACCTTCAGTTACAGATAACATGAGTAGACTATGCTTAGGAAACATCACAGTTGTTGCTTTTTGGATGATAATCATACCAAATTCAGTTTTTATTTGATGAATGCCATTTTTGTTGATTTTCAAATGTATGACAAGATTAATGAGGGAGGATGAGTAATAGTGAAAGTAAAGAAGGTTCATTTAAAATACCACAGAGAAAATAAAAAATAAAGCTCAACTGTTATTCTTTTTGAGTGGACATGCAACACTTGAAAACAAAGAGATGTCCTGTACAGTCATATGTACTGTACCCCTTCACCCCATAAACCACCAAGACTGAAGATGGCCAACTTTGTTTGCCATAGAAAGGAGAGCAAGCTGCAAGTGTCGTCATTGCATAGAAGTCAAGTTTCCCTTGTCCTGTCCAGCAAACATCTCAGTGGGGATTCAGTCGGCCTGCCAGCCCCTCCCCCTCCTGCTCTTCCCAGGCACATTTTGTTTACCAACACACTGTCCACATTCCAGGTGGATGTTTCACTGCTCAGGGTGTCATCTGGTTGGCCTCCTCTGGCGTGACATCACGGGAGCTCAGCTCGGAGAACAGCGCAGGCAGCCAGTATTGCGACTCCCCAGTTGCTTGAGAGTCCAACCAGGCCAACCCCTCCTTCAGCAAGTGATCCTGGAAATACCGGAGCATGGATCAAAGGTCATGCTCTTGAGCATGTTGTCTCAGCAGCTATCATGGCTCATTACAGTGGGAAAACCCCATATAAAGGTCACTCAGAGGGCAGCTTTCTGTCCCTTTAATGCAGCATGTGCCCCTACTGTCAGCACTTACCAGGACATGACTGGCCCGCTCCTTCTCCCACTTCAGACTGTCCTTGATCTCGCTCACTGTGACATAACCCTTCTTCTGCAGACCAAACACAAAGCATGTGTTACCACTTCAACCTGCAAGACCTCTGAAGTGATGATAATAAATTCACAGGTGTGGTAGCTGTGTCTCACCTCAGCCAGCTGAAGAACAACAGTGTGGTCCATGTTGAGCTCTGCCGGGACCGACTGAACCAAGTAAGACCCGCCCACAGGAATCATCCCAAAGCCATTCCCCATGATTTTCAGCTTCTTTATGGCTCTCACCAAGTCATCCCTGGGATGAAGATTTGTTTTAAACAACATACTATGTCAGATTAGCTTTTAGCAATAGACGACATCATTAATGCTTGCAGAAGAGGAGAGTAGGCTGTTAAGGTGTGTGCAATTGAGACTGCGTGGAGCAACACTGTTTCCAAATATTTGCAACCAGAGGTGGGTAGAGTAGCCAAAATTTGTACTCAAGAGTACTGTTACTTTAGAAAAATATGACTCAGGTAGAAGTAAAAAGTAGTCATCTAAAAAATTACTTGAGTAAGAGTCCAAAAGTACTACTCTAGTGAGTAACTGTAATATCTGTTTTATTTGTCTTACGTACATGAATTCAATCTGACAGACAAATATTTTTAAGATGTGCAAATTCAGATAAACCCCTTTAACTAAAATGATAAATCAAATCTTTATATTAAAAAACGAAATTAGCTGTTATTTTGCAACATTTGTAGGGTAAACAGCTTCATATATGCGGCAATGTAGTGGAATAAGAGTAGCGTTTCTGCTTCACACACATATTCAAGTAAAAGTAAAAAGTATTGTGTATTAAAGTTACTCATAGAAGTATAATTTATCCAAAAATGTACTCAAGTAACTGACTAAATATAACTCGTTACTACCCACCTCTGTCTGCATCAGACATCAGTCACTGCTGCTCATTAATAACATTTATTTGCCAGTGGGCCAATCACTTTGTCGCACTTGGAGTTTATGTGTATTATAGGTGGTTTGACCTATAAAAAAAATTATCACATGTACAGTTTTTGTGCTTAGGATACTTACTGGCTCACATCCTGGGCATATTTACCTCTTCCTTTCAGGACCTTCTGATGGAGCTCATCCAAAGTAATGAGCCCTGAAAGGAAATCCTCACATCAACATTCCATCAGCGGTGACACAGCTAATTATAGTATTTTAAGCGCGTTGGTCTTCATAACATAAATGATTGCAGATGCCCGAGTTCACACGTGCTCTGTTTTGCCAAAAGTAAAAGAGCACACTCACTCAAACTCAGCTCAGTTTTTGCATTACGAACCTCCATTTCGGTGTTTGAGGGCGAGGCACACTTCGATGATCTGGACACCAAGCTCATAATAGAAGTCACCCACTCCGAGCATCTCAGACCAAAAACCTTTTCCAGCTGTGTAGAGGACAGGGAAAACAAGTGATAGTCAACTCCTGTCAGCCAGGAGCATGAAGGAAAAACAGCTTGAAAGACAAACTGTCAGCAGCTCTCACAGGCCAGCGGGTCCACTCCAATGGTGGCACACATTTCCTGGAACTGAACTCGAAACTGGGAGTTCTTGCGGATCTCTTGTTTGTGTTTGCTGGCAAACTCCTCCAGGTTAGACTTGAATGTCTCCAACTGCTTGGACATCTGTGGGGACATCACAGAAACGTGATCACATTTCGTTTTGTCACAAGCTTATTTCGTAAAGAGTGACAGATTAGAGTCTGCTTGTAGGTGTCAGCTGTAGGTGACACCTACATCAATAATAATTGATTGCTGGGCAAAGTGTAACTTTGGTTTAATGGTCATTGGGGAGACTGACTCTGGTTTTGTCTGCATATACAAATAAAATGTATTATTACTCTTAGAAAACACCAATTCCTCAAAATTACTACACTAAAACTCGTCTAATAGCCAACTCCTCAAGTAAATGAGTCATTCAGTCAAACATTTCACGACATTGCCACCCAGTGGTCAGATCTTACCGCTGCAATACAAGTCATTTCAATTTTCAATTTTCTGGTCTAACTGCTGACTATGAGCGGGATATCTCCAAAACGACCAAAGCAATGCTCAGGAAAACATGTGGAGATGAGGCCGTAGGTCAAGAACTGAACATTATACTTACAATTACAACGAAAACATAATGATTATAACAATATATCTTGGAGCTGATATGTATTAGTCTGCAAATGGTCTGGATACACAAGCATAAAATATATGAGCTACACAGCATCTTAAAAGGAGTGTGATCTACCTTTATGAAACAAAGAAATCTTCTATGTTGGTGGAGGGATGAGCTAGAGTTCTAGGTGAAATCACCTGCAAATGTGTATGTCCTACAACATCAGTGAGATGATATGACAGTCGGGGGAAAAAGGATCTGAATATGACGTCCTTAATAAATAGGATTGTGTGCAAAGTTTATCTTGAAATAAGGAAGCTGTGCAGAGAAAATACACAGAGCGCTGACAAAAACCCACCTGAACTATTTGATCCTCTGCCAGAACAGTTCCTCTCTCCTTGTATTTGGCCTGGATGTAAAAACAAGGCAGACAGTTGCAGGGTTGAAAACATGCTTGTTTGGGGGCCAGATAGGGGGCTCCTCCAGGTCCACATTTCCTCTAAAAACATGCTGTCAGAGCCGCTTTGGTGATGCTGCCTGTGAGCCGAGCTACTGTGGAGGCACAATGGTCGTGTCTTACCTCTGCTAGCTTCTTTTTGGCGATGGCTCCAGCACCGACGCCCCTGCGATGCATTGTGCTGTGCTCTGACTGAACCTTGGCGAGGATGAACTAAACTGTAAACATAAACAGTGGCAGACCCGGGAGATTCTGACGGGCCAAGCTAACCTAAGCTAGCTGCTGTTAGCTCTCTCTCCGCTGTCGCTTCTCTTCTTCTATGGCGGAAGCTCTCGTCGACAGAGTTCACTGGTGTATTAATTGAAAATAAACGATTAAAAAGCAGATTTTTGGGCGAACGTCGGCTCATTGGTGCGACAATTAGCGTAACTTTGGTCCAACTGTTGTCATTTCCATAACCGGAAGTCAAAGTGGTTGAAGGCGCCCCGCTGAGAGCAGCGCGCCCCCTGGTGGTTCGGCGTCACTGTCACCGCGGGGAGCAGCAGGGCGAACCCGCGTCACAGGAGCCGCGTCGCTTAGTGTCTCAAAATGTTTCAAATCATGTGGAAAAGTGTATATATGTATATATTTTTTGTTTGTCTATTCATTGTATGTTTAATGTCTGGATATTTGTATGTTTGTATATAAAAAAAAATAATAATTTTAATATTTTTTTTTTTTTAT
>CAESWR010000254.1:15675-30529 GCA_903171835.1 Mullus surmuletus | reverse complement strand
TCCAAATACCTGCAAAATTGTGGACATCTTGAAACACAACCATTAGCAGTAGAAATCTTACTGATGAAATCTGAAATGAGTGCATTTTCAGGAAGATGCCAAGACAACGAGTTCATAATGGCATGGTGCAGAGTTCACTCCCTGGATATGGATGAATTTAAGCAACTATTAAAATGTGAGCAGGTATCAAATGTATAGGAGATGCATGGACAGAAGGGTCCAGTGCCTCATAATTATCAAATATTTCTCGGTTAAGCCCAAATATTTCATCATCCCCCCCCCACCCTCCCTCTGCCCGTGTGTGTGGGAAAAGGGATCTGCGTGTGATGCTCTGCAGCTCTGTCTCATGGAAACGTTCAAAACACAGAAATGGCCAGCCAGCAAATTACGCATGCGCAGTAGCCGGTGCTTTAAAACAAGTCTTGAGGAGGGAACATGAAGGCACTTGCAGGTGGACTTGGATTATAGTCGAGGTAAGCTCGGAGCACACAGCCAGACGCCGGTGGAAGACGAACTCGTGTGTGTTGCGAACCCCCGCGTCCCGCTGGTTCCTCGCAGCGTCGCTCCGGACGCACGTTTTGCGGGCTAAAGTAGCCGGCTAGCATTAGCATGCTAGCTAGCTGTTATTGTTTTTCATGGTTCCGCGAGAACCAAAATGGAGGAGATGGCTGCTGCCAGTGTCCTCCACAGCCACTCCCGAGTCCTCGCTCGAAGACGCCGGGGTGTTTCTCCGAGACACGCAGCCGAGTTTAACTCTCCTCCCCCCGCTCACTTTGCAGTCAGCGCCCTTGTGTTGGTGCTGCGGTGCTAATGTAGCTTAGCCGGGATTTCAAAGAAAAGGATGCCCGGTGTGTGTGGGGGGTTTCATCGCTGTGTGCAAGCATAAGTAGTTGGGGAGTGCATTCTGCTGGCACCACACACACACACACACACACACGAAGCAGACACACTGCTTGATTCTGCCTTTGTTTTGCAGGGTTAGCAGCTGCTCCGTTCACATGGCGAGGAGCTGCGGGTGAGTTGCATCGCCGACGCGCTGCGGGGATGAGAACGTGTTCGCCATGAGCATGAGAGCGACCCTCTTCCCAAACACGGCTTTCAAGCAGAGCGCTGACACCGTCGACTTCGATCAGACGCACATCGGGGCCGCCACGGTGAGTCCCGTCAGCCTCAAGAGGGAGTCCTGCGACTTTGTCATCGATGTCCAAGACCTGCAGGGGGGCGAGATCCCGATCCGATCCAAGGACTTAGAGCAGAATTACATGAGCAGCAAAGTTGCCCTCGCTGCCACAGTTGCCGAAGTAGTTCAAGGAGACAAATCTGTGGGGATATTGTCCCCTGTCAGACCAATGGGGGGTGAGGGAACCCCAGTGAAAGGTAAACCCCTCTCTGTTGACAGTATGGATAACCCTCAGATGGCTCTGAACAATAATCCCAAGGACGCTGGTGCTGATGAGAGTGTAAAGGGGGTTGTCCCTGGAGTCCTTGGCACTGCCTCTATTGAACTCTCATCTGAGGGCAAATGGAGGAACATCAGGAAGACCCCTGCCAATCCTCACACACAGGCCAACTGCCTCCGGCAAATTCTCCTCCTTCAACTGGACCTCATAGAGCAGCAGCAACAGCAGCTGCAGTCGAAGGACAAGGAGATAGATGAGCTCAAAGCCGATAAGGAGACGGTATGCCACACTTCTTTGCTGGAAAAAAAATGTGGTCTTTTTTTTTTTTAAAGCACTTCATATGTTTAATTTTATCCTCCACTATCCACCTCCTTTGCAGCTGCTTGCGCGCATTGAGCGCATGGAGCGCCGCCTGCAGCTCACAAGAAAAGACCCACCACGCGACAAACGCCTTTTCCAGCCACTGGAGCCATGGACCCCTGACAAAGAGGACATGTGGGATCTGGATGTGGAGGAGAGTCCACAGCCCAATCCCAGCAGTCTACTCACCTTAGGCAGAGGTGGCAAAGGCCAAAAGAGGTAAAATAAAAGACGGCATACACACCATTGGCGTTTTTTTTTTTTCGTGTCATGAGTGTGAAGTGAACAGGCCACAGTTAATACATTAAATGAGAATTCATTTGAAAATGTGAATCCACTGCTTTGTACACACAGAAAGTCTTGCTTTGGAGATCCAAAAGTCCAGAAATCACGGGGCAAAAGTGCCAAGCTGAGCCCACAGAAGATGGAGATTTCCCCTGGCTCTCCCAACCAAAGAGAGCTCCGCAGCAAGGAGACCCCAGAGAAGGTGGTGCCCGCAAGGTCAGGGGCGGAGCGGGACATTTTGCTCCCGTGCAAAGAGGAGCCTGAGCTGAGCTGTCAGATGGAGGATCTTCCCTTCATGTCAACCACAGAGATGTATCTGTGTTGCTGGAACCAGCCCCCTCTGTCACCTCTGCGTGAAACGTCTCCTAAAAAGGAGGAAGAGGTGGCCAGTGAGTGGACTCCTCATGTAGTACATGATATGCTGATTGTTTGTAAGCCTAACCTATATATCCCATCTTTAATCACCATACGGTTCACCTTCACCAAGCACACTGTCCATGAATGACTTCCTTTCCCATCTCTCCCTGCGGTAGTTCCATCTTGGAGGGAAAACTACATTGAGCCGCTAGAGGAAGAGTTGCCCTTTAATCCCGAGGTGAGAGACCTTGTGTTGAACCATTTCACTTTTGACAATTTGTGATGTTGATACATGTGGACCAAAAGCCTCAACTCACCAATCACGTGTCCAAATGTGTCTACCCATCAAGCCGCTGGATGACAATGTGTTTTTGAAGCGCCATGCAAAGCTGGAGCTGGATGAGAAGAGGAGAAAAAGGTGAATTCTTAGTCTCTAAAATATCTTTGAGGATGAAATTGTTTAAAGTGCTGTATGGGGTCTTTCATGTCATTTGGAAGTCAGTTTTCAGTCTATGCATTGAAGACAACAAAGTGGTTTCAACCCTGCTCGATTGTAATGACAAATGTTAATGTCAAGAATGAACACTAGCTGCTGTACAATGTGTTCATGGGCACACACCGACACACTCAACCCTTTCTCCTCAGCATTTGTTAAGACTTGTGTGTATTTCCAGATGGGACATCCAGCGAATCAGAGAGCAGCGCATGTTTCAGCGTCTGCAGCAGCGCATGAACAGAAAGAAGATCATCCAGGAGACTGAGCCTGAGCTTTCATCCTTCTATCCTGACACTGAAGATGGTACGTCTGCACTGCAGTAGCATAATATCATGTTGTGAGGATGATGTTTTTTTTTATTACTTTCACCCAAGATTTTAACTCATTTTTCTCCCCTTCCAGTTGAAACTATAGTGATCACTCCTTTCTTGCCTGTGGTTGCGTTTGGCCGGCCATTGCCCAAACTCGCACAACAGTAAGTTGGAATTGTTTATGTATGTATGCATGTATGTATGTATGTATGTGTGTATGTATGGTGCTTGACATCACCTTTTTAACGGTTTTATTTCTCATGGTGTGGACTTTCTTGAATTAGTCTTTCAATAAATGACATCACACGTCTTTTGTTAGCACTGTAATTGATATAAATCAGTTAGAATATGTCAAATCCTGTGGAGTTATATTATCTTACAAGTCATATACAACATTTCAATATATATTTTGAGAGTTGAACTTATTGAATATTGATTATACCGATAGTTATGAGTACAGAATTCTGTGACCCTTATAATAGCAACTAATTAGAAAATTGATTTCGAATTCACATGCTTATAATTTCAATATAACAGTAGAAATATTTCTATATTGAGTTGATCAATAGTAGCAACCAAACTAATATTAAAATTGTCTCTTGTCTCTTCCTTCAGGAACTTTGAGCTGCCTTGGCTGGATGACCGCAGCCGATGTCGCATTGAGGTGCCCAAAAAACATACTCCACACCGGACCTGTCGGAAGTGAAGACTGATGTGACGTCAGACAGATGCAACTCGGCCAGATTAGAAAATGCTACAGTTTTGTGCTATCAAGGCAGGGTGGGTGGGGTTAAAAGAAATCAAACAAACAAAAAAAGACAAGTTGCTATGCATATCTGATGTTGCTTTCAGTTTGTGGAAGAGAACATGACTCTCCTCGACGTGTCACTGCAGACCAGCTGATCCTCTGCTGGGAAGATCTCTGCACCACTGGGATGTCCTCGATATTTTTGGTCCCATTTACACCTCTGAAAGGGAGATTAAATACTTGATGCAGCAAGATTACAGCCCTCCATTCGCAGCTGTTGACAAACACATAGGACCAGTGAGATATCACATGTTAAAGATGTATTTTGTGATCTAGTTCTGTTATAGTGATGTGGAGCTGCAGGTGATGGAATAAATGTGTCTCTAATCTTGAGTGCCTCCACGCCTAGGAAGAAATGTGAAGAATAACACAGCTGTTTTTTGTTTTTGTTTTTTTGCTCTGGGTAGTGCTGCCACACGTCTCCATCCTGAGCTGAAAACATATTGTGACAGTCTCATTCTTTGTGACGCTTCTATAGTTGCACATAACTCCCACTGAGGTTTTAACAATGTGTAGTATGATATCAGCAGTTTGGACCTACACTCAGCATGATTTTATTCAAAATATTGCAGTTTTGAGCCAATCCAATGATAGGAAAAGAAAAAAACAAGCAAACAATTAATCTCATTTTCACTTAAAAAAAACTGGAAAAAGTCGTTGTAAACTTTACGTGAAATCCAGTGTTTTTTGTTTTGTCTTTTCTTCCCTTTTTTTCTCCTCCTATTTTTAAATGTGAGTTGCATGGGCTCGATTAAGCTGTGTTTCAACAAAAAGATGGTTGCATGGCTTACCCCTTCATGGAGAATGATCTCAGCTCATCAGGCAAAAACTATTAAATATCGTTCGTATAAGCATGACCTCTGGCTGCTCTGTGCAGTGAGCAGCTGCTGCGTTCAGCCTTAACAGCCTTATGAGATGGTTCGAGAATGACAAAGTACTGTTCTGACTCTAATTTCCGTGTGTCCCATCTTGATGCTTACATCCAGTTAATATTAGGCAAGTTACACGTATGCATTGGTCTCTCACAGGATGCAGTCTGCTGACATTAAAAGGAGCCGTTTTAGACAATAAAATAAGCTTCCTAGCGGTAGTTCTAGCAATGTTCACCAGTATGCTCTTCAACATGCTGCCAGTTAATCTCTCAAACTGAGTTAATCTCAGTTACAATCACAGTGTTTTTATTTCTGTTGGTGTTTCTTCCTCGCTGCTTAACCTGTTTGATGATGCAATGGCTCTCTGCAGCTTCCACACTATTCAAGCGTATGTATGTGTAGGCAGATTTTGGAAATACAAAGTTGATTTCTTTTCTGTACATAGTTTTCAGAAACAAATGTACATAAAACATGGCTGTTATTTTTTTATTATTTAATGTTGAAAGTGTTGAGTACATTCAATATTGTTCTATGATTGTATGTTGACAAAATTGACAGTTTTGAAAGTTACTTTTTTTGAATAAAATAAACATGTCTATGCTTTATGACGTTTGAGTTTGGTTGTTTGGCGCAGAACATTTTAGTTTATATTCCACAGAAAAAAGGCTTTGGGAATGAAAAGGGATTTGAAAATACCTTGGATAACTTTTTTAATTTCTAAAGCTAATCATCCATTTTATATTATTGTGGATGCAGCAATAAATGTCAAGTCACTGAGATGACCTGTCTTAAATGGAGAAATAGAGAATATGTACCCAAACGCTGTGGCGCTACCCAACAGTATACTATAAACCTGATACAGATGTGAACTACGATACCCATGGTACATTTCGGCAATGAAACTTCCAACGAACTGCTTTTACATTCCGGTTTTGCGCCCAATGAACGAATAGAAATACGCTCGGTTAGAGTGAACTCGCAGTCGCAGTCACGCTCGCGCTCAAACGGAGACAACGGGAATCGCACGGTTGGTCCAGAGTGTATCGCCGTCACCAGGACTCCTGGGTAATGTAGTATCCTTGACCGCTCCACCATGACGCAGCAAAGGATCCGGCGCGATACCAAACTGTATGTAAACGGTGCCGTTGTCAGGTGGTGAATAAGTAAAACAAAAAACAATGGGGAAAGTAACCGGAAACACCGGAACCAGCGCCTCCTCCTGACTTGCTTCCCCAATACACTTACAAAGATATTCAAAGATAGACTTTTTCAGTGTGGCCTTTTGTTTCTGATGCAAAACGGAAAAAAATCATCGCTGCATCACACAAGAATGCGGGCGGGGTCGCCCACACCTAGCAAGTCTGGGTGAACCTGCTGCTGTCACCACAACACAACATTATTCTAAACTTAACAAACCCTCCCAAAAGTTCTTACATAACTCAGGTGGAGGTGCACTTCCTCTTCCAAAGACACTATACACAAATGTTTCATCTGCTAATCCTCTGAAGAAACAACAATGTTGATTAAATCTGGAAAAAATGTTTATTATTGAATAAAGAGTAATTAAAACAAGACAGTTTCTCAGAAATAAACACCACCAACCCATTATTAACATTTTGGTGATCGACCTTTTGATATTACAAAGGGTTTACAGGAGTGCCTCTATTTCCTACATCAAGCAGTGATGATGAGTCAGTCAAACATTCTGCCAGTCATCGCTCCCATACATATATATATTTGAATAAACAATCCTGTGAGTGAATGAAGACAGAAGAGATGTTGATATAATACAAATTTTTATACACCATCTTTAGCTGACACCCATGACCTCCAAACAAAATTAAAATGATAATAACAGAGTTGTTCTATGATGATGTGCAAAAACGGAATGCCAAAATTAGCCTGATATACAAAAGGCGTCTTGTCACAAATTCTCTTCTGTCAGTTTACCAAATTTTAGAGGTTCACTATGCTTCCTCATTAGTGTTAAGAGAAATAGTGAACCTTGATCCATACATCAGTAATTATGCACACAAACTATGAAATGAGTTTTGCTTTCAGAGGATGTGTCATTTGGCAAAGTCTTAAATGAGACAGGGACTCTGTTCACCTTTCAAGGATAATTACCCCTTGCAGGCTTTTTATGAGAAAATACACAATACAGGCATATAATGAAGAACACCTCAAAAGAAAGCCATACACCATCGTAACGCAGACTGTTTGCCGAAGCAGGCGGTCTTCTGAGTTTTTCCTTCCAAAGATACCAGGCATCATCTTCTCTGCGAGGACCACTCCCCCAAAGAGTGCACTCATTACTGCATATTCAGTCTTTTCTGAGGTTGTTCAGCCGTGCCTCTAGGTCGGCGTCTGCATCAGCTAGAGCTGCCTGAGGCTCTGCCTTCTTCCCTCCAGTCACTGACAGGGAGCCGCCAGTGCTTGGAAGATCTGAACATGATACGATAGTCTTTCAGTACTGAACAAATTAAAAACAGATGCAGAACTTTCATTGTAGTGCTTAGAATGACAGTGTCTATACTTACGCGACAGCTCATCAGACAGATTCAGACCAAGCTCGTCCAGGACTTGGGACACAATTGCATCACTGTTGGAAACAAGTGACATGGTTACAAAGAAAATTAAGAATGCACTGTATATTCCAGATGACCGGACTGGGTTGGAATAATAAAGTAGTCCACTCCAGTCTAGAGAATAATTCAAAGGAAGATCTTATTCATTTGAATATTGTATTACAATGAAGATAAGTGAGGTAAAACATGATCACCTTCAAGCTCCTACATTTCCCGCTATTCCTCATTAAAGCTACTTGTTTAAACTTCCCACACCCAGTTCATAACAAAGACTTCGTATCTGTCATAAAAATCAACTAGCGTAGAGTTGATAGCTGCTGATTATCACAATCAATCATTTACGAACATCAGAGGGGGATTCACATTGTGTCGAAAAGGAGTTTACAATTTCAATGAGTGAGAACACTGTGAAGAGCACTACACCAATCTACTTCCTAACTCAATCTCTTACCTCTCCTCCTCATCATCTTCATCCCCCATGGCGTCATCGATGGCATCATTCATCATCTCCTCTTTCATCTCCATGATCTCGCTCTGTCGCTCGAAGTCCATCATGATCTTCTGAATTTGAGGCAGCTTCAGCTGTGAGGGAACAAATGTCAGACAATCAGCATAGGAAGCTGCCGGCTTTTATGTCCCTTTGACCGTGCGTCTCAGAGGGTGTACCTGTCTGTTCATGGTGGCCATAGCTTTGGTGACGCCTTTCATGGCTTGCGCCATGCTGTTGTTGGACTTTAGTGTCTGTATCTTCAGACTGACAGCCTGAATGTTGGCTTTCATCATGATGAACTTTTTGACGTAGCGCCGCGTGCGAACCAGATCCTTCGCCATGATCTTGACGGCGTCCTGCAGGGAAGTCATGCACACAACAGTTAATCGGAACTCCACATGTGCTCATCTTCATCACCGCCCCCCCGGGTTTCTTTCCCCTTGGTCTCACCATCTGCCCCTGTTTGGCCATTTTCTTGATGTCAGCGATGATCTTTTTCTCCTGTTGCTCCAGCTTCATTCGCTCCCTGTCCAGGTCCCTCATGGCCCGGGTGAGCGCCCTCTGATTTTGCTTCAGCATCTCCTCTGGAGTCTTCCTCCTCCCGAACAGAAAGTCCATCTGTTTGGGCATATAAGAGGTGGATATCAGGATAATCCACACTAAAAGTTGTCGAACTGGGATCAAGCTCTCTGATATTCTCTGCTGGTACCAACTTGTCATGATTTTGCTCTCCATTTTGTGTCAGTAAAGCATACTCATCATAGACAGATTAACATTGGCCATGGCCAAATGAGAATGTTATTTGAAGAAAAGTAGGAGATCAAAATAATAATGCAAGTAAGAATATAGAGAGTTATCTGGTTTCTGCCTCTCCAATGTGAGCATGTTCCTCCAATTTGTTCTATATCTTAAGGAATGTGCCAATATGAGCAGCTGTAAGAAGGAGTTCCCCTCGATCTTTGTCAGTCTTGTAAAGGTAGAAAACAAGTGTATTGAAGATGCTTCATGAATCCATGCATCTGAATGTAGCCTGTACTCATTCTATTTTAAACACCCTAGTTATTTCCATCTGCAATGGTTTAATTAAAAATTTACTAAAGCACTCATGTTCCAGATTTAGCCTCACTGTGCTCTCAGGCTGCCGTGTGTAAAGTCCAGAACAGCGTCGCAAGGCCTTCCATTTTCTACTTGGGTGTCATGTGAGGAACGGCTTCCATGACACAACACGAGCAGCTCATAGCAGTCAGGGTAGGACGTCTCCATAGCACAAGAGTAGTACGCATATTTCAAAAGACTTTATTGCCTGGGCTGTTCTTATTTACTGAGGCAAGAGGTTCTCTTTCTTTAACTGTCTTTGTCTTGTTGTTCTCAAATTCCATGACTGTTCTTTGTTATTGCCATTGTCTTCTGTTGTCACCACGTTGGGAAATCAGTGACTGCCTTTACATTTTTGTTGTCTGATCAATTGTCTGACGTCAATCAATCCACAAACAGACAAACACATTTACCATCTGATATTGGGATCGATCCGGGATTTCCCAATCAACGCGTATCGATCAAAAGTTCCATGTTTTTTTAGACTCAATAAACTCGATAGAAACCGGTCGTCTCTGACAGTGTGACTGACAGGCGCTTATTGTCGCTGCCGGGAACCCCTGGAAGTATAAATGCGGTGTGGAAACAAGAATGACATTTCGAACAACAGATCAGAGACAACTTGTGTCACTTTGACTCGGTTTGGACAATCTGCGAACTACTGCCGTGTTTCCCCAGCGGATAGTTCCGAGACCAGCGGCCTGTACGGACTTCACTTCGCTCTCCTTTCAGCCGTGTTTTAGCTCTTCATGTCTTCGTCCGTGACTCCCCTGGCCGCCTCACGCAGCCTCCGGGCCCCACGCGTCATTCCAGCTCACCTTGTCTCAAAAGTCCTCGCAAGTCCTCGACGATACTGATGATCCGCAGTGTTACAGGGCGTCCTCCCCGACTTCAATACACTATTTTCCCCCAAAACGATTATTTGTTTTCTTTCAGACACTTCCGCGTTGCGATCCTACATATACGTATATTCCGTATCCGGTGTTATTCGCCGCAGCTCTGACGCCGCCATCTTGATCAGGGGTCGGATTGTGCGCAGGGTGTGCTGCAGTCTCCTACTAAAGCACAAAATCACTAAATAAAAGCCTTCACATAACATCTTGGTGGATTGAACTCAGATCATATAATTTAGGGCCACAGTTCGAACGGAACAGTAGGAACATTCAAGATGTCCGCATCTCACATTTGTGTATTTGAAAGAGACAGGACACACCAAACGCCAGAGATCCAAAAGGCTCATTTTCATCTGTAGTTCATCAACAGGCATAATAAAACATAAATTGGATGAAACATGAGCAAACGTGTGCATTAAAGAACATACAGTTGACACAATTTATATACCCCAATCCAAATGAGTGGATGCATTTTTAATTACTATTATTAATGAGTCATTTCTTAAGATTTTAGGAGAAGTGGTACACTTTTGTATCTTTCCAGTCGTTACATGCTTTAACTGATGTAAGCCAAATGAATGCCCGGTCTAATAAGTAACTTTTTTTTTCCTGTTACGGCAATGCTGGTGGGACAAATACACAAAGTGAAGGAGGTGCAGATTTAAAGATCAGACAGAGATTTGCAAAGATGACCATAAGCTACCAGCTCTGTTGATATACTTTGGCTTTCAACAGTATGTCATGTGAGATGTGTGTGTTCTTTGATGATGTAAAAAGGGGCATTTTGAAAGGAGGTCTCGGGGATGTCCAAGTTGACACGATGATTACTTGTGTTGATTACATTCAGCCTTGTTTACATATATGTCAAGTAGTCTTTAAGAAAGGCAATAAACAAAAAACCCTACCATTCTATTAATCTTTGCGTAGGGGGTGCGATCGGAAACCCGACCTGCAACTTTAAGAAAACACTGTAAACTCTGTGCTATCATTAGTGACCTATTATGGCTATCTTTTAAGATGTTTATATACAGCTGGTGGCTTTAACTATAAAGGCTCCAACAAGGATACACGTCAAGCCCCTTGCCCTTTTTCAAGCCTAGCAACAGTTGCTTGGCAGCAGTCAAACCAAATATATCTTACAAAAATATTGATTGTTACATTTTTGCCATATCATAATACTCGACTGCTATTTGTAAGAGACCATACAGTGTTTCAGTAGCACGCAACGATTTGACTTTTGGGCTTGTGTCCCCCTGACAAACATGGTAATTGCTTTGACGAAAGAACTGCGACGACCAATGAGGTTGCACTTCCCTGTAGTGACGTCATCGTGCTCGTGTAGTACTTTCAATTTAATAGCTTAATTCACATTGAGTATCTTATCCAAATGCACAATAGAACAACACATGAGGATATACTTAAGGAAAGTGACATTTATAATATACGTATATATATATATATGTATACTATATATATATCCAATATTTCCCCTTTCATATTTTATAGTTTTGTGGCATTTTGTGGTGTTTGTTTCTTTCTGTCCTTTTATTTTGTAGGCCCAACTGCTCGGCATCCGGTCGTAATTCTATTTGACTTTGTCACATGTGCGTCAGCGGAGTCTGCGGTCGACCCGTGTATCAAAATGGTGAGTGTCTAAGGCTGAGAGTTGTCAGTCGGGACTTGTTACTCCTCGTGGTCGTTCGTTATTTATTGTCACACAATGGAAGATCGGACCTCAGTTGAATCCACGGATTAACCACTCGCACCTTTTGGACACATTTCTAGCGGTCATAAAATGTTCTCACTGAGCGTGGCGCATCATCCTAGAGGGCTCCTTTCCTGCACTAGGAGGTTTTGCGAGCCTGTGACAGGATCGAGGTCCTCCTCCTATCACAAGAACAGTGGCGTCACGGTGAGCAGAAGTCGCAAAGTGTTGAATAAATCCCAGACTGTTGGACCTGCTGGCTGGCAGGAGCGTGAGAGGTCAGCTGTAGGTGAAGCCCAGATAAGGCACCAGAGTCCGAGTCAAAACCAGAAGAGCACAGGCAAGTTTGGACTATCATCTGAACTCAGAAAACTGCGTTTAGAGGATGGCTCTGCAGGGTTGGACAAACCAGGGGGACAGAAGTCTGAGATGGGCGACGATGCATCCGATGAGATCGTTTTCGGCGTTGCTCCCTGTCTCCTGGCTCTCACTCAGGGTCGAAGAGATGCCAAGAGACTCTTTGTGAAAGATGGTCAGGCCTCACAAAGGGCCTCCGTGTTGAAGGTCTGCGAGGAGGCTCTTGAGCGAGGAGTTCTTGTCCAGCGGGTCAGTAAAAGGGACCTAGACAAGATGTCCTCTGGGGGAGTGCATCAAGGTGTCTGTCTGCAAGCCAGTGCGCTAAGCTATCTCAGAGAGGACGTCGCCTCCGTCAGTCCACACAGCGGCCTGCCTCTTTGGCTGGTCCTGGAGGGGATTCAGGACCCGATGAATCTCGGTGCAATCTTGCGCTCTGCCTATTTCCTCGGTGTGGACAGAGTGTGCAGCACCCTCCACCACAGCTGTCCTCTGTCTCCGGTGGTCAGCAAGGCCAGCTCAGGCGTCCTGGAGGCAATGAAGGTGTATGGATATCGAAGCCTGGAGGACATGCTTCAACAGAAGGCAGCACAGGGCTGGCACCTGGTGGGCACCGTGGGAGCTGAAGATCGAGGGTTCCACGCTCCTGTCGTGCGGTGTTCTGACTTCCAGATGACCAAACCCACACTCCTGCTGATTGGCAACGAGGGTAATGGACTCTCCCAGAAGCTGCTCTCTCTGTGCCAAATCCTCCTCACCATCCCAGCCGGTAGAGAGCTGCTGCCTGGCATTGAGTCCCTGAACGCCTCTGTAGCTACAGCCATCCTGCTGCACTCCCTGCTGCTCTCCAAAAGCTCGATAGGGAGAAGAACACCTGCACGCTAACACCCAGAAGGGAGTCAACATGCACACTATTCATATTTTTGGCTGTTGTGTGCATGAGTTATGATGCTGTAACATTATGTGCAGCGGTCTGCTACAGTAATGCACAATAGTAATTCACTGTAAGTTAAGCAGTACAGCAGGGGTTGAAAATATCAGTTTTTTTTATTGTCGACAGATCCAGAGAAAATGTGTATCCCATGCAAAAATACCCAGAGATGGATTATTCTCCTCCTCCCTTTTTCTACAAAGTGCCTTTGCTGTAAGGGAACTCATTAAAAAAGCACCAATGAGCCACATTGTAGCACAGGTTGCCGAGTGTTTTTTCTATTATTATAAGCACAAACACTGTCGTATACTCTTACTTCATTCTGTAAACCACCCTGATGCTGGAAAAACTCACAGAAGCATTGATGTGTTAATCCGCCTCTTTAAATAGTCTCTGACAACTGCGCTGTTTCCCCTTTGAATGGTTGACTAAAAACTACAGGGCCCGGCTAATGTTAGAAACTGCTTCTTTTTATACACAGAATTTTGTTCACAGGGAACAGTTGTGCCTCATAGCAGACCATAATGTACACTGGGTGTTGTGATGATAAAACACTCAAATCAAATGTGATATTTATTGTTCCACAACTTCTCGTACAGATATGATCATTAAAAAAAAGAATTTAAAAGGAGGGTGTAACATTTAAAACTCTGTATATTTGAAACTGTTACACCACTGTGTGACTGTTAAAACTTCTTGTCAGTCTGCAAATGCAGTCACTCTTCTGGAAAGATTAGAATTGAGATGCTTGTGGCTGTAAAGATATACTCCTATTCAGTCCCACTTTGTCCCTTTTAGCGCCACCAACCTCTAAGTCTGTTTTGCAAAACCTGATTAGAAGTTGGTGTTACTGATGTTGGATCGGGGTTCAGGGTTCCACACCAAACTGAGGAAGCCTTTTCATTATGTCATTTTGCACAGGATATTGTCCAATGGGGTTCCACCCGAAAACCAAGTCTTGTCCAAAAAGAACCAGACGCCTCCAGATTCCCACAGTAGAGCTGTTTGATTTGAGAAAAGTCTAGTCTTTCTTGTGGAGAGTCATTGATCTATCAGATGTACAGACAGCGCACGGCAGACAGAGTATTTGATGTTGAGTTTGCATTATTTCGATTTGTGATTATTCGAATACCGAGATGAAGGAGTGGCACCAAATGGCAGCCAGGGCAAATCTGTTGTTGAAACCAGCATTTTCCATGCTCTGACCAGGATATAGTCTCTCCCCTGCTGCCCACAGTCTAGGTTTAGGTTCTAAAGATGTTTTTGTTCTATTAACGCAAATAACAACAACCAAGTAATCACAGTGGAAATGTGGCACCAAGTTTTGCATCCTTACAGTGAAACTAATGTAACCGGGTGTGAGCCATGTCACTGTGCAATGTTATTCTCTCTTATTTTTTTTCTGGCCTTGAGCTCCTTGTGCAGTTTGACTGCTATAACGTGCTATAACGCGCTACAACGGGCGTCCACGCGGTGGCAGTGTGCGCGAACGGCGCCGCTGACTCTCCGCTTTCCCGACAGAGGAAGAAGAGTGGCGCACACAATGCACTGCACGGCTGACAAGGGTTGTGTCTCCCTGATTTTCGCGATAAATTTCCAATTCAGGGAAAACTAGTGACCGGGCGGCCACGGCACCGTGCCGCTACTCTCCTCCACACCTCCACACTGGACCCAGCGAGGCAGAAACCCACCGTCGACCGGAACCCGAGCGATCCCGAACCCTGGATTACACAGAGGAGGCTGCATGAAGGAGCTGCCCAGCCCGACGGGGGCGACGCTTGGCCGACACCCTCGTTTATGGAAATCGACCCCGAGGCTTTAAAACGCAGGCCTTGATTTTTTCTCCCCCCTCACGATGGAGGTGGAAGGGAAGGACGTGTGTGTGTGAGGACGCGAGATAACCGCGGAC
>CAESWR010000254.1:0-15164 GCA_903171835.1 Mullus surmuletus | reverse complement strand
TTTTTTGTTTACATGCGTATTTGGCTCTCGCCTGGGCTTCCTGCTAGCGCGCTAACGTTAGCCGTGTGCGAGGCACAAAACAGCGATGTCCTGACACCCGTGCTGTGATCGTGTGTGATCGCGGGCACCGGAGCGGGTTTCAGTTCGCGCCCCCTGAAATGACACTCAAATGTCGCCGAAAGAAAGATGCCGATAGACTGTCGCCGAAGGACGGTAAATAATAGCCACTGGTTCCATTAACGCCATCTTAACCGGGGCTCCCTGCGAGGGCCCGCCTGTGCGGTGCTGTCTCGTTTTGCGGTTCGGTGCCTTCCGCCGCCGGACCGGGACTTGAATCGAAGTGCCTTTTGGTCTCACTGGAGTTACGAGGAGGGCTTCGGACATGGAGGGTCCGAGCCGGAGCACCGGATTCAGGCAGAGCCGCCGCTCCCGCTCCCAGCGCGACCGGGAGCGGCGGCGGAGGAGAGTGGACCTGGCCGAGGAGCGGCCCACGTCCCTGTCCTCGGGCTCCGAGCGGGAGGCGTGCGGGGCCAAAGGCGTCCTGGGCCCCGCGGGGAGAGAGTGTCGGCCCGCCTTCGGGAGACACAGGCCTCCGCGCCGGAGGAAGCGAGAGTCGGTGTCCTGCGAGGAGGACATCATCGACGGCTTCGCCATTGCGAGCTTCATCAGCTTGGAGGCTTTGGAGGTGAATATCCCAATGCGATCTAAGGGTTTGTGTGCAGACAACAGAAATGTATCTTGGTAAACTCAACACAAATTCTAGAGTAATCCATATATCAATATCATTGTGCAAGTCTGGGTGTCAGGTGACAACACAATAGTAGATTGATAGTAATATTACAATCATATTTACCAATCTATTACTTGTACATCAACAGGGTGCAAATGTGTTGGAGTTAAATATATGCACATACGTTAACTATAACTAATAACTATTTGCTCTCCCTGCAGCTGTCAGTGTTCAAAGAGCCAGTTACACACCATCGGTGCTGGGCGCCTGCTTGGTGTTGCGGCAGCAGGCCGTGTCCTCTATTTAAATTAACTGGCACAGACGGCATCAAAACCACGCTGACTATTTTTAATCGCTGTCCTCTTTACGTGTCTCCATCACGTCCAATCGCAGCCTCCCCCTGTCAATCTAAAGGTGCAAAAAGGCTGATTGAACTCCTCAACTCTGACTTCGATCCCGGCTCGCAAGAAAGCAATCCACCCAGGCCAATCCCAAAGCCCAAGGCATCCCTCTGATGGGTTCTGGAGAGGCCTCAATTATTCATGTTCTAATTCTGTGAGGTGTTGATGAGCTGCCAAATGGCTTTTCAGAACAAAGAAAGGAAAAAAGCTATCCACATGAGTATGTTTTTGTGTTTCTCAAAAGCAGAGATTATGTTGTTGGAAGCACTTGTCAGGACAGCTCAGATCATAACTTCATATATCAAACTTGCTGTTGCCAGTGACCAGGCAGGAACTTCAATTGTAGGCGAATTCCAAATCCTGCATTTTGTCGCTTTGGCTTTTCCACCGCAGTGCTTGGATATGAAGCCAATGATGTGGACATGTCAGGTTTTTTGGAAATCTTTCATAGACCATAATATGACCAATCTGCCTTCAGGATAGCGTGCTTTAATTTCATCAGATGGCTTCTGAACTCCATAATCAGAGTGGGAAATCATGTTAGTTAACAGGTTATGTTGTTCCGCGCAGCCTCCCACTGTTGTTCAGGGTAAACTGGATTAGAATAGTCTAATCATACACTGGCAAGCTGGAGTGACTGGTCCAGGCAATCTGGAAATATAAATACATAAACAAACAAGCAAAAAATGTGGCAGGCTCCATCATGAATTTACAGCGTCGTGCCAGAACTAACTGCCTGCAGTTATATTGCAAATGGTTTATTTAAATAACAGCAGGTCCACCGATTAGCCTGGAGAAGTGTGGTAACTTGCAGAACTGACAACAACACATACAAATCTGTTGGGGAGTTTATAAACAACACAAAATAACTATCAAACATTGTACCAAAATTTGGCAAAAAGAATCTGAAACATGGAAAGTTAAAAAGTGTGGAATAGTTTTGGATTCAATTCAGCACCCCTAAATTCACATACAGTCGTGTAGTTTGATG
This sequence comes from Mullus surmuletus, assembly GCA_903171835.1. Classification (NCBI taxonomy): domain Eukaryota; kingdom Metazoa; phylum Chordata; class Actinopteri; order Syngnathiformes; family Mullidae; genus Mullus; species Mullus surmuletus. The sequence continues at coordinate 13,042 of CAESWR010000254.1, read as the reverse complement.
GAATGTGCTATACCAGTATTTTTGTCAGATTGCACCCAGCGCACCCATTTTCAAATATCACTTCATACCAAAGGTATGATCTTTCCCCCACACGTCTCCTGTTCTGTGAAAGAGGAATTATTGTCAGAATCTACAAATTACACCTGCAATTGGAATCATTTGAGTTATTGATTTTAAAGTAAATTACTAAATGAAAGATAGAACAGACCTGATTAGTTTAGAAACTGCTTTAGGTTTCTTTTCCTTTTTTTCCTTTCTTTTTGTTTTACTTAAAATGATAAATATTTCTTCATTCCGTCTTCTCAATGGAGGGATGTTTTTGTTTTTTTCCTTTATCAAGAAAGTCATCAAATGAAAATAATTCCTCTTATTTGGACGTAATGATCAGAAAAGTTGCTCAGTGTGCGCTCTTATGCAATGGTGAAAGCAATCGATATCAGCCCCTGGGGATTAAATAAACAGGCCGATTAAAGTTAATCAGAACATTTTCACAACTGTGTTCTGAGTAAACAAACTTGGAGAGAGATTTTCCATCAGAATTTATTTCTAAACTTTGTCATTGAACTGGTCATTGTGATTGTTTTAAGCTGAAAAGAATCCACTTTGCACAAAACTTTAGACGACACCACGCAAGTGAAATTAATCCTGCGCTGCTCCAGGTATTTGCATATTGCTGTGGAATTGATTCTATGACTAGCACACAAATGTCCTGTTGTGAATAATGTTTTTGTCTGCAATCATTATCACACGGCTGTTGATTCACGGGTTCCAAACATTTGGATTATGTCTAAGAGGAATGGGAGGCCCTATTAGGAACACCCTAGGAGAACCGAGCCTCAGTTCCTCTCAAATGACCGGAATCGAGGCTTGTGCAGGCTGTTGTATTCCAACACATCAATCTTGTCGTTTCTATATTTGTGATGAGAAAACAATGTCTGCAAGTGTCAATCACAGCTGCTGGCTCTTGGCCTCAAGTAAACACACTCATGCTCATAGAAAGACATAAAAACACAGATTTCATTTCAGCTTTTCCTTGCTTTTCCTCCCCTCAGATGGACTGCTCTTTGAAGCCGAGTCAGCGCAGTGACATGTTGGGCAGAAGGAGCAAGGGGAAGCGGGGCCCAGAGGAGAACGGTGGAGGGCCTCTGTCCGAGCCGGAGGAGGGAGCCCCGCACAACTACTCCAGCAGCTGTTGGAAGAGCCGAAATAAGAGGAGAAAGATCGAGGTGAGCCAGCTCGTCATTGCAAGAAGGACCTTAATGTTTGGGCTTGACCCGCTTTTGCCATATGAGACTTGCTCATGAGCTCATTCTTGATGAGTTGCTTTAATGTGTTTTGATTCTGTAATCCTACGTTCAGTCCATTCAGTGACCCACACCAACTCTCATATTTGAGAATCAATAGTTATCTTCAAATTAAGCAAAGGAGAGGTCGTTTTATTTAAACATACTTGTATTATTTTTGACGTTTTGACCCTTTAAATGGCATCTAGTTTTCTCAGTTATAAACACCGTAGCTAATAGAATGTCCTCCTTTGTCCCAGGGACACCCGTTGGAGACTGGCTACATTGTAAGTTTCTTCTATAACACTGACACAAGTGTTGGGTGCAGATGTTTCGGTGCTTGAGTGCATCATAGACGTGTTGCACAAAATGTTCTTGGATTGTTTGTTGCCTGTATTGGATGCAAATCTGAATGTGCTCCCCTTTATCTTCTTTCAGTGTGACACTGAGAGTGACACCGGCGATAAGGTTTGTACTCTTCCTCAATTTCGGATCCAAGGCTCTTATTTGGTATTCCACTTGGTTTGGGTAGTACCGTTGTCATCAACTGAGGGAGGGTTTGTTTTTGGTAAAAAAAAAAAAAAAAATTAATATGAAAAGAGAAACGAGTTGTTGTTTTCACAACTGGTTGTTTGGTTCAGTTGAATGTGTTTGCCCCTTGTGGTTCAACAAAATGAAGACCCTATAGACGGTGGTCTTGCTCTTGTTAGAATTTGTTTGTGGTTTGAACAGGAGCCAACCCAGATCTAAACCAGATCCAGGGCGTTTAGGGATTTTGCTCCCTTCTTTTAATTAAAGAAGCCCAAGCTGCGGTCAGAATGCAATCCCACTCAATGGAGCAAACATAATTCCTCTTTATTAATTAACAGAACTAGGAGAGTCTGTCTCTTATTTTTCCCCACTCGAATCATACACCATGTTGTATTGAAATGTATACCTTATTTATTCAAATTGGAGGTTAGTGTAAAATTGAGGCATTTGAGCAGTATAAGCCTCCTGTATCGGCAAATGTGCCGTGATGACACCCAAAAATATAAACTCAGCACCTCTGAGCTGTTAGATTTACTGATGAAACTCTCCTACAACTTGTCAACATCTGGCCCCATATGATTAAAAGGAAAACATTTGAATTTGAATATTTCTTTCTGCACATTGTATTGAGTTCCCTTTTGGCCTTGATGTTGTGTAATAAATTATTATTATATTATGATGAACACTGTGAATTTGTTGCTAACTTGATCTCTGTTTGTTGTGTTGCCCAGGCCTCCGACAACGACATGGATCCAGTGTTTACAGTCAGTACTAGGAAAGGTAGGAATCCAGCCCCACACAGAGAAGTTTACAGAGAAGTTTCATTACGCATGCAGCTGCATGTGTAATGATCCAAATACAGAAAAATCTGACAGATGTTCCCCTCTTTAGTTGTGGAGCCCACACCCTCAAACATGGGCAAAAGCTGCCCGGCCCTGCCGGCCTGCAGTGGTGTGTCCCGCTTGATGGTGACCCCGAGGGTATCTGGCCTGGAGCGAAGTCAAGAGAAAAGCCTGGAGCCGCATTTCCCAGAGCCTGTTTCTTCTTCTACCTCGTCTGCCTCCTTCCCTTGCCTACCTTCCCACTCCCCAGTTGCAGCCTCAGGCCCAGTCCCCAGGCCCAACCCAATCAATGGCAATGGCGGTCACCACAATGGCAACTCCCCAGTCAACAAACCCAAACCCTTCCTCACCCTGCCAGGACGATCTCACTCTATCTACAACAACATCAACAATAGGTGTGTTTCAGGGAGGCTCGGTGTTGTCACCCTATTTGCAGTCATTTTTCTATGTCAATATATTTGCTATATACATGCAAAAGGTGGTTCACTGTCTGTGTGTTTGTGTTCCTTCCTCCTCAGGAGCAGTACCCCAGTCAAACCTCCATCTTCTGCTTCATCAGTTGCGTCTTCCTTGTCCTCCATGCGGCCCCCGACTCCCTCCACCAGTGTCTCTCTGCCCTTCATCCGGGGCTCAGGATCCTCAGGGCCCCTCCGACCCACATCTCGAGCCAGTGCCGGGGCCCTGTTCACATCCTCCCCTGGCCTGCCTCCCCCTCCCCCTCTGCTACAAGGTCCCTCACACTCAACGGCGGCAGGTAGAGTCGACAACTACAGTATGTTCTTTGGGCTCTTTTAAAATTAAAACCTCAGTGCAGTTATAGTTTTATACTCCAGATAAAAACAAACGCATCCAACCTTCTTGTCATTGTAATCTGCATTTGAGATCACTTGCATATTGTCAGCACCATCTTGAAAATTACAGTTATGAACATCAGACTTTTGCACATTTTATTTGTCTTGTACCTGTTTTAATTTTGAAATTTCACCTCATTAACTTTGGTCTCCATTGTCCCCACAGACCAGGAAATACTGCGTCAAAACTTAAATTCCCACTTCTTGACTGCACAAGAACGCGAGGGCAGGCGCAGCGTTCCGGGGGCTGACGGCAATGGGGCGGCAGTGGGCCGCTCCACTCCTGGCGGCCCAGCAGTTCCCAGCTCGGTGGCGGGCTCGTCCGGCCGGACATCCCAGAACCAGCCGAACATTCAGCCGCTGGCCTTCCAGTTTCATCAGCACAACCACCAGCACCAACATACACACACGCACCAACACTTCACGCCCTTCCTGCACCCCACCGCCACTGCTCCGCCTCTGGTGAGATGCTGCTCCGCTGAACATCTGTGTCGTTCTTGGAATTCCAAAGTGGCTGGATTGTGGACAGAGTTCGGTAGTTGAGATGTTTTAACCCTCGTTGTCCTCCTGTCTTTCAGTTTGATAAGTATGCAGGCAAAATGGACGGGCTGTACCGGCATCCTGTAAGTACCATGAGTCATTTTACTGCTTATTGAACTGACACACGATGAGATTTACTGAATGCCGAGACTTGATCCTCGGGTCCAAAGGTGGTCATGTCCTCATCAGGCTGTGTGTTTGTCATAATAGTTCTTCCCACAATACCCGCCGCCCTCAGTGCCGAGTATCCAGCCTGTGATTCCTCCAACTGGGCCTTTCAGCTCTCTGCAAGGAGCGTTTCAGCCAAAGGTGAGAAGACCCCTTCTGTTGTCTTCTTATTGCATCTTGTCAACCTGATGTCACTTCTCACGGCCAGACTGACATTTGGTTTGTAACTAGATCTATTTTTTATCATGTTTGATAAGCTCTTGTAGACCATGGGGAGGGGTGCCGTTTCCAAATGCTTCCTATAATCACTTTGCCTCACCTGCGTCAGAACACAGAGCGTGAAAATAGAGGAGAAAAGAATAATGTCAGATGTTACAATCCTTGTAGATCAGTGGGTGGTAGCTGATGTTCTGTGCTGTGTGTGACAGCCTCTTGTCCCTCAGGGAACGGGTCCTGATATAACCGCGCGGCTCGGGGTTGTGCCTCACCACCTGCAGCCCAAAGACCCCAGGGTAAGGACACCATGTTTTGCCTCTACTCTTTGTTCTCAAAGTTTGACATCATTACTGGAGACGTGCCCTAATGTTTGCACAGAACTTTGCATTGTCAGGTTTGGTTGTGCCACAGTGGTGTCAGCAGTGTAGTGCAGTAGAGAGTGCAAAACTGTTCCCAGTCAAGAGTGAGATATCTGGATTAAAAGTGGCTTTGCAATTCTGTTCTCTTGTAGCTAACTGATCCATTTGGGACATCGTTGAAAATCAGTAATGTAAGCAAAAACAGATGTTTTGAATCCCTTGGCTCCTTAAAACCTTCAGCCTATGATACTTTACTTTCTCACTGCTTCACTCACTCTCCGCACTAATCTCACTTGTAATCTGACTGCTACTGGTCTATTCTCTGCCCTTGCACACCCAGTTAGATATTTCAGACCTACTGGAGAATATGACTCGTCTATAATGTATGTGGCTGCTTCTCCCCTGTGATTTTCTTGTATTCCCATTTTGGTATTTTCACAGATTTTTTTCCCCCCCTGTCTCTCTCTTTTTTTTTTTAAATAATTAATCACAAACCTGCACTAAGCCCTAGTGAGTAACTCTATCTCCAGCTGGGAGAACCCCAACCCTGCAGAGAAGAATGGCGGAATAAAAACATCTGACTCTGTGTGCAAAGGCTTTAATAGTTGTACATGCCAGATTCATGGGATGACATGATTAAATCCCTGATTTTTGTGCTGCGCAGAAACCAGGAAAATGGTGTGCTATGCATGTATATGTAGCCTGGATGATTCTAAGCCATCAGAAAAAAGTAAAGGTATGTGTCTCCTCAAATCATGTGTGGTAAATTTAATTCAATGTAATTTCAAATTTCGTATCGTTAATAAGATCACTATGAGCGAGGCTGGGATCGTTTTCATGGCTCTCTGACGGGTTTTTTGCAGGTGATGCAGGCTGATCCTCACAAGCTGGACTTCCGTAGTGACCTGCTGGCCCGTCTTCCTGGAGCCGGGGGCTTGGGCCCAATGGGACCCATGGGAGGAGCCCTTCCTCCAACTCATGATCTAACCAGACCTCCCAGTCTCTTCTCAGCTACAGGTGCGGACCCAAGACCAGCAGACAACGCGTTGACACATTTTCTTCAAGGCTCATCAAATCGTCTTTATCGTTAGTATATATTTGGGCTATTTAAAGTATATGGTGTTTTTTCTACTTGCTTTTACATTTCTATATTACCTATGAATTCACCGTTTCACACAGACGTTCATACACTGGTGGTGGAGGCTGCCATCCAGAGCAGTTTATGTTAGAGTTTAGTGTCTTGTTTAAGGACACATTACAATTGTCATCTTGTTGTCTAGTCTGTACATATGTGCTTCCTACAGATTACTGTTTTATTGTACTTTCAGCCCCAAAAACTCATGTATAGAATAATGATTAGCGTTCATTATTATGCAATCAGGAAGTGGGGCGATTGTTGCTGAAAGTAAGACAAAGAAGCAAAAGCAGTGGAGAAAGCATTAGAACAGAAAACATTTTGTTAGGACTGAGGAGGAAGAGGAAGTGTTCCTGAAAGGGAGATGTGAGTGTAAGGCGAGTTGTTAGATTCTGTGTTGTTGGAAAGCAAAGAAAGCAACACTGATGCATATGTAGATGTAAACACACGGTGTGTCATTGTCACACAAAATCATAGAGAAATATGCAGGTTCCCCGTGTAAACTATGCCTGAGTTTTGCCTGAGATTAAGTGCTTTACCTATTTTGATGACATATTAAATTCCCTTTTGTTTTCACTTCCTTTCAGGTGCAGTCAATCCGTCCGCAGCCCCTTTCATCTCCCCTTCAGCACCCCACTCTTCTTTCCTTGCACCAACTGCTCACTTGGGTAAGAACTCCTCAGCGAGACACATCTATCTATCTATCTATCTATCTATCTGTCTATCTGTCTGTCTATATGTCTGTCTGTCTGTGTTCAACTTTCCCACAACCGTTGCTGTCCGTCAGCTCAATTCACTCACATCAGATTTGATTTCACTCTTGAGAAATTGCTCATCACTTCTGTGTTCCATATGTTCAGACGAGTCTCTTCTCAATCTGAATATATAAATGACATTGTGATACAACACAGATTTATTTTAAATGAAAGGTTTATTCATCCAACAACAGATTGAACGGACCACCCCAAACATAATTGAGAACTTAAAATGGAAAACTATCAGGAAAAAGATCATTGAGAAAAAAAACTAACATGCATGTGCTGTAACTGGTCTCTATGTTGAAGTTAGATTTGACTGAAGATTTTCAAATGCTTCACAACAGTGCTGATCTGTGCTTGTGTGTCTGTGTATGCGTTTTAGATCCATATGGACGGTCCCCACCCTTCACACCACTGGGAGCTCTGGGTTCTGGTGCCTTCGGAGGACTTGGTAGTCCAACATTGGGTCAGTAGTCTCCACAGGGTTAATGAGCAGCTTCAGATTTTTAGTCCTAATAGTTGAAGAGAACCTTCAGAGATGTGCCTCAAATCCCTCATCAGACTCATAAAAGCAACTACTATAATGCTCACACAGTGTTGGCTAAATAAAGTGATCTTGAAATTCAAAAGCTCTGGCGTTTACATTGGGTGTTGTAGGGTACAGTATACCTCTGACAATTACAACGGGCCGTTAATGGAAATATAGTTGGCAGCCCTGACTGCTGGCTTTGTGCCGAGTCCACTCACCCACATAATACCTCAAAAAAATGTATAACCTTTAATACTGCGCTTTGATTAGAGGAGAATCGTAAAAGGAGGTTGGCACATTGACTGGCTGGAGAAACTCTCAATAGCTTCTAATGAGAAGTGATGATGAGCCTGTTGTGACTTGTCTGGTTGCCTCGCACCCCGGTCAGGTCTGCTCAGAGCAGAGGGCGCACACAGGAAATAATGCATTTTTCACTTCATACATATACCATGAGCTAACACTCTACTGCTCATTAGAGCTTTCCTGCAGTGAACTCTTGCTCAACAAATGTGGCCTTTTTGTCAACCTTCCGATTGTAAAATTTTGTACCAGGTTAGATTTGGTGCTGGTTTGCAATTTAGCGATCAAGAAGTAAGCAGATGCCTGCTCGGAGTGATTTCAAACTATTCTCATTATGAAAATTTGGAAGTGTGACTTTTCTGTGTGTGACAGCACAATATCTTAACATTTCAGTCCCCTCAGAAGCTTCCCAGCTGCAGTGGATATAGTGGACTTGCTGAAAGCCTCTAGTTGTAAATGTGTAATGGAACATGATCATCGTTTTTTTTTTTTTAACCCAAATTTACTGCGCCCAATGCAGCGTTTTCAGCATTTGTGCAGAACCTTTTTCAGGGTGTACCAGCCTTCTCACACCAGTGACCGCTGGGATAGGCTTCAGTCACCTTTGACCCTAAACGGGTTCGTGATTAAGCAGTTACAGAAAATAAATGGATATGAAACTGTAATAAGCCAAGAAACAAGGCTCAGATGGGCCAATCATACAGCTGCTTGCTATTATTGAATACATTTGACAAATTAACTAAACTTTTCAGAATATATCCTTAATGTGATACATGTAATTCATCCTCTGCGGCTGGGAAAGCATTTAGAATATATCCAGATTTTCTGTCTCTTGCTGGTTGAAGCAGAATAGTTCATTTGCTTATTATTTCAGTGCTATAGTCCGCTGATGATTGATGAATGATCATATACAATCTGCTCCACAGTTTAATGAAATAGAGTTAGTAGTGTAGTAAATGTAATAACCAATAACCAAAAATAACCAAAAATCTGATTTGATGTCCTCAACCAGTTTACCACCACAATGTTTTTGTGATACATAAATTCATTGTTGCTTTGCAGCTGGCTCCATGTTTGGCCCTAAAGACTCACCAGCTGGTGTGGTCGGAGGCTTGTCCAACCCCAACCATCATGACCCCTGGAACCGCCTACATGGTGGCCCGTCTGGATTTCCTGCTGCCCACAGCTGGGCTAAAGGGGTGGACAAGAGGGACGAGAGGGACAGAGGGAAGGATGGAGAGAGGAGAGACATACCCCATATTAAAGATGAAAAGGACAGGTATGACAGGAGTCTTTTAATCTTTGATTTGCACAACTATCTTATAACGTTCCGTTGGTATTAATTACCATGTTACTGATGATTTAGGAGATGAAAATTAGTACAATAGTAAAATAGTACTTGTGGATAATTTTCTAATCTGGATTTTTGTTAAATCCAAATATCTTTTCAATGTTTTGGAATCATAACTATTTGTACACTCTATTAACCATTAAGTCATGTAACTCTACTTGTGAATTCATTAATTTTTTTTCAAGAACCTTCAGGGGGGATATTTGACATTGTGTGTTTTCACTGCTATCCTTGCATGTGTTTTGTTTTACAGAGACAATATTCTGTATGGCCGACAACCTGTGAGAATGTCTCCAGTTGCCCCCTCATACAAGCCCCGCAGTAGCACCCCAGTCTCCCACATTAACGGCCACAGCAGCACCCTGGGTGGCAGTGGCCCCATCGAGGACCTGACGCGCAGCTTAAACAGAGACAGAGAGCGTGAGCGGGACCGAGATGGCGACAAGAGGCCTCTGCCCACAGTGTCTTCGAGGGGTCCTCCTCTTGGCCCTTCGTCTTTGGTAGCAGACAGGGACAGGCCACGGTCTTCCTCATCCTCTGTGCTCACTACTCCCCCGCCCTCCAACCGCTCAGCGCAATCTCCTTTGGACCTTTACCCCCGCTCAATGGCCCCCACAGTACACAGCCACCACAGCGAGCTTTCGCACTCCCAAAGAGACGGCAACCATCCCGCCTCCTCCACAGCTTCTGCCACTGTCACTTCTTTGTCTCAGACAAAGAAGTCTGATCGGACCACAACGCCCATCTCCAAGCCTCCGATGCTGCTCCCGCCGGTCAAAGTCAAGGAGGAGCGGAAAGAGGAGCCGGAGCACATCCCTATCTCCCTTCCTCCTCCTGCCCCCAACCATACCTTTGAACGACCCAATAGCCATCCACACCACCCTAATTCTGGTACCCCGTCCTCTTCTCTCTCACTGACTCCCACTCCTGGCGTTCCCCTCCCACCACCCACTCCCAACCCTCCTCCCCACCAACACCTTTCACTGCTAGACCGCTCCAGAGCCATTGAAGCGTACCTGGGGAGCACAGCAGGTCATGGAGGATTGGTCATGGGCCCAGGAGGAGAACGCTTTGTCCATGGTCCACCGCAAGGACCATCACAGGGTCCGCACAGCTTTACTTGGGATCCTTGGAGAGAGCTAGCGGCTCAGCAACATCATCAGCAACGCAGAGAAGCTCTGGCCCTTCGGTCAGACCCTCACCTTACCTTGCGCTCTGACCCGCACCTGGCCCGATTGCTCCAGCATCAGCGCCTCCTGGAGGCTGAGAGAGCTGCAGCAGTAGCAGCTGCAGCTGCAGCAGCTGGCCCTCACCACCCTTCAACTTCTACCTCCAACGCCTCCAACCCTGCTGTCCGCCAGGAGTTCGGCCTGATGGCTCACCCCTTTGACCGGCCACATCAGCTTGGACCCCCAGGGGGAGGGCTGATGGATGAGGAGCAGCGTGCCCAGATCCTGAGGGAAGACTTTGAGCGGGCTCGCTACTTTGGGATGCACCCGCACCTCCCTCCTGGCTCGCACCTAGCGAACCCCTCCCATGCTGCTACTGCCGCTCACCTGGAGCAGCTCCACCCCGGCCTTCTCTCCCACTCTCTGCCCCCAGGAGCTGCCGCTGCCGCTGCTGCCGCCGCACAGCATCATCATGCAGGCCTCTATTCCCGACTTGGCCCACTGAACCCACACCACAATGGCATTCTGGCAAAGAACCCTGCAAGCTTGGTGGGAGCTCTGTCAATGGGGGCACCGCCTCCACTCATTCCGTCCGTCACCAGCCGGTCGTCCACGCCACCCCGCAGTTCTAGACTTGGAGGTGAGCTGGCGCTGTACAGCGCCCATAAAGATGGAGAGTCCAGATAGTACAGGGACAACACTGGAGGAGATGAGGGGAAATGTCAGGATCACTGTGCTGCTCTCAACCTGTCGCCCTTTCCTCTTGCAAACTACTACACCTGTCCTGTCAGTTGCTCAAGCAAACCAGGTCCAGTGGCCCAGACACTGGTGAACCACGACTGGCTGGAGATGATGGGAGGGAGGGTAATGCAAGACTCATCAGTGTGACTTGGAACAAGCCCAATGATTCTATCAGTGCAATTTAAAGGTACATTTTTTTTCTGTGCATCTTGGTGGTTTCCTTTTTTTCCTGACAGTTGGTCATTAAAGTACTCAATTTTGAAAACTGTAAAAAGAAGCAGAGGACGAAGTTTCTCATTTGTCAGATGAATTATGATCCATGCTTTTAAGCAAGCCTTTTCTGAGCGGATTGGAAATGACTTACAGAGGTATGCACACTTTGAAAATGTGTCAAGGGTTTGGTCCTCAACATGGTTAACTCATGGGATATTATGAAGCCCTCCTCTACATAAATCAACCCTGACTAGGTGTTGTGGGTGAGGGTTTATAGAAATACAGTGGTAAAGTGGTGCTTTCTGTTCTGTTTTGTGTCTTTATGTCATTGTGAAAAGACAGACTACCGATGAGACCATTTAATGACTCAGTAAGCATTGTACCTCAGTTTCCTGCTTTACCCAAAAATCTAACCCCAAATCCTCAGCTTCACTGATAAGAGATTCAACCTTTTTTGGCTTTTTTGTTTTGTTTTCAAAGAATGAATGGTGAAATGAACTGTGCTACGCTGTGTGGGTGAACACAGTATTTTAGAGCTTCCTGTAACTGTTTCCCAGTCTCCTCTTGACTATATGAGCAGGACCAGATTATAGTAGTCTAGAGAAATTGCCTTTGTAATTATTATTCTTAACATTAATTATCTTCTATAATAATAAATATATTCACTGTTATGTTATTTGTCATTGTTTCGGGTATCAACCAGTACTCTCCCCAGGTAGTAATGTTTCAAGTCATGCAAAAGACGAAGCAAAAGGCTTGCTTCACAGAAAACCTTTCACATGCTTGTGAATTTAAAGCCGTATTCATTGCAACCTCTGGCCTCTGAAGGATCTCATCTATGCCTTTTATTAATGCAAGAGGGAGGTTTGCCTGTGTGTCCTCGGTTGTGTATTCTATCCATTTTGGGACTTTGGGAGCCTTGTACATTGAACTGTCGAGTTGTTTCATTAACAAATAAGTTATATACATGGATAAGTGGGACATCTGCTGAAGAACTGAAAAAACAAACATAAGGACTTGTGTCAAAAGACAGCTTGACAGTGGAGATGCTGAGAGGGGAAAGACTGGGTCGATTATTTTAATATGACCATTTTATACCTTTCAAACCCCTCCCCTAGAGACCACAAAGATTAATTATTAAATGAATTGTTGTTTACTCTGTTGTGTGGGTTTTTTGTTCTTCCTATCCAAATCGAAGGGCCGCAAGCAATTTATTTTTCATATAATTCTATCACTTTACAAAATGGGCTGTCGCTTTGATTATGAATATAAAATACATAATGGTCATAAGATCTTTCATTATCAGTGTCAGTCAGGCATGTGTCAAAATGAACACGTTCTCTCGTAATGGGTTAATGTGGCGGTAAAAATAAACCGCACAAATTGCAGTGAACTGTTTTAAGTGACAACCTACGGACAGAAAATCCACCGAAACGCAACGGTACGGTCGCACTGGCCGGCAAAATAACCCGCAAAACGCTCCGAAATATCACAATTTCAAGTGGCGCGCTCGCTGAGATATCGCGAGACTTGCGCGTGTTCTGTACTTTGTCAGCAGCAGCGCTCCTCCACCATTTCGCTGCGTAAAGTCTCCTCCCCGCGACCGCTACATTCTGCGCCGAAACCCAGTCTCTACCCGGTCCGTATTTTAACTTCTTCCCACCGACCAAGTGGTACCTCGTTGGGTACCGGGAGACAGTTTGGATCGCTGGCATTACGGATTGAGTGCGATTTTGCACGGATGACGACTCCTTCAGCGAGAATTTAGTAAAAGAAAATCGGTCGGAAATTTCAGGTAGGTGGGAACTTAAGATGGCGGCCTTTGAAGGGAGGGGGGGCGAGGGGGAAGTTGAGGGGGACGTGAGGGGTGCTCGGACAAGCGACGCAACAAAGCCAAGCCGGCTTTTTGTTTTGCTCCTGATTTTCACGAGATCGTGGACTTCATTCCGGATGTAACAGCTACACGTGCACGGACACCAAAACGTAAATTCACGACGATGCAGGAAACACCATTTTATTGGGAGTTTAGCAAATTTAACAACATTGGAAGTCTGGT
>CAESWR010000253.1:118421-132623 GCA_903171835.1 Mullus surmuletus | reverse complement strand
CTCGTAAATTTCCCGAGCCACTTCCACAGTCCAGCATTGGTCACCAAACATCGCCACACAGTGTTGCCAACGGACCAAAGTGCAGCTCACGCAAGAATCTGGCTTCACACACACTTCTACGGCACCTCCCGAGCTGGCGTGACAGGCGCAAGAAACGACAAACTTTTCAGGATTGATACATCCCATCGTGAGCTCCGATCCTTGCTTACGCACCTTTTTCTTGCGTAAACGGCGTTGATACATGGGGCCCCAAGTCACAGGTTAGGCAACAACACAGTCTTGTTCGTCGCAGATTTCGCACGGTAGAAGGCTCCTAATATTTAACATCCCATTTAATCACAATCACAACAACAGTGCAAAAAGATTTCCAAAAATTAATTAAATCCAACCTGTAGCTCATCTCCCATGTAACTTCCCCACTGCTCTTACTGAGAGTGAGCCACAGAGGCCTAATTTACCCACCGGCTGGTAATGATTGGCCACTCCAACCTACCTGACCGCATGATACCACACAAAGGTTTAGAGTGATTGGCCACCTTGACACATGTGACCACATGATGTTGCCGATGCGAAGAATGACTGGCCAACTAAGACATGTGACAGGATATATACAAACAGATATGTGCAGCAATAGACCAATTTGTCACCTGGGTTACATTAGCGCGGTGGGGCGGTTTGTGTGTCACCATGACCCCTAGAGCTATGTCGGTGGGAGGCTAGTACTCCCAGACCCACAGGGCAGCCGAAGAGGTCGAAGGGTAGAGTCCAGGCAAAGAGTGATCCACCCGTGGCAGCTTGGGCCAATCACCCACCCTGCTGAAATACAATGATTACAGAAACTAAAACCATGGAAATTTCACCTCAGACTGACCGAAGCCAAACAGACATCAAACATGTGGACATATGAACGGCCTGAGGCAAGCTCGACAGAGACCGCAGGGGAGGAACTGTCTGCTGAAGCTGGAGTCTAGAATGAGAATTGGCACGTGGAACGTCAGAACCCTATACCAGACAGGTAAATTGGCCCAACTCGCCAAGGAGATGCAACGCTACAACATCAGCGTCCTTGGCGTGTGTGAGAGCAGTTGGAACACCTTTGGTGAGGTAACAACTTCCAGGAAAGAGACATTTCTCTACTCTGATGAATGAAAACGGGCTACTCTTTGCAAGCTTCTGCGCACTTAACGAGCTGGTGATAGGAGGCAGCTTCTTTCCACACAAGGTGTGATCAGCTGATCTGATTGACCATTTCACAATCGACAGGAAATGGAGGTGAGTCCTCCTTGACGTCAGAGTCAAGAGGGGGGCCGACATAAGCTCAAACCAGCATTTTCTCATAGGAGAACTCCGGATGAGGCTGGCAGTGAAGAAGAAATCTGTGAACAGGGTGCTAAGAAGGTTTGATACAAACAAACTGACTGTACAGAATTAGAATCACCCGTCAGCTGTCACAGGATCTCAAGCCAGCCTGTCCGGGACAAGCAGGGAACTCAAAGAGTACCAGCAATTGGAGCACTGGAAGGAACACTTCGAAGAAGTCCTCAATAGACTCAAAAGCTATTTGAGCTCAAAAACTCAAGCTGGGCAGGGCACCAGGAAAGGATAATATCCCACCTGATCTACTGAAAGCAGACATCAACACCACCGCCGATATCCTTCAAGGGTTTCTTAATGACATCTGGGTAAAAGAGGAGGTACCCAATGATTGGAAAGAGGGGTTGATAGTTACAGTTCCCAAGAAAGGTAACCTCAGTGAATGTAAAAACTGGAGAGGCATCATGCTCCTCTCGGTCCCCAGCAAGATCCTCTGCCGAATTATCCTGGACAGAATTCAAGAACCACTGGACAAGATTCTCAGGAAGGAACAGGCAGGTTTCCGCAAAAACAACTCCTGTACAGACCACATCGCATCACTCTGCATAATTATTGAGCAGTGCATTGAATGGCAGTCATCAATATTCATAAACTTTGTCGACTTCGAAAAGTCTTTTGACAGTCTGGACAGAAACACCCTGTGGAGGCTGCTCCGACACTATGGAATACCCATAAAACTGGTTATCATCATCAAATGCATGTATGATGGATTCACAGGCCAAGTCATCGCAAATGGTAAGCTCTCAGACACCCTCCGCATTAAATCAGGACTGCGTCAAGGCTGCCTACTGTCGCCGCTCCTTTTCCTCATCGCCATCGACTGGACTGTGAAAAGGTCAGTGGATGGCCAAAGGACAGGATTACAGTGGAACCTTTTGAACAACTAAAAGACCTCGATTTTGCAGATGACAGTTTCTGATCTCAGTGACACATAAACACATGCAACAAAAGACCACCAGATTACATGAATACAGCAAACAGTTAGGCCTCAGGATAAACACTGGGAAAACCAAGGTCATGAGGCTCAACCCCACATCCCTACAACCTATCACAAGGAAGATGTGACTAAGTTTGTATACCTGGCAAGCAACATCAGAACAGAGGGAGGAGCTGATAAGGATGAGGAGCTGCGCATCAGCAAGGCAAGACATGCTTTAAGAACACTGCGTCCAGTATGGCTCTCTTCTCAGCTCTCCAAAAACACCAAAATCAGACTCTTCAATACAAACGTAAAATCTGTCCCACTGTATGGCTGTGAGACCTGGAAAACCACCAAAGCCCAACAAGATAAGCAATGTAGACCTGTGGAGACTGATGAAACAGGAGCAAGTCCACAACAAAAAATCAAATCCAGAAAGTGGGGATGGATTGGCCGAACACTTAGGGAAGATCCAAGCGACATAGCAAGGACTGCCCTAGACTAGAATCCACAGGGCAGGAGGAAGCCAGGAAGACCGAAGACTGAAGACCAACTGGAGGTGGTCCACGCTGGCTGAGCTGACCAAGACAGGGACCTCCTGGGAGGAGGCGAAGGCCAACGCCTTTTTTAAAATGTTTTAAAAGTTTTAAATGATTTACATTTAAAACTGCAATCCCATCCGCTCTGTGGAGAATAGATCCCAGAGTACAGCAGATCGCACAGTGCAATTTAATGCCATGAAACAGCTCAAATCTGTGGGATGAAGTGCTAAAACCTCTCGGGCATTTAGGGATCCAGTGCGATCAAGGCATGCGTACTTCCGTATCATAAAAATAAAAATGCTAATTACATTTAATCACTGTGTTGCAAGTTTCAATCACCCTACCTTCCCCTTTGAACTTCAGACATGCATATTTATACCAGGTGCTGCTGGCATGTTCGAGCACCACTAAATTCTATGATCTTACCCAGGAAAAATATGAATCCACAACACTGCAGCTCTGTACTAAGAGTGAATCCATGGAAGCCTGCTGAGCCTGTTTCTTTAAAGGCTGCTTCGATTCTGCCAGGGGTCAACGTGGACCACTTGTGTAGATTAGAAAGAATCCACGGTCAGGTGCTTACACATGTCACACCTGGGTGTTGTATGTTGTGCTAGCACCTCCTGGCTATGAAAGTGGCCCTATGGGTTGTAGCTCGGTGTGCCTGTCTCTGTGAGCAGAGCTGGAAAATAGCGTGATTGTGGGAGCTGAAATTACCTCATGGTGATTGTTGGGAGTGTAATGGTGATCAGAGTGCTGCAAGATGACAAGGGGAACTCATTGCAAGGATCCTGAAAGCCTGACTGGAGACCTTGTCTTGGCTGTATCTTAACTGCAAAACATCTGAATGTGCGTGCACAGCGCACCGTGGGTAATGTATCCCACTGCTGCTGCCCTAATCATGCTTAAATGTATCACGTATGGCTCAGGTGCATCCTTTGAGTGGGGTTTTTAAATAGTCTTTCATATGAGCTCCACAGAAACCATAATGTGAAGCAATGGATCCTTATTGAAGATAAGTATGGATGCCAGTGTATGACTGCATGTAAAATATGTGCACGTTAGGATGTATGTGAGAGGAAAATAGCCCTGTGTATTTAAAAATGAGGCTGAAAATGCACAGAAAAGTATGTAAGTGAGAAACAAAACACATGCAACAGCAAGAGTGAAATACCTTCCTCTTTTGTCTTTATTTTAGAACCTGTGGCTGTAACAAGCGTTTTGTCATCTTCAGCACCACGCTGCTATTGCCAACTCGTCCTGTTATCACTGTGCTGTCACTTCCTCGCCTACAATATTGGCATTGATTATATAGATGTACATATAGATTATAGATATATAGATTCATATATATATACATACATATATACATATACATATATACACACACACATATAGTTGTTGACTATTGTGGACATACATTTTATATTCTTTTAGTTATGGTAATTTGTCTTATTTTTATTTATGGTAACTTCTTTTATCTATGGATGAATGTGTGCATGTGCATTTTACTACTTTTATTCAGGCAGGGCACAGAGAAATTTCGTTGCACCTTGTGTAATGACAATAAAAGTCCATTCTATTCTATTCTATTCTATTCTAACAAACCAGTAGCCCAAATCAATATGTTCTTTCACTTGGTTTGGCCAGCAGATGCCAGCAGTGGGATGTGGAGGATTGAGTTATCCGAACAGTAAACAGTAAAGCTGATCAATGGATGCAAACAGACACCAAGCTTTTAAATCAGCAGACGAATCCAATCCACTTCGGCCCTGTTCACACTCCAGCCCTGAATCTGATTTCTCTCCTTTCTGGATTGGTGAAAATGTAATTTCATGTAGTGTTAAGAGCAGGTTGTACTTTGGTGTTGATTCTGTATTGTTGATAGGAGATTTGTGTAGTTGGACATCAATTTGTCCATCTGGGGCTTCCTCTTCCCACTTCCAACACATTCTGTCAGTACATTTGTTTTAGCAAATGACAAACAAAGCGACAAGCTGCAATCTTTGTTTCTTCTCCTGTGTTTATTTTTGAAGATACGGGGAATTGCCGTTTATTTGCTTTTTAACCTATGAATTGGAATTTGTGTTTATTGTTTTGGTCTCAAGTCTTTGGATCTAATAACAAGTTTTACTGAACATTGACGCATTGAACAACAGAGCAGTTGGGTGTATTGGAGATTTCAGAAACTGGATGTTGGATGTAGAATAGAAAAATGGTCATAACGTCTGTCCACACAAAGACTTGTGGTTTTGATCATTTTAAAGCAGAAATCCCCCTAAACTGGCCTTCCTTTCTCCCACATAACTATGAAATGGCTGCAACTACAACTTCCACATCATGAGATCATGAAGAAGGCCATGATACACATCATTAGTATTTTGCCTTTCTGTAGGCTTCAACCGGATTGGACCCAGATCCGTCTCAGACTTAGATGAGACTCAGGGGGTGCAGAGAGCATTGATTTGAGCATTGTACCTCTCCCTCTTCATCTCAGCTTCTTCTATTCCCCCTAGCTTCTCCACCCTCCTTTCTTCCTTCCTTTCACACACTAAGTGAGAAGATAAAAAAATTTGTTAAAAAAAGGCAAAGAAGCTAGTGCTGATGCCGCCCACGCCACCATTGTTGGAAAACAGAACAGAGCTGACTATCCTTATAGAGGCGAAATAAAACAAAAAAATATGGCAAAGTCACAGCAAAACGCTCAGGAAGCCCAAGGTAATTAATTAAGGATGTTCCGATTTAGTCATGGCTTCGTCCCCAGCAGTGCGGCGCTAAACTGCAGTGAAGTGAAAGCTAATTAGTCCCTTCTCTTAAACCATAATGTGTTTTATTTATGACCATGTTTCTACAGCATTTTCTCAATTTATGCGGGCACTGCATGGTGACCGTGCACCACTAACCCTAACTCTGGATGTCACAAAGCAATCATAAATCTTATTATTGGGTGGAATGAGTATTTTAATAATGTAAAACAAGAGCCATTTATGAATATTCATACACTCTACGATAGATGGGCACGGCTTTATGAGTGAGGTTATAGCTTGGCCCTGGGCAGACGGCTCATTCTAACAGGCTCTTCATCATTTCAAGGTGTCACCAGGAGGTGTCACAGATGTGGATGTCAAGTGGTTCTCAGTCTCCACTGAAGACACTATTGGCTTCAGCCGCTCAGCACTTGACAGTATTCCCACCGTCTGATGTATTTTTATTTGTTTGCTCTACTTTATTAAAGCGGTATGTTAGTCGCTCTACCTTCACACCACCAGGGAGGATTTAGCAACACACGGCTACTTAACCGATGTTGCCAAGCATTATTTGGAGTCATCTGACTTGATGTGAGCACATGGAAGATTTTTGTCCTGCTCTAAATAAATAAATACTTAGCCGCATTTCTGCATTAGCATCTCACTAATGTCATATAGGTATAGGTGTAGGTATCATCTAACTCTGACTCTGGTTATTTCAGTTATGGTTGTAAGGTTCTATTTTGCTACAAGAGTATTTTTTCTCAATGATTTGTGCTATTTTCCTCTACTTTATTTCAATATTGATAAAATTCCGTGTGCTGCCACAATAATATTACTATAAAATTATTTCATGCTGATAGAGTTACGTATTGAGGCCATTAGTGCATTGCAAAGTTTATTAAGATTAATATACATTATGCATGTGTGCAAATCCAACTCATGATAACAGCATGCACAAATGGCATCTACTGGGACACAAACCTCTGTGAGGATACAGGGTTAGCGACAGAGGTTAGCGACGCGTTAATCAACGGGTTGCTCTAGGTTAATGGAATGTTGAGGGAATCGTGATGGCAGTCGCTTGTTCTGCTTCATTCCCCATCCATATTTCTTTTCTCCATCTTCTGAGGTCAGGACTTTATGCAGCACATATTTCCCTCTGTTTGACCGAGCAGCCGTAAAGCAGCAGGCTGACCTTACAAGAGTCCTCCAGCTCTCCCCCAGCCTCAGCAACAGCAGAGCAGCTTCAAGGGGACCATGTCTCCTGCTGTCAGCCCTTCCATGGGCTTCCTCACTTAGTTCAAAGACCCTGTGGGGCATCCAGGGCTCATAATTAATTGATCCAATAGTTGTGTTATTCTATTTATAGATAACTGCCTCCATGCAGCAACTGCTTCCATCTTCGCTCCAACATGGAACACACTCATGATCATTTCATTATCTAGTCCAACGTGTCAGTGCCACAAACGGTCGTCTCCTGTTTGTTGTTATACCTCATCCATGATGCTGTCACATCCACAGAAAAACAGAGCATGCATAGTGGGAGCCTCACAACACAGGAGACATGCATATTTCAGATATTCACTGTGAGTACATGGCATTGCCACGTGTCGGATGGGCCCAGCTAGCAGGGAACGCTCCCACAACATTGGCCAACATTCTCTACAGGCTCTGTTCATGTTTTAAAGAAAACATTTTTATCTAATGTTCAAAGAACTTTATAATGATGTTCATTATTTCAAATAATGTTCCTGTATTGTTAAATGTTAACAAAGATAGAATGTTTTGGATGTAACATTCGCAGGATGTTTTAGGAATGTTAGTGAGTTAAAGAGTTATAGAATGTTCCTCTATAAAGGTCCGTGCATGAAGTATAATTCGTTTTTGTGCTCCTCTCATATAAAGGAAACACTCATTTTAGGGGATATTTTCTATTTCAGTGATGTACGATGTGAAATGCAATTTAGCGCAACACAGCAGCGTAGCACCTCGCCAAACGTCATAATCGAGGTAAGTCACGTGACTTTTGTTGTTGGCATTACATCCCTCCGACCAAACAATGTTTTAATTGCTGAAATGCCAGCAATGTGCCACGCTGTCAGTTTCTGAAGACGCCCAATACGAACACTAAATATAGCTAGCTGTAGTGGCTAATTACCAGGTGCTGCTAAATAGTTTGTTTGCAGCTCATTGGAATCTTTTCTCCTCCTAGTCTGTGTGGAATGTCTACATTTATGGTGGAGGTGAGTTAACTGGGCCCTTTTCGGTCTCATAACTTAGGCTAAGAGTGTTTATATGCAGGTTTTTTGTTGAATACATATGTAATATGTGTTTGTAATATATGTGTTTATAAATGAATTTTTTTAATTTATTATTATTTTAATAAGTAAACGTCATATGTCGTCATTTGACAGGAGGGGGTCAAATGTTGTTTCAGCGGAGATGGAAGACCCTACTCTGTCCCTCTGTTGTCGCAGCCTGATTGGTTGTCAGGGCTGCATTGCAGTCCTTCTTGCAAGGGGTGATGGATGCCCAAAGTGCAGGTCTCCTCTCAGGTCTTCGTTTACTTCGATCTGTTTGAGTTCATTAACATTTTTAATGTGAACACAGTGTAAAGATGAACCATCCCTCATAATCATTCAGTAAATTCAAAAAGTGCGTATACACAGAACAGGTCAATAAAACTCTAAGACACACATCAAGGCATCTCGGCGTCTCTACACCATCTCCAACAACACGCATCGACCGAATCGCGATACTTTTACTTTGAAGGCAGTTTCGGCTATGGACTTCCTTTTTTCAATTTTCATTGTACAAATTGGACAAGGGAAAAGCCGGTCGCTTGGCGCCGCTGTGTTGCACTGAATTGCATTTCACATCGGAAATACCCCCCAAAACGGGTATTTCCTTTATATGAGGTGAGCAACGAAAAGGAATTATACTTTATGCACGGACCCAAAACGGGTATTTCTTTTATATGAGGTGAGCAACGAAAACGAAGTATACTTCATGCACGGACAGTTATTTATAAAACACTCCCAATGTTATATAATAATACAAGATTATATAATGATGAATGAAGAATATGCAGAAAATAATGTTTTGAAAATGTTTTTAGGATGTAATTGCTGCCTCAGATCACAAAATGTTTTTTTACAGAACGTTTTTTAATGTGATATTTAAACAAAAGAAAAACGTTTTGCCTGTAACATTCCGAGGATATTTTCAGAACAAAGTTTATGAAACAGGTTAAAGAACGTTATTCATAAAATGTTCCCATAATGTTATATGATACCACATGAAGAACATTTTCAAAGTAATATTTGGTACATGTTGTACCTCAGATTATGCAACATTTTTTTCTAAAACATCTTGTTTGCGATGTGATATGGTAATAAATATAGAACATTCATCCTAAGAATTCTGGGGATGTTTTGGAGATGTTTGTTGAATTAATGGATTATTGATGGTTGGATACATTTCATGATGCACTTGGACATCAGTGATAGTATATTGGGTACATAGGGTTGATAGTACACTGGGTTCATTGGGTGTTTCGGGTCTTCGAACTTCAGAAAGCCTCGCCCAGGCAACCCGACCGGGAGTGATCAATTTCCGGCTTGTGTCCAAAAAGCATTCATCCATGGCTTGTCTCTCTGGATCCACAGCCATCTAGATGCATTCTTGGCTGCTTCTGAAGCTCTACCCATGGCCTTCATCTTGCATGCGCCGTTGAGGCCCAGGAGGATGTAGGCTTTGCATGGAGACTTGCCTGCAAAGCCCTCCCTCCAACTTTGATGGGCAAACACATGGCATGCCACGCTCCCCCTCCTTGCTCAGATGTTTCAGAGACAATCTGGTCGAAGAGTGGTCTCAGCAATGGTTTTCAGTTTGAGTTGGGTTTCCAGGTCCACCCTCATCTGCCAGTCGCGAGCTGACCCAAGGAAGCCTGACTGCTTTTGGGCACGACTGCAGATGTCGTCCCGCTCTCACAAATGCAATCTCACGTCTGTGTCCACTAAAGTCATGTGCAGAGCAGTTGGCCCCCGTGTTCACCTCCATTTTGTCCCTGCCTGCTTCAAGCGGTCCATTATCATCCCTGTCCCCAAAAATGCATGGATTACCTGCATGCAACGATTACCCCACAGTAGCACTCACCTCGGTGGTAATGAAGTGTTTTGAAAGACTGATAAAGGTCTTCATCTGCACCTCACTGCCCACTTCAGTTGACCCCCTCCAGGTTACCTATTGCCTGAATAAGAGCACTGACGACACCATAAATCACATCCTCCACTCCACCCTCACCCAATTGGACAGCGGGAAAGGGAACTATGTACAGCTGCTGTTTATTGACTACAGCTCCGTATTCAAGACCATAGTCCCCCACAAACTGGTCACTAAGCTCAGGGGCCTGGGGTTGAACTCCTCACTCTGCTCCTGGGGCCAGAGCTTTTTGACTGACAGACCACAGGTGGCGAGAATTGGTAGCCATAACTCCAGCCCACGCACCCTCAACATCGGTGCTCCCCAAGGCTGCGTCCTGAGTCCTCTGCTCTACTACCTCTATATCCATGACTTCCATCCCTTGACTGTAGACAGTGGGAATTTATACACCAGCAATTGCCATA
Source organism: Mullus surmuletus (assembly GCA_903171835.1). Classification (NCBI taxonomy): domain Eukaryota; kingdom Metazoa; phylum Chordata; class Actinopteri; order Syngnathiformes; family Mullidae; genus Mullus; species Mullus surmuletus. The sequence continues at coordinate 122,410 of CAESWR010000253.1, read as the reverse complement.
GAATCCTGGGTAAAATGCCATGCTGGTATATCCAGGCCTATACAGGTAGTCCGGATCTTACTTTAGTCTGTATCCATCCCTCTAGCTCTTGGTTGGTTACTTTGATGAAGGCAGCATCCTTCAGGAAGCAGTTGAAGGTTTTTCCAAGACTCTCTATGATTATGGTGATTGTGATATGATTATTATTGAATGCTCTTCTATAAAACATTACCATGATATTAGAGGAAAACAACAGAGGAACATTCTCAAAGCCACGTTCAGATTTTTTTTAAATTATGTTATGACTTCTGATTACAGATTTTATATATGCCTATACATAAAACATCCTGCTCTGTAACAATGATTTGTGATTAGTGACTATAACTGATCACTCAATCATAATGATAATCCTTTAAATTAATTTGTTTAGAGAGGAAATATGCATGAGGTAACCCGTCTTCGCTCACTATACCATTGGGTTAGTTTTGCATGACATTGGTTATATGTTTTGCCCTTTTCTACTTCATCACTCAGTAAATTGAAGACAGTGACAACAGTGTGTCTTGATGGTCCAGTGCATCCATTCGCTGACAATGAACCAAAGGTTCTAATGTTCAAATCCCCTTCATAACTCATATTTATCCACTTCAACTTCAGCGAACTCATCAGAGTGATAGGGCCCAGATATCTGGCAAACACAATGTATGTTGGTGGTCCAGTGGATCCCTCCACGGACTATGGACCAAATAGCTCCCATGTTCAAATCCCCTACACAACTCATGCTTTGCCCTTTTCTACGTCATCACTTAATAATGTCAAGACAATGATAGGTCCCAGGTATCTGTCAAACACAGTATATCTTGATGGTCCAGTGCATCCATGTGCTGATTATGGACCAAGAGCTCTCATGTTCAAATCCTCTTCACAATTCATGTTATGCCCTTTTTGACTTTTGGGTCAAATACCCCAGGTGACCTTTAAAGAAAACTTCCCGCTAAAAGCATTGCAAGAACATTGTCAGAATGTTTTTATAACAGAAAATTGCTAGCTGGGGGGGGGGGGGCGCTGCCTCTGTGACAGGTTGCCATTCATATTGAATGATGTTGGTGGTTGCAGAGCCCATGTGACTCTCTTTCTTCAAGAAGAAAGGGCTGCCTGTCCAACATCCGCATCAACTCGTCATGCGGTCATGAATCCAAGATGAAAGAAGATAAAACATGCAATTAGAATTAGGATTTGATGTTATGATCATACGCAGCATTCCTCTCATTCATTCATTCATCAGGAGGAGGGGGATGGCAACACAGGATAGATGGGACAAAAGCAGAAAGGACAGCATGTTTTTTTCTTTCTCATACAGATCTAGCTCACATGGCCATGATAGAATAAATGGTGACATTATTTATCTCAGTACATCAATGTAGAATGTTTAATGTATTTGAACTTGATTTAATCTTGCACATTCATTTGAATAAGGGCGTTAAATATGCTGCTGGGTGGTGACGCATTTGATTCATTTTATTTCTATTTGGTTTCATCCAATAGGTTTCAGACCATTATCGAATCAGAGGATCCTTTATGGAACCAGAAAACATTCACATCATAGATCGGCATCTTTGGACAAAAATAAATGGAAGGATGTTAATAAGGTATTCACCTTTGTGTAGAAAAGAGCAGTTTTTTATTGCAAGCATTTGCAATAACTTAAAAAATTGTTGTATATATAGAAAAAATAAATAAATGAATTTACGGACTGCAAATATGAATCAGCTTCATAAGAATCATGTGGGATTGCAAAGGTGTCTTGGGCAACAGAGAAGGGCTGATTAAATCATTACATGGACTGCAGGTAAATATCCCGTCGGTTATTATTCCAACCACGCAGACACATAGTGCAGCCCCAGCTCTGTTCCTCAATGTCACTTTATATATTCACTATCTCTTTGTCTCACTTTGTATCAGCGTTCTGATCTTGCAAGAGAGCAGTTACTTCCTCTGTGGCTCACACATATTTAAACAGATTTTTTTGCAGTGATTCTCCAAATTACGAGCTGTTTGTGGGTCATGAGTGCTGAGTGTTGACTGTAAATCCAGATGTGTTAAAGCGTGAATGACAAGGGAAGAGAAAACCTCTGGACAAAAAGAGGAAAAAGACCACTAATCTTTCCCTTGCGGCGCTCCTATTTATGGGAGTTGAATGTCGCTTCCTATTAAGGTCAATGACAGCAATCTGCTGCCCTCTGCTGGAAATTACTGATATTTTAGAGAACTGGTCTGCCATGTGAAGCCATCTTCTCCAAATGATTTTTATATTAGCCAAAATGTTGTATGGACCGTCAGTTTTGAATGTGCAAATGTTGCTGGAGTGTGTTTCATACATGCGCAGGCAGACCTGGGAATTACAACATGGCACAGGATGATGTAGTTAATTGCACTCGGGATTCACATCCACAGATCCTCATGCATATGTGCCCTCAGGTTTTTCTTCCATACGAATAAGAATAATAATTCGACAAGATTGGGAACTCAAGCTTAAAATCCAATAACTACTAAAGTTACCATTTGCACCAAATGTTTCAACCGTGACATTTCATGATATCAGACTCGACCTTTCTTCCATTAATTTAATTACTGCTTTGAGTGGGTTATGTTCCACAAATATCAATCTGAATCCACAGGATATTCAGCATCCACTGTGTTTTGAGGTGCTGTGACCTGATTTTTAACACAGGGAAACCTTCAGGCTGATTGCGCAACAAACCAGTATTAACATGTACAACATCAAGAATGTGATTTCTGAAATATAACAAACTGTGGCCATAATGAGAGTCATGAGGATTGCAGTTATATTTCGTGGAGTGGCTTGATCAGGGGGCATCTTCAGCAAAAGTGCGTGAAAGAGTTCACTTAACCCCCTGATGACTGTAAATTCACAGGCTTACATGAACGAGGCAGATCAGCATTCAAAGGTGGAAACTCCCGATGTGATTCAAGTTTACAGTACTTTGAGAACCAGGGAAGGGAGTTCTCCTTTCCCTATGTTCTCTGCGTACACTCACAAAGAAAAATCCCCCCCCTAAAAAAACACCAAAAAAAATCAGCTCCCTGACTCTGAAAAGCCCGAGAAATGGGCAAAGTTCCCTGCCCTGGAAAACCCTGATTTGTTTTGGCTGTCTGAAACCAATATGTGGAATAGGCTTTTTAACGTGAAGATTTATTTTGGTAAAGTTTATGGGAGCTGCTTGGAAAATGAGACAAAAAACTTTGTATCTAGATTAATCGTTAGTTGTCCAGTCATGTTCTGCTGTATGCCAGTGTCTTGTAAACCCATATGGGCTGGGGACCAGAAGGTGAATGACGCTTAAATGAAGCAATCAACCATTCAATCAATCAATTAACCTAGACGTATTTCATCGTTGACATTTATGCACCTGATATACAGAAGAAAAAGAAATTATCCCGGCCTTTGAGACATCAAAAACAACCTTGAACACAATATAGTCGTGCCTCTTCATGAATTCCATAACACTAACACCCGGAAACAGGAAGCCATACATCACAACAAGTGGCGGAAAAAGTGTACTAAGGTCCGAGGGGCTAAGCTGGCTAATCGATCTTAGCGGAAGCCAGAGCACCCTGAACAGGAGAGGGGCCCCTTGTCACATTGGGGCCCAGGGGTGGCGCCCCGCTCGCCCACCCTATAGCTCCACCTATGATCACAACAGATAAGATCAAATGTTATTTGACACCAATGTCCACAAACACACACACTTGTCACCTGAATTCAATGAAATTCCATATTGCAATATGAGAGCATAGAGACATCATAAAATGCCAGTGATTAGCTAAACACGAATCATCTGTTGTGACAGCGTAAAACCACTTGTAATTAATAAGATTTATTATAGTCCCACTTCACCGAGCAGGTCAGAGGAGCTTCTTTGTGCTCACGGAATGATGGTGGCAGACTGACTGGAACCATGTTTAACCCGATGTGACGCCTCAGAATG
>CAESWR010000253.1:105718-118131 GCA_903171835.1 Mullus surmuletus | reverse complement strand
TTGGTACTTCACTTGGCCACACAATTCCAGAACCCCTCCCGAAGACAACAATCACATTATAGATATAAAAGGCACTTCAATAAGTGAAATGCAAGGAAATTATGATATAATGTTCAGCAAGTCATTCTTTATTATAAGAGCTCTCCTCACTCATTTTTTGGTCTCATCCATTTGCCCATGATAAAACAAAACATTATTTTGTAAATACTTCCCATAATTAAGTCCCTGGCTGTTACTTTTTAACATCTATAAAATTGCTCAAACACTCACCAAAAAAACCTATCTTTAAATGTCTCTAAAAATTGGGATAGCTGGCATTGGAACAAATCACAGCCTAAATGAAACAACCTCTGAAATAACTGTAGTGAAGATCTCAAGATCATAAAATGTCAAGGTCAAACAACCCTATATATCTGCATTTTACTCCGGAATTCTTCATCTATGTTTAACACTGTCAGCGTCCACATGTGTTTGCACACCATGTGATGTGTTCACAGGTCTGCACTCTCTGTCTATATATAAACAAGCTCTAACTGGATATTTTTGCCTATGGGCCCTTCATTGATTCTGGACCCTTGGATGATTGCTCATTTGCCTCATGGTTGATCTGGCCTCTCTGACACAAGAATTTATCTAATTTCTAGTACAGTCCAATTGTAACGTTTATTATAGGTGGATATGAAAAATATAAGTGTGTAAATATAATCCCCAAACTGTGTTTATGCAACAATATGAGGCTATTTACATAGTTATCCCTAAATCTTCCAAATTTTTACTGCACACCTTCCAGCCTCAGATATTCTGATAATTTATCAATTGTTGGATACAGGTTTGTCTGTCGGGGTGTGAAAAATGTGTTTCACAGCGATTAATCCAGCATGTGACACCGTGTTATTCACTCTCACTTGATCAATGTTTAACAAGCTGCTCGGATTGTGTAACAGATGGAGCGCTCTACAGTGCTTATATCAGCTTGCAGTGCTGACATAAAGACCAGGGATTAAATGTTTGATTGCTACCAGGTGGAGTTGACAGAAAGTGCAGGGCATAGCACTTAAAAGGCCCTCAATTTAGGATAGGTATTTTTTTGTATTAAATGGCAGCATGCTGTGCATGTTCCTTGATCTATCTAAAATAATTCTGTAGTGTAGGTTAAATTTTCTTCAAATTGTGGGCAGACAATTTGACCTCTTTTGTTTGACCTCTTCTGAAAGGATTCCTTCAATGCAAATCTCAACATAACAGCCTTGTACGCTCTTAATAAATGATTCAGCATAATTTGTCTGAATTGATTGTGGCTACATTTACTATTTAATATTTGTTTCCAGAATGGTAAGAAATTTTAGGATTTTGAATAATCTGGGCTTTTATATGTTTAGAATACAATTTTACTAGTACCTCTTTTGGTACTGTTGGAGGGGTGTGCAAGAAATTACATAATACATGCCGATAATAATATGACGGAAATAATCAGGGGCAAGGAAAAAAATACAACCTAGAAATAGCACAAAAAATGTAATTGCAATGTAAAATATAATTAAATGAAATAGAACTCTGGACCCCAGTCTTGAGGGCAATGAAGCAATACAAATGAGCAAGATTGGAGACAGGATACTTGAAAAATACTGTATTTTTGGGTCAAGCACTCCTACAGATCATGTTGATATTTCCTTCAAACAGCAACTGACCATTCCTCAAACAGAAGCCATGAATGTTTCACATTTAATCGACATTCAATACCAAAAACCTGGTTGAAAAGACAAACATACAAAAAAATCAACAAAAAATCAAAGGGGGGGAAGAACCCCGGTCACTTTGTGCTATGAAATCCCACAGCCTGTCCTGATGATGAAGCCCTTAATAGTGAAGACAGCGACACTAAGCAGATTATTTACATCCTCTGCTGTTTCCTTCTTTGGTCTGTGCTCGCCATCAAAGCGGCGCCTTCATCAGAGAGAGTGAAATTTTCTGGATTCAGCCAGCATTTATACGACACAGCATCAATCATCATAATCTGAGTTGCTAAAACTCCTCCCTTCTCTGACAGACTCGAAACACTGAAACTGCAGAATATTGATGGCACTGAGGCCGTGACAACCATCACTACCACTGCCGGTGAAACATGAAGCTTCAGCGCTCAGCCTCACTAATAAACCTTGATTATGTTCTTTTTCTTTTTTATATTCACCATCCAGTCTTCAGATTTGTCCCCTATAGTTTGACAGCATGTATGATGGAGATTGTCTGATCAATGGTGTTGTCGCTGTCAGACATATTGAAGGATAATTTCAGTGTCTTTGAACTTATTTCCCATCTTCTTTTTTTTTGCTACCTGATGATAAGCAATGCTTAAAGACTTTTATGACATGTCCGATACAGATCAGCATGTTTCATTTCAACTGTGTTGCCCACTCAGAGCCACCCTCAGAACTGTTAGTCGACAGACATTGACAGCAAACTACCCACTTGCTGCTGGCTGGCTGGCTGTGGTGGTCTCACTCAGAGGAATCCTGACCGCAACTGACTAGAAAATTCAGGATTCAAACTTTTGGAATTATGCTTAGTGAATCAAGTTGCTGTTTGTCTCGTCGCCATCGTAAATCAATTTGATTAAAAACTGCTGAATCCGATTTTCTGGGGTGTCGAGTTTTCTTTGGCGCGAATGTGTGCTGAAAAGTATCATGATAGCCTGCATTCAGCAGTTGAGGATGATGACTCGGCACCTTCATCGCAGCCCCCCACCAAACCCCCACCACCCCCCAAGTGGCAGGAAGCGGAGAAGGTTGAGGGAGACTTGCTGTCCCGGGGGATGCAAAACACCGCAATTCAATCAGCGGACAGAAGCACATCACATTTTCTCTGACAAGGAAAAAGAAAAGTTGATTTGATGGAATTTTTCTTTTTTTTAGTCATCTACTACCGATGAAAAAAAAGACCACGCACATGCAGTAAATATGTAAAACTCTAAAACAGAAATACATGTTTACAGTTTCAATGAATGCCTCACCAAATAAGACATTCGTAACTCTTAATGCAGAGCAGATTAATAACATGAGAATCCCTTTAGCAGATATTTGGACCCTTGAGAAGGTCTTAACAGGGTGAATCCACATTTTTCATCCTGACAACAGATCAAAAATTGGAACATTGACAAAGCTGCTCACATAGAATTATCACTCTTCAGCTGCTTTGGTTTTCTTGTTTCAGATGATCACAACTGGGATCAATACTTTGCTACTTTGATTTACTGATGGATGAGCAATCGAACAGACCTTCGCATAAACAGTTCCTTACAGCAGCTTGAAGTTATTTTTGTATTTTGTCTTGGCGTTTCGTCTGACATTCTGGTCCCTTTATGTATGTTAATATAGGTCCACACAACACCTGTCGAACATTTCAGCGTTTGCGGCAGTACAACTATTTTCACACACGAACTGGACTACAGCGCTGATCCAAATTATTTGCTTTGTCCTTTCACCTCCGATTTCAGGCTACAGACTGTGACGGTTACATGAGGGAGATTGGATCTGATGGCACATAGTTGTTATAAAGTTCTATGTCCCAGCTGTCTGCATACAGGGCTGAAACAGAGCTTACTGTGAGAGGGCTACTGGAGATGTTAGTGGGTTAGTAGAGTCTGGTTCAATGTGTGAAAAGCAGCCGGACTGATGGCACGGCTTCACGTACTATAATTTATCACTATTTCATATATATATATTTCTCTCAAGGTCCTCTCCTCCACTCGTTACCTTCATGAAACTTCGGTGTGAACTCAAATTGTGAGATATTTGCATGGAATTTCCTCAGGCAAAAATTCTCTCCTGAGTACATTTACAGAGGAATTTGAGTCCACATGCAGCATTGCAGTGACAAAATCAAAGACAGAAAGGACTGGCTCGGCTCGGCTAGGCTTGTTGCCGAGTTGGATCAGCAATCTCCCACATACTTTCTGCCAGACATTCCTGACTTGCTGTGACACAAACCGGGGACAAGAGGAGTCCAAATATGGAAATGGTCAGACAAAAATAAGAGCGGCTTTACTTTCCATTCTTGGCCCTGGGGGGGGCGCAGCAAGGGCTAAATATAAAACCCAGCGGCAGTTTATGGGTCCGTATGGGTTTCATTATTGTTCCTCCTCACAGAGCCCAACCTTGAGAAAGAGGAAGCTGAATAAATACAGCAGTGTATCATTACGTACAAAATAGCTTTTGATTGCTGCTGTGAAAGTGTCTGACACCTGTCAAAAATGTGTGGACAGATCACAATGCTCTGCTTCCTTTTAAAATGTCCTCTTTTGACGAACTGTCCCTCAAAGGAAAGAGGCCACAGAGAAGTACCACGGTACTGGTTGCCTTGGAGGTCCCTGGATGGTGTCCCGCATTTCTCTCCTGGGCCGGGCCACCATGGCAGTATCCCCAGAAGGCTTAATTTAGGAGCAATGCTCAGCAGACTTGGAGCTGCTGATTCTCTGCGTGCTGTCAGCAGTCTGATGGGACGCACATAAGGAGGTGTCCTCTTCCGCCTTGTCAGTACTTATTAATCCCAAAGATCCTCACACCGTGAAGCTGCGGCAGTTTAGGGATGAGGACGGTGAGCAAGGAGACTGTGTTGACCACAAAATGGACCCGATCGTATTTGGTGTAAAAGCTGGTGAGGATGTACCTGCAGAGTGCAAACAGAAGGAGAACTTTTAATAACAGATAAGCTCTACTGGACCTTAGTTAAGCAAACACAAAAGTTTCAGTCAGCAGGATTCAAAGGAATGGTACTTTTAATACTCTTTCTTGATTAAAAAGTGCTTCTAAAACTCTCTTCTTTTGTTCTTTGTAAGACTAGGGGTTCATTTTATGATGAGTTTTTTCAATGAGTGTTACCCACACCCACAAATGTCTGTTTTAAGGGGTCTCCAGTGGGGACCTGCCAAAGAACTGTCCTATACCTGAAGTTAGCACATTCATTTCTAACCTGTTCTTCCATGTTTGTCCAGAAAAGACAGCACACGCAGTCAAATAACCCTTTTCTAACAGGAATATTAGCAATAACCTGGTCGTGCACAGCCATGTAACCACCCAATAAGCCAATTGAATAACCGGAATATGCTCATATTTCGGTTTTTAAAAACCCAAATATTACCCCAGGGTTACCCCTTTTCTAACCTCACTATTTGATCATGTATACACTGATCAGGATATCCCCATCAAAAGGAACATGAATTGGTGTTCTGCGCATGTTGTATTCCCACGGAATCTTTAAAGTACAACAACTAGTTGAAAACATGGCCAAATACAAAAACAACACCATGCCACACTTTTGGAGTGTGATGAAAGACACAAACATCATGGCATTTGTACACGGCAGAAAGTACCGGGATAGCGAGATACACAAAAATGTGAGCGTAAAGTTACATCGTTGTCAATAATGTCTGGGTATGTGAAATTGTTTAATGTGGTCAATCATCCTACCATGGATGACAAGTGGTGCCTCTAAGAGCGTTTCTATTGGCTCAGCAAGATGCCGAATGAGCATTTACATGAGGAAACATTATCTACATAATTTTCTATGCTGGGAACACTCAGACAGTCTTCCAAATGTGTTCAGTTGCATTCCTGGTGACAAAAGTCAGCGTCTGGTGAGAGTCACCAAAACTGGTGTATGTAGATAATTGCATGTAATGGCACATGCTAAAAATAAACTGTGATCACAGAATGAGGGAATGCATATTCTGTTCTGTGCCCGACAAATGAGAGCAGACAGAATACAGAGCAGGCATCTCCAGAGACGCAGGGATATGTGTGAATGACCGCTCACCTCTTCCTGCTGCACCGCCTGTGTAACGAAATGACTAAGAGGCCTTTAAAAAACAGAGTGCACCTGGAAAACTGCTATCACCACAATGTTCAGGCTGAGCTGGCAAATCCACCCTTGAGAGTCAGAATGCTTCCTGTAAACAGCACCGGCTGGCTAATAAGGACAGAAAAGGGCAGCGAGCCGCCAGCGGTGCTGCTGTGGCACGGGAACCCCTTGCTCATCAGCAGGTTAAGCTAATGTGGGGCAGCGAGTGGACAAACAGTTCATTACTTTATGAAGAGGATTTTTGCAGCTACACAAAATGTTTTTAGTCAAGGTTGAACTTTGCTCAGTTCAGCCTGAAGTGAGGGCGTTTTCACACCCAGGTTTTCCAGTCCACTACACCAGCTAAGGTAAAATGGTAACCAGTAACGCACGGGCACAAACAGAGGCAATGAGAGCTTACAGAAGAGGAGGAGGAGGAGAGGCCTGGGTCCAAACTAAAGAATGGAGGGAGGAATGTGGTCCAATCAAGGTCCAAGGCGTTCTCTAGTATGAAGTCAACAATATGACAGCAGGCTGTGGTTAGTTTCCGGTTGACGACAGGGGCCGGAGGGCAGAAATACTCAATGAAAAGTTTTTTTTTTCCGGCTTCGTAATCTTGAAGTGAGGGAGTGTCCTTATATTCTCAGTCTGAACTGCTTGATCACGCCATTTCTAACTGTCAGACCATATCTGTCTTCTGTTTATCCTGCGTTGTGTCCCAAAACATCATAAAAAGTTAATAATGCAATTCCCTTCTGCCTCTGTGAAGGACAGAGATGCCAGCATGATAGTTAGGACAAACCGATCCCATCATGATGCCTTTTCATTTCGTTTTATCATCGAGTTAAGAAAACTACTACAACAAACTAACTGAATGACAACTTACAGGACAATGGGTGTGATGGTAAGGAACTTGCGCGATGCAGTGAATTGCACACCATAGTCCATCTGTTCCCAGTGTGTTAAAAGGCGAGCCTTGCCCTGGTCAGGGGTCTCGAAGGGGGTCCCTTTGACGGTGTGGAGGAGGAGGTACATGCACTGCAGCACACATTACAAAACATTTAGAGGCAGGGATTAGTGTGGCATTTATGCAGCCTCATATTACTTTCTGCTCCATTGTGTTTAATCAAGTCCCTGTTTTTCTCTCGCGAGCAAAATTTCAATAAACCACAAATCCAATATGTGAAAACACAGCTTCTCTGGGCTGCAATTCCTAAAAATACTCGTAAACCACCAGCAGATGCATGTAGGCTTATTTCCTATGGTCGTGTCTTTTTAAAAACGTTAATATAATATAGTTTTGGCCAAACACAGTAATCATACTTCTAGAACAAGATCAAAACCTAGTTAATATTACAGTCTTCTCTGAAACTCTAGGCCAGACACATTAGGTCATCAAAAATGTATCACGGGAGTATCTGGGCTCTGAATATTAAGAGGCTGCTGGCACCAATTTATTAACAAACCAACATGACTGAGAGCGGTGAAGCCGAAAATGTAATTAGTGAAGTATCTGCAAAGAACTGGCATCTTGGGAACTTAAAGTAGTTGAGGGAAGTGAAAAGGGGGGTTGGGCACTGACCAGATTGTGGATGAGGTTGGTGAGAGTCCACACCACAGGGACACTGGCAAAGGGGATGCTGAGCAGGATGACGTGCAGGAGGCCGATACCCAGGATGTAGGACAACCACATGCCGCGGCTGTTCATCACTCGCGTGTTGGGATTCACCTCGCTATGAGCCGTGCCCACATTCATGATGGCGGTACCAGGGGAAGGCTTCCAACGTAGCGTTGTAGTCGCAGCAGGTGTCAACCTGAGAAGTAAGAGGATGCACACACATGACGATGACGTGACAGAGGACACTAAAATCACTACCTTGAGTGGCACTTGGTGGTCTTTATCCACTTCGCATTGACTGTTCCAACTGTGAACTTGATTACATGATACTTTTGCCCCGTCTCCGCCAATCAGTCCAATGTCTTATCTGGGGAAAGTATCACCACAGAAGAGCTCATTGGCCTTTGAAGAGAGATCCCTGCAACGTCCTTTGAGTTACATGTAGTGCCGTGTCCGAGCCTCCCCTGTTTCAGCAGGATTACACAGCACAATTACTCAACTAAATTCAATTATTTCTGACTGGAACTCAGCATCTAAGAAACACCCCAAAATTTAGGAGAACATGTGTTGTCATGGATTTTCAATCGGTGTATTGAAAAAAAAATTCTTTTGAAGCTAATTGGATGGGTCAGAGCCCGAGCGAGATAAGAGCTTAATAACTAAGGAGTGGGGCAGATCCAGAACCTTTATCATAGTCACAGACATCATCAGTCTGCATCCTAATATGTGCTGAAAAAGGAAACCTAATTTGCTTTTTGTCACCGGTGAGTTTTTCTCTGTAATGTCACAGTGTTTAAAGGTCATGGATGATGAATTTGAGGGACACCTGCCAGCCAATCAGGAGCCAAGATTCCCTTTGACCCCTTGCCTTATTGAACGCACTGAGGGCCATTGGAGACAGGATGTGACCTCTGACATGGATAACAGACGCCGGGCGAGTCAGCATCCCCCGCCTCACTGACAGACGGAGTTAACAGCGTGGCTGATGCTGACAAATGGCGCATAAACGGTGCATCCGCACGAACAGACCGCAGCTCCAAGTGCACAGAGGCAATTAGAAGCGAGTAAATAAATCATTTCACTCACTGCAGAAAAAATGGCTTCAACTCCAACCGGTGCGGCCACTGATCCGTTATCTCTCTCTTATCGGTGCTGTGGGCACCGGGGATGACCGGCGAGTCTCCGGCGGCTCGATCAGTCTTCTGCCGACATGGTCGTCGGCTCCTGCTGAGAAGCAAAGTGTGTGCGGTCTGCTTCGATCCGGCGGAGACACGACCACTTTTTTCCTCTTCGTCCTCTTCTCGCCAACAGCTGGTGACAACACGGCACCGTTCATCATAGATATTTAGGCTGAGACACCGCATCCGGCCTGCTGGGGTGCGTCTCTGCCATCGCCATCTTGTTCAGGGGGTCTGCCGCGTACAGCTTGTATCGCTCGGAATGTATCCCATTTTATTTATTCATTTATTTATTTATTTATTTATGACGCGTTGTAGTACTTGGTAGTAATGTACCTTGTTATGGGTACAACTTGTTATGGGTACAACCATGAAAACCCAGAGAAAGCAGTATTTTCAATCAGGGAGCTGTGTCCCATGATGATATTTACACTTACTTGATGTCTTTAATTGTTTTTTTAAAGTCAACTCATAAAAGGCCCCGCCCCCAGCTGCAGCCCAGCTAGCCATACCCACAGATAAGATGATGCAATATCATAGAACACATGAAAGCCACAAGGTGGGTGCTAAGCTTAGCAACATGTGCTGGGCACTTTATAGGGACATTATATTATGTCGTATGTTATTGTCGTAGTCATAGCAAGTGTTGCTATTCTTTAAATGTGTTTTCCTGGCACTTTAGTTTGTGGAGAAGCTGCATTCACAAAGTATGCTTAATTAAACACACGGAGCTCCCCCTGACCAATATGGCGACTGATTTGACGCGTCGCTCCAATGAACAGTGAGCAGCAAGCAGTGCTGTGTCTACTTGTCATACATCTATAGCCGGTGATGTAACGTCATAGCAATTCGCGTTCACGCCGTCCACGTTCGGGTGAGTTTTGTGACGCATCGCACTTCGCCCCAATTGGTCGCTGATGGTCATGTGGTGTCGGCGGACCAATCACCTTGGAATGCGATGGAAACACGAGCACGACGCCCCCCATGACGTCGCGACGGAGGAGGGATCACAAAACAGGCACGTCATTTGGAATGTATGATTTTATGGAATTATGAGATAGGTTAAATAATGTTTTATTTGGACAAGAGGTACCAAAAGTGTAATAAGGCAAGATAGAGAATGGAAAAGAATGCTTGTTATAAATACATGTATATGTAATGTAAATGTAATATAGTATATCATTTACTCAGGAGTGGTGACAGCCGCCACCATTCCCAGAGCCATGTGCACTGCTAAAGATAAAAGTAGAGAAAACACCTGAGACAAGACTAAATGTTTACTTGACACATGTTTATCAGACACAGCTTACAGCTCATTCCGCTTTTCAGTTTTCATCAGAGGAACTGGCAGACACTGGGATGCTCTGTGTGTTGTTTCACTGAAATTCTCTGTATTCTTTACCTGCAGCCGCTGGCTCTCTCTGGTAAGTATTCAATAGCTCTGCACAAAAGGAGGCCCTTGACTCCTCATGTAGCTGAGGTGAGAGACTGCACTGGAGGCAACGACAGGTAAGAGCTGATGGTCCAATTCCACAATCACAGATCAACAGTGTCATGTTCAAGATACCAAGATAAGCCCCCATACTAATTTAGGAGAATGAAGCCTGAGGCCAAAGAGGTCAGCTGTGGTCTGCTCAAATACGATGCCACCTGACACCCAGAGTTTCTAAGGGCCTCCTCTCTGATGAGCAGCATCAAACAGGTCTCATACACCCGTAGCCACAGGGTGACACAGTGGCGGGGATCGTGTAAACTTAGAGCTCTGCTCAGATGCAGAGCAATGCATGGCAGCACTGTGAGATCACTGCTGGCACCACAACAATGGCCGAACCTGCAACGCCTCCAATGGCGGCGAGCCATAACGACCACAGATGATGTTGAATGTAAAAGTTGTCATCTGGATGTTGGACACTTCAAACGCAGTGGGCGAAGTTTTGACACTTTCAGTTTTCATCACTGCTGACAGTCATTGTTCACATTCTTTTTATCCTCTGCACGGTATTTGGCGCATCATCCATCTACAAGCAAGAACGTGAAGCTTTCATATGACTTGTTTACTTTTGTGCTCTGGTTCCAGTATCTTTAATTGGAAAAATGTACATTTTAATGAAAATAAATGAAATCCAATGAGGGCACAAACTCAACACATCGTCAAATCCTAGTGAGAAAAAATGCTGCTACACAGCAATGGGATACTGCACCACCTGCTGCTCTGGTAATCTAGCAACCATTTCTAGGCATCAATCACGTCAATCACATATCACACCTTTTCACCACAATCCACAAAAACTGTCCATTTCTCTTGTATTTTCGGGTGCAAGAGCTTCCAAGTTTGCATCTGTCTCTCCACATGTTTAATAGTGGAGACGCTCTTTTGCAGGCTGTGTCCACAGTGCAGCCTGTGCATCAGACATGAAACGACTAGCTTTGATGGCACTGGCACAGTGATGAAAGTGTTAAAGATGAGATGCTCACATTAAAGTGTTATTAGCAAAGGGTTGAGCATCTTGTCAAAAAATCTCCTGTGATGATTTATTTTCCCGTTGAAGTGCTCCTTTGCAATGTTTTCTAACATTGTTTCTTCTTTCTGAAGAATGTTGCAGGGAATATCAAGAACTTTCAAAAATGTTTTGTTGCCAAGAATGCAGCACAAGGCTTAGCAAAGGAGTTTGGTAGTGTGAGTTCTAAGGTTGTTGCCAAGCCCAGTAAGAGAGCACTTTTGTTATCAGAGTGGTGTTCAAGGACGCACAGGAGTCCACACAGCACACACTTTGTCAGTAAACAGTAGTGCGTTATGATCAATAGCCAGCAGAGGTCACCATCAACACACTGATGCTCTTGAGGCTGTAGTGAAGATACACAGCCTGTCCAGATCCTGACCCGATCCTGCTCGTGTACATTAGTTATCTGTCTTGTTAGCTGCAAAGAAGCACAGACAGGAGAGAGAAGGTCTGTTCTGTCATAAAGTGCATGTGGACGATATCAATGAACGATCTATTAATCTTCTTCCAGATTTTACACACCTTTGTCAAATCTATTCCATCACCACTCCAAATGACAACAGACTGAGCTTCTGTTTACATGTATTTTTCTTTATACATTTAAATTCTATCATCTGCGTATCGCTACATTGTTTTTGTTAATATTAAACAGACTTTTCTCCATGCAATAACTGAATTTCTGAATTGCTTCTGCGTTTTGATACCCAATTCGTATATGTGAGAGTCACTTTTTAAGACAAAGCGATATTTAACTAAACCTTACTTCACATATGTTACATTGCTATCAAATTGCTTTCTCATTTTGTACTTTATAGTTATTTTTCTTATTTTCCA
The DNA here is from genome assembly GCA_903171835.1 of Mullus surmuletus. Taxonomy (NCBI): domain Eukaryota; kingdom Metazoa; phylum Chordata; class Actinopteri; order Syngnathiformes; family Mullidae; genus Mullus; species Mullus surmuletus. The sequence continues at coordinate 106,168 of CAESWR010000253.1, read as the reverse complement.
ATGCTGTTTTGTATTTACAGTCTTACAGCATGAATGCGGCTGCTGCGACAAACCATTTTCCTATAAATCTACCCCATAAAATCTGTATTCAGCATTAATTACAGCCCAGAAATGTGCTGCAGATTTATTTAAACCAATATTTCATACTTCCACATGTAACCACTGCATTCGAATGCTTGTTGAACTCTGAACAGATGAATATGCAGCAAAGCCAAATGGGGGATCTGCATGAATCTGACACATTTTGCAACTGTGAAATTGCTCAGCAGAACCTGCATCTCTCGTGTTCACCTGCTGCTAGAGCGATGAAGAGTTTTTCGCTGAGGTACCAGTGCACTGTGAATGCCAACGGCGTGGGGCTCATACTGCCCGCAGACGCACTGGATGTGACGGGAATGACGGTGGCTTCAGTTTGTTGCGTGTGTTGTGTGTGTGTGTGTGTGTGGGGGG
>CAESWR010000253.1:72751-101418 GCA_903171835.1 Mullus surmuletus | reverse complement strand
CCCCCCCCCCCTTTAATATTCGGCCTGTGGATGAGGCATCCTGAGGGAGAAAAAAGTAGAGAGAGAGAGAGAGAGAAAAGATATCTACCTTAGGGAAGAAGCTCAGAGAGAGGGAGGGAAGGGACGGGTAGGAGCGTGTGTGCGTGTGTCAGAGACACTTATTCTCTTAACTACTAGGAGGCAGACGCACTTTTCCTGGCCCGACTCAAAGAAGAAGGGAAAACAGAAGGAAGATTTTTTTTTCAATATCATTCTAATTTTCCCCTCATTCAACAATCAAGCTGCCCTTAAGCTGCTATTCCTGGAAACTGCTCCTTGCTGCCTGCTGGAACTTCTATGTATTGATCAATTCAGCTTCTTACACACTCTTACCAGGCTTACCTCATGGATTTGTATCTGATTGGATATTTGATGTGTGTATGGTTGTCCAGCTCACGGGTGCTTGGAGGCTATCCCATCTGGTGGTGAGTACCAAGTACCATTTTTTTTTCTTCAGCAATCAGAACCCCTGTGAGCTGCTGCTGCGTCCGACAGAGAGAGGGTTTTCCGGGGGGGGTTTTTTGGTCAAATGATCACTTCTGTGAGGGCAGAATGTGCACTTTCAGTTGACTGCGTGGAAAAATGTTCTTCGGCCCAGTCCAAAGAATCTTAACCTCAAATACTAGTGTAACGGAAAAGGCTTGCGATTCTTTTCCCCTCCACACTCAGGTCCATTTATCATATTGCAGCATGTTGTGATGCAGAGAGAATTTTGTACTGAATTGTGGTATTTCTTTGAAAAAAAAATCAATTAGACACACAATGTCAATTAGACATTTTGAAATGAGAAAAAAGCTCAGTTTGAAGTTTCAAAGTATTTCCACAGTGCAGTTCCAGTCAATAGTGCCACCAATTTTTTTTATCAAGCTGCACACAAAGAACATGTGCATCACATTTTGGAACGTAAATTGATTACTGTCACAGTAACCCTAGGAAGCGCAGAAAACATGACTTACAAGACGAGTGTCATTTTGTTTGGTTTGGTGTTTAGGCCGCTGGCAGCCAAAACATGAATTCAGCCAGAATTGTTTTCCCCTTTTTTTCCCATTTATTTTGTTTCCACATAACACAAAATGTATGCGGCGAGAGGCACATTATTTCAAAAATAACACAAATTTTGCGGCGCACCATGGGGCATCTGCTGTAATTAAATGAATTCTTTTTTCTTATAAAAAAAAAAGAAAAGACAGTTAAGCATATCATTTTGCTTTTCACTTGTACCACAATTCACCCCCTCTACCACGGATTTGTCGAGAGACAATATGTTTAGGTGCCGCAGGGTTTTGTTCTTTGTTAAATTACCCCCAGATCGCTTTTGGCAGCAGCAACTGAAATTTAGAGGTTTATCTCATTACAAATTCAGCTTCATGCAGCTGACCTCATAGCTCCTGCGCTTCCTTTGTAACATAAAGCTTCTATTTTGGAGATATTTTTGTGTGGGCGTATGACAAAGCTCTTTTGGCTCGCGGCACAATACTTGTCAGAGCTACTGCACTTTTAGTAGCCCAGCTAGCATGCAGTCCCACCGCCGCGCTGTCCAAACCGCCAGCATCTTTCTGGTTTCATTTACAGAGCAGGCAGCTGCCAAGCACACAGGCTACAGGGCTGAAGTGTTAATGGCAGAGAGGACTTTACACCCACTCCTGGCTTCGGCAAGACGCACCAGACATCAGTGACAAAGAGCCCAGATTCTCTGTGTGAATGACCTGCAGCTGTTCTGTTCAGGCAGCTTACATGACACCGGTGTAATGTTCAAGCCCCGGAACAATGCGCGACACCTTTGATTTGGAGAGCACATTTTTGGGAGGCTGAGCTCGGAGTCAGCAGTGGAGGACTGGTGAAAAAGCTGAGAACTGTAGCTCCAGGTGACTGGGCAGGTGCTGAGGAATGGGTGTCAAACGGCTCTGTCAGTGGCGTCGCCCCGCGGTGTTGAGCACGTCCAAAAAGGAGACAAAATGAGGTGCGTCAAGCGAGAGGGTGCTGAGTTTCAGGGAAAGAGCTCCTCTCAGCTTCTGTCTCAGGGGCGACGACTCGGGCCGTAAATTCTCCAGCCAAGGTGGCCTGCCATCCTCGCCGCTACAAGAGGGGGTGTTGAAAGGGAAACAGAGCATAAATAACTCAGGTGATATGCACATATGCACGGAGAAATATGTGGTGCAGAAGAAAGGGAAGCAGAAAAAACTAATGAGGTGGGTTTGAAAAGGCACGACAGAGCTGTAAATTATTCTCTTGAAATGCAAGAATGCTTTTTGTGGGGGAAAAATTGGGGCAAAATTTAGGTTTGAGAAAATTCGTGACAGCTCTGAGCAGAGTTGTGGCCCGATGTAATCTACAGGTCCCGCAGCGGCTCGGTCCAGTAATCCTGCATTCTCTCTGTGTGGTCTGAAAATAAAAGAATATCTTTTTTTTATTGCTGTTATTGCTTGGTTTCACCTTTCCTTCTCTCTGTAATTATTAAGGAACATTTAATCCCCCTAAACGTCCCTTTAACATAAAACCAGAAAGCTTTGTTCTGAATTTGATTTCTAGAGTCCTGCGCAGATCAACTCTTTGTCTATATTTATATCATCTTATGTCGCTCTGTGAGCCGGCAGCATCTTTCGCCTTCCTTACATAAACAGCCGTGCTCATGAGTGAATGATGACAGTCACTTTCAGCAAGGAATTACCTCAGCCAAATTTCCTTCGAAGCCTCGGCAAGCATCATGGTGCATTGCGCAGGAGGGGAAAAAAAACGAATTCTGTTTTCATTGTCTATATAAGAAAGCAGCGACATCAGGTTGGAATTCCGAAGGGTTTTTCAATCATGTCGGAAATCTGAAATCAAACAGAATGCATCATAACCAAAATCTGAGTTGCTTTCATGAGCAGTCTATAATATTTCATAAGCACTGTGTGTTACGTTTAGTCAGACATTCCTGTTTTTGCTTTCCACTCCACAGAATTTAGACTCCCAGAGCCATTTAATGCGGCAGGGGGGGTTAAAATCAGCAGCTTCGGCACAGTCAGACACAGGCTCAATAATATCGTCCCGCTTAAGGTAGAGAGGTCCACACAGACCGTTTTCCTGTTTAACCTGAGAAGATTAAATGAGGCGCCAGAGTCCATCTCTGGGCCTTAGGAATGTCATTATCTGACCGCTGCCACCGCTGACGCCACCGCCACTTCCAATCCTCAATCCAACCTTCAACCCCCCCAACCACCACCACTACCATTGGCAAAGGGATCACTTAAATGATTCTTATGGCGAGAAAATCCTGTCTGATGTCCCATGTGAAAAGATCAAGGATGTTCGGGGGTATTGTTCTCACAGTGGAAGGTGGAGAAAAGCAGGAAAGTCCTGAAGAATGTCATTCATAAGAAACCCTCTATTATGAATGGCTAAGGGCTGCTGCAGGGCTGGGGGGTCAAAGGCAATTTGGGGCTAATGCCTGAGCGAAATGTGTCCACAGACAGACATCCACAGGGGTCTATGAAAACAGATGACCCTTACGCAGGCAGGTGCCGCAGTGGAGAAAAGCGCATCCATCTTGATCCTATTAACCGTCTGATTCGTCAACGTCAAAGAGCGAACTTTTAACCGTCCACGGTCACCGTGTGGGACGGCATTACCCCGTCCAACCGGAGTGAGAGCTTCAAAGGAGGGTGGTATTTCAAAGAAGTTCCTCACCATCAAAGGACCCACCGTGTGCTCATGTGGGGAAATGACAAAGTCGCCTCATGCACAGCTATTAGTTGCACTAAAACATAGGCCAGGGCTGTTCCCTCAAAGGGAAAACCACACCGACCGGGGGCAAAGACATCATTAGGGGACACATGAGGCACGCACACGCAATATTTCAGGTCTTCATTACATGGTTGATCTCACCTGTGTGGCTGTTACAGGTTAATTACTAGCAGAGCAGTTTCCCTGACACGAGGGGTCAGTGTCAAAGAGGTGCTGATCACACCTGTGCAGCCAGACGAAAGCCCCCGGGGGCCACTGACCAGGTCAGCCGACAGAGAGGAAGACAGGAGCATCACTCTGCATCTCCAGTTTACCAGAAAACAATAAAAGAGAAAGAATAGAATAAGAAAATAACTGCAACTTCAAAACTGGACAACTGGATGTATGCACTTAGAAATATAAACCAGAAAAGCTGAGGAGAGCATTAGCTAGAATAAATGAATTATGCAAGAACCAAAGAAAAAAGGAACCAGAATCAGCAGTCGTAAAAAAAAATATTTTATCCACCGAAATTACCTATACATTGCATTTGTATTAAATTATACTTGAAATATTCTTAGAGATGACAGACTTAATTTATGATGCTCACACACACGTACACAGATAAACAACTGAGGGAAAATAAATGAAGAATAAACCGCACTTACACCAATGCAAAACAACTGGCACCAGCTCAGAGATGTGGGTGCATCCTATTGATCAAACTGACAAAATGTGTCTTTAAATTTTGTAACTGAAAAAAAAGGTGATAAATGCCAATGAAGTGTAGTACACTGAAAAAAGTGAATTTTGTGACTTCTTAAATTACATAAATGCAGCTATGCCCAGTTTGACTGTGTGAGATTTTTAAAGATATTCTATTTGAAATGCAGCCCGGAGTGAACAACATGCAGTGATTGCCACAGACAATTAACGCTGGCAGATTTCATTTAATATTGTCCAATTACGCGCAAAAATTTCAAACTTGGTCTCCGTAAATTATGACTGTCTGCTATTTTAGCTTTTTGGCTTTTTTTTTTAGCTATTGTAGTACATTTCACAAAACAAAACAGCACTTTATAGGTGGCTGGACTTTGACCTGTAATTCAAATCTAATTTAATAATGGCGCAATCGCACAATGCAGAAATTGTAGACAAAAGGTCCTAGTAAAAACAATGATGCATGATGCAGTTTGTCCATTGTGTTGAATCGATCTGCTGTAAGGGTTCTCTCCAAATCCACAATGCAAAGCATGTCAGAGTTCCATGGAGATCGGCCTGGTACTGTGATCCTCCTCATACACAGATGAGCCAACCCAAAAACCTGGACAGCACACGCACTTCCAACAGTTGCAAATTTTGGCTTCTATATAAGCAATCGCCTAATGAAATAAAATGTGCTTGTTTTCACATTGCAGCCTTCATCAGAGAGGCACTGACGTGCGACACTGCGTCACACTGACGTAAAATATGGAGAGACAAACGCTGATGACACAGATGTTGTTTTCACAAAGACATGAACGTGCATTAACACATCGGCAGGTTTTCATTAGTGCCACTGACTCTGGAAGTGTGTGAAAGTCAACAGCAATGAGGTTTTTAATCACTTTTAAAGACTCGGTGTGGTGTTTGAGATCCCCGCAAAACAAATTCCAGGCATACGCTGGCAGATTCCACACGATCCATTACGAGTTATGATTTGCATAGGATGCATTACTGCTGACAAGTGGAGCTGTGGTGCCAACAAGCCTCCCTGATGAGCAGAAGCTGGCAGAGACGTGCTGTTTGGATCCAGCGAGACTCATTCCAATAAGCGCTGTCCTCCTGAGAGCATGTTTGTCCTGTCCACCTCGGGACAAATCCAGACTCCTCCAGTCTGCAGAGCCACCGTCTGCTCGCTCAGCTTCCTGACAGACAGGTTCACAAGTTAACACCCTGTTCAGTTCTCCTCCTCACATCTCCCCACTTTGTGACTGCAGGGGCTCCGTGTCCCAACCCCACACTCACTGCAGCCGTCTGTTGAGAGCGGGGAGGGGTGAGGGGTGAGGGAGGCAGAACACAGAACAGGTTGGAACATTTTTCTGGGGTTCCTGTCATTTTTTATCTGATCAGCCAGGAGCTGTTGGACTACAAATCAAAAGTGTGCCAAAGAGAAGCGGAGTAGGCAACAAAACACAGACAGAAGTTGCGCATTCCAGCCTCCACCAGGAAAAGTCCCATCCTCGGGCAAAGCCAGCAACTTTCCTTGGCCCACTTACTCTCCTTCTAATGTCTTTATCTCTCCACGGACTCTGTTGTGGGACTCGTGAATAATCAATGGCATTGTTTTGAACGCACATCTCTGCCTGTGAGCTGAAAGAGCCTCGCTCAGCAGCACAACGCCCTGCAGGCAGAGCTGACAGGCTGAGTTGTCACATCAACATATAGGGGTGAACATGAGGTAGATTTTTGTTTAATGCAAACAATACTCCTGCTGCCTTTGAGTGCAGAGAAGTGACGGAGCTCGCTCGGGACACGATGCTTCAGGCAGAACCCAGCCTAAGCTCCTGTTATTAATTTTTCTTTAATGAAATAAGTAAACTTGTTCAAACGAAGCAAAGAATGACTGGCAACCACGTCAATAATCACTATGGGCAACGATTTGGAGTGGATCTGATCCCAAAATTCCCGTAGCTGTAAACAGATGCTACAGTTGTTCAGGCTCCATAATATGTCATTTAAAGTTATATATTAAAGCTTTGAAGATGCAGACTGCATTTAAGATGGCCTAACGGATAGATGCATTTCTCCCAGAGGTCATATTTCCCAAACATGCAAAGTAAATTATATTTTTGCTCCATGTTCCATTTGCTGCAAAGACTCTTAAAGCAACACCAAGCATCTTTTCTGAGCAACTGTTGCCTCCACTGCCAAGACAGGCAATTGCAAGATGCAGGTGCACAGTAACTCTGCTGATATCTGAGCGGAAAAGCTGACACAATAGTCGAAGGGAAGAGAAAAGCTTGTGAAAAAATCTTTCAGATAATGAATTTCCCGTTTTACTGAAAAATCCAAAACTTAAGGAATGCAAAGAGATGACTGGAACTAAATTTGGATTCTTAAATTGCCACTAATGTCACACATGGTTGAAAGAAGACATGAATGACAGTGTGTGATTACAAAACAGTTGCACATTCATGCTTTAAATAATGTGATAGTGTTGATTGCCTGTGTGGTGTCCAAACTTTGGCATGAAAATATAAGGTACAAAAATTATGCTTCTATGTTTAAACAATAAAAAAAAAAGTAGGAGGAGTGCCTTCAAATTCGAATAAAACACTGAAACTGCTCCAAAATGAAATGATGAAAAATGCCTCCATGGATGAGGTGAGGATGAACACAGAATGTAACCTGTTCCTCATTTGTGCCCGACAGCACCAATCTAAAGTGTCCCAGCTTGTGAGGGGAAATTATATCATCATGTGTGAGCAGTTTTCAGCAGGCTCTGCCGCCCGGCCACGGCACAGCACAAAGCCTCAGCTAACGTCACTTTTTTCCACAGAATGGGCACCATCAACAAAGCTGCCGCTGCCTCATGCCATCATCAAGCGATAACCTTTTTAAAGTAGAAGCTAACAAGTATCAACACAGTTACACAGTTTGTTTCACAGTCATTCGCGCACCATTTCTGCGAGCCTCGGAACAGTGCCTAAGGAGTAACGTACAGCGGGATGGATTCTGACAGGCTCTGTAATCCCCCGTTTTTCCTTACTGCTGCAATCTACTTTGTTAGCCTCTTGAAAAAAATGATGTGAACTACTTAAGAACCACTGAACTTGACACAATTTGGTAGATGCAGAGGTTAATGTGAGGTGGCGTGTTTATGTACTATGTATATATGTTTCACGCATGGTGTTACTTGACATTTTTGCAAAGAACACTCACACTCAGCCGCCACTTGCAGCTGTAACTGTGTCAATAATAATGATTTCACAGGCAAATAATGGCAGGCTGTACTACCATTCGTACTCCTATTCATATTGTACTAAAAACTTGTGATATCAAACATGGAGAATTTGGAATGTGTTGCACCTCACTACTCTATATTACGACTGTGTTTATCATAGCCAGCTACCGTTTGACTAAATGTGTGCGTCCTTCTCTCCACACCTGTTTCACAGCAGCCCTTTTGACATTAAAAATAGGAGCTTGACATTGAACAGACAACATGATATAATTTAGCTGGCTGATCGTACAAGAAAACTGCAAGAAAACAGAAGCAACTTTTGATATGACTGGTGGAGTTATTATACTAACAGCAGGCGTACAGAATTTGAAGCACAATTGATATTTGAAGCACAACTAACTCTAACTGTTTATGGTCTAACATCGGAGGCTTCAAGGTTTGAATCAAAGGATATATTTATGTTAATAAAAATGTATGGGCTATGGATTATGTTTCTTCTCTTGGTTTAGTATAAAAATCAATCTGACATAAAATAGTTTCAAATAATTCCTTAAATTAGCTAAATGTACCAATCCAAAAAAGTTTAGGCATGAAATAAGTCCTAAGTGGCAAGATTTTTCAAAGACTGAATCTTTGAAGAATCTGCGGCTTCCAGGAAGATATCACATCCATTCACATTTTGTCCTTTCAGTTGATTTATCAAGCAAACAGGCTATATGTTATGTATGCCTGGTCGTGAACTTCAAACTGTCTCTGTAGGCCATCAGACCAAAGGCAGTGCGGTCATATGTCATGTTCTACTAAACAGGTTCAGAGGGTCACCTGGTAGTTTTTGTGCCCCGAGTCATAGCATGCTCTCTCACAAAAAAACAGCTCATCGATGCGCAGACATGTGCTGCACACTGACCCCTGTAATGCAGACCTCCCACAACAGCAGCTGCAACACATTTCTGATAGTGCTTAAGACTTCTTGACTCAAGCTGAGTTTGCTCATAAATAAAGCAAAAACTGAGGGAAGAAGTTGAGTAACCCTGTCACTTCACTTTTCTAACAATGGAGCACAGATTGTAACAGATTTTATTGCATTGGGAGTGGTTCGGGGAAAAGTTTTTATTGACAGTGTAAGAGTCTTGATTGCATGAATTTCCAGGCTTCAGCAAGGTGTGTGGTGGAATCCCTTTGTTTCCTCTGCCTCACTTCTGTGGTTTCCATCGGCCCATCATACTTTCACATCAGCCGAGTTTAGATACAGAGAGAAAACCCCCAACCAAGCTGTAAACTCCCCCAGGGCAGAAGAGGCCCCATCCAGACCTGCCCTAGCATGCACCTGCCAAACCCTGCTGTTCGCTGCTGCTCTGCTGTATGTCCCGTCCCCTGCAGCGGATTCCCCCGGCATTCTGCCTCTGCGGAGGTCTCTGTCTGCTGCTCCCTCACTCGGTTGAGACACGTTGCTCATGGCTTCCGAGAAGTGAGGCAAAGCAGGCAGGATCAGCATGGCACACATGTGGTCTGCATGCGTGCGTCTGCGTGTGTTTGTGTTTGCATGATACGCCTCATAACCCCTCAGGGTTAAGACTCTCATTAGCACCTAGCCAAAAAGATATCCCTTTCATCTCATCTGTCCATACGGATCAAGTGAAGCACATCCTTTGCAAACAAAGACAAATAGGCTGGCAGATCCAGAGCCTGTAGTCTAAACATGCTGTGTCCACCACAAAGCCCCATGTGGTTAGCTAATTGATTCCATCAGAAATCCTGAGTTTACTGGCTAAGCCAGCATGTCAGTGGGCAGTCAGTTTAGTTGTCCCAAAGGGAACTTGAAATGTAGACGAGGTTGGTACTGTGGCATGCATCGCTGTCTCAGATGGGCATAAAATATTTTCCTTGTCTGATGTTGGGGAGTATGCAACACTAAAGTTCAAATCCTGACTTGGCTTAAAGGCGTCATCCGCTCTGGTCCATCTCATGAGTGAGAGATTAATGGGCAGCAACCGAGCTGGCAGACAGTGTAATTAAGGTCCTTAGTCACTCAGTCACCAGACGGAGTGAAGTCAGCAACACTAGAACATAGTGATGTTCGTGGGATGGGGACTGGCAGATGAGCTCATGTGGCTTCCTTTTCTAAATGATAAAATAAAAGAACGTGAATGGAGATTGATGAGCACTATCAGATTACCAACTCTGCACGGGAACATCAAAATAGACAAAGCTGTGTAGGAACTGTGTAGAATAGGAATGGTAGGTTTTCTGCACTATTCGCCTGTTTGTGCCATTGAAAGCAGGATTATGCAAATACAATTTCACCAGATCTGCTGAGGGAGTCTAACATGGGCCAAATCCATTACATTTGTAGCATTTCTTCAAACTGCTTTGTTTGTAGAGGTCAGTGCTCTTCTGAAAGCTTTCTGTCAGTGAGATTGAAAAAGTAATTTCAAGAAAATGTGTTGGAGAGATGCTGCATGGGCAAAGGACTCACCTTTTAAACTTTGGGGTAGATTTGAGTATTTGAAAGTATTTCATCCTGTAAGTACACTTCCAGCTAACTGAACAATTGAGTTGGTCTGATCAGATTTCATAGAAACATTGGATGTGTTTAGTGTGTATTAGTGTCAATCAGGAAATTTGTACCAACAAGACAAGTGGCTAATAACTTATGATGCGATGATCATAATATATTGTGTTAAACCAAAACAGCTCAGACCTCCTCTGTTTGCCTGTCTAAAGAGGAGACTGGGTTTTGGGAAGTTTTGGGGTGGCAGGGTTTTTGTTTGTTTGTTTGTTTTCTTTTGTTTTTTGGTGGTAGCCATATGGAGAAAGTTAAAGCACACATAAGTCGCAAACCTCTTTCAGGGGGTATCTTTCCCCCGGTGACTTCAATGGTTTGACTTTTGTGTTGGGGTGGGTGCTGCACTACACTCATCTGTCAGACTCAGTAGCTGCCATGATTGGGTTGCGCCCCACGGGGATCCTGAGGTCATTTCAAGTGGCGCTATGATCTGATCAGTGTCAATTGTTCCCCTGTTATCCTTTCATAGCCTCCAGCTCCACGTTTGTCCACCCACACTCGACTACTGGAGAAACCGTGGTGCAATATTTTTCATCTATCCTTACTCATGAATACACGTCCTTGTGAATGCTGACCGGTCGACTTCTGTTCCCTCAACTGGTGTACTGTGCGCTCAAAAATAGACAAACAAGAAAACCAACACATCCAACAATAAATGCAGATCCTCTGAGAGAACTGTACAGCTTTGTTTGAGCTTGTCGCCACAAAAAAGCATGTCAAAACAGGGGCACAGCAAACATGTTTTTTTTCCCACTCTCTTTTATTTCAAGAGAAATTGAAAGCAATTAAAATTAATTACCTGAATGAAACTATAATGGTTTCTGGCACCACATGCTGATCTTGGCTGTCTCGTGTTTGAGATTACTCCCTGTTTAGGCTGTGCCATCCTTCTGCTGAGGCATATACCTTCAAAGATGCCATGTTTGTCCATCACCAGCTTAGCTGAGATACACATGCTGTCATTTTTTACACAGCAGTTCTACAGGAAACCCACAAACTCATAATGGAGCTGCAAAAGCAGGTGTTTTCATATGTTTGAGATTATGTAAAGAGGCTTTTCCGAAAACTCACTGGAGCTTCTTCTGTCTTATCTGTTGGATCAGCAGATCTGTGTATGCTAACAAGTGGAATCACTTTTGAAAGTAAGTGCTAATAGCTTGTATCCCTGGCTTTGAGTGGGCCCACTGTCCTGCTCCCTCATAGCGGAAAGGAGAGAAAATAGACAGCAGCTCTTATAAACTACATGAAGTAGATGGCAGTAAAACAAAAGTATAAATCAACATCCTGCATGAACAACACGCTCAGTAAAAATTCTATGAATAAATACCAGAGTGGTCTTTTCTTGAAACACAGGGCATTTTCATGAGGCAACATTGTTGGTATTGTGGAGTTGACTTCAGAGGGGGCACTGATTGTGAGGACCGATATTCCCCTTCCCAATATAAAAGCATTAAGATGCGTTATCATTTCATTTTTTTAATACCGTTTAAATATTATGTCCATTGAACACCCTCTTTTGTGATTTTAAAACTTTATGTGTAGATTAGAAATATTTAGCACACTGAAATAATCATTTTCAATTTTCTGTCCTCAAACCTATTTGGTTAATCATCAAAATTATTGATACAAAACAACTGCTTATTTGTTGCAGCATTCACTGCATTAAAGTCTAACATTCACAAATCCGTCGTTTTTCACTTACTTATACTGTGAGGTGTCATGGTTTTGTTTGCAGTAAGTTTTCTTAGTTGATGTTCTTCTCTTCTGTGCCTCACAGGTCCCTGGCCCTTGGGCAGCAGTACTCATCATTGGGATCCCAACCTATCTTGTGTGGTTCAATTCCCGGGCTGGTACCCAAGCAGCTGCGTTTCTGTCGCAACTACATAGAGATCATGCCCAGTGTTGCCGAGGGTGTCAAGCTGGGAATCCAGGAATGCCAACACCAGTTTAGGGGACGCCGATGGAATTGCACCACCATCAAGGACAACCTGGCCATCTTTGGCCCTGTGCTAGATAAAGGTACACTGCATTCAAGTCCTTGTTAATCAAAAAAAAGTCTGATTATAGGTCCATTAAAGGTCAACTGTGTGTGTTGTACAGTTGTAGTTTTTTGTGGCAGCAGGCCCTATGGCAGGGGTGTCAAACTTCAATCAGACAGGGGGCCAAAACCAAGAATCGACTCCAAATCGCGGGCCAACCAGGGTCTATTTTTTTTTTTACACTGAGACGGAATATATTTAAGTATGACAGTCTGTGTTTAGCCCTCTAGTTTGTTCCATGGCAGCCTTTTCTCTTTTTTGGGGGGTTAGCCATGTTTTGGGGGGTTAGTCGTATTTGGGGCGTTAGCCGTGTTTTGGAGATTACCGCTAGTTTACGATTCAATCAGACATAGTGAGCATGAGACTCCGATGAGTTTGTCAATAAAGTTGCACGCAGGCAGCAGATGACAAGCCTCCCTGATGCCAAATAACCCCGCTATTGCAATGCAGTCTGGGATTTGTAGCATCAGTAGTACGCCCTGAAATTACATGTGGGCCAATTCTGATAGATATAAAATATTTACATGCGGGCCGGGTACAATCGTCCCAAGGGCCGGATGTGGCCCCCGGGCCTTGAGTTTGACACATGTGCCCTCATGGCAACCCACTAAAGTCTAGAATCATAAACAACAGCATTTCAAAGACATTTTAATTGGCAAAGCCTGTATTAATGTTCAGGGGAAAGTAGCAGGGGTAAGTTTAATGTTTCCGTTAACACAACATAATGGCCGTTTTAGACAAAACTTTGGTTCCACTGAGAGGAAAATGAACAACACTCAACAATGCTGGATGAGCTAAATCAGCTTTAAACTCTATAGGTGACAAAGATCAAGTTGGTAGTAGCCAAAAGGCAGAACTCAAAACGGGAGTCCACAAACAAGAGAATGACATCAGTCCTGCTCTGTCAACAAATCCATGCCAAAATAGCCTTTCATTCCAATGATGTCACTGGTGTCAGAAAAGCTACCTTTTTTTGAAACCATTTTAAGTACATGCGGTGCAGGTTGTAGCGTTTGACTACATGGAGAAAGGAAAAAGGTGTCCAGGAATCTCGATTGCTCTCTTTTGTAATGTATCTGAGAATTACTGCATTAAATGATTATGTTCTAATGATCACTTGCTACAACAGCGTATTGTCAAGAGCAGGCTGTAAGGCAAGCTGTTACAAAAACTCTACATGCAATGCTGAGCAGAGTTTGCTCCCTAAGGCTCAGCGCTGCCTGCTCTTTGGGCTTTTGCTGACAAACGACTAACTAGGGCAATTACAATAATATACACCTTCCCTGAATGGAGTGAGAAATGAATGCAGGTACAAGCACTGACACATTATTCCACTTCCATCCATCTTTATCTTCCAAATCAGTGGATTCTTTTCCCAAATGTGTTTACAGTCTGCCACATGAAAGAGGGTCAGTGCAATAAATCTATCAACAAGACTTTATCAACAATTTAAGTGCCACTGATATAGTGGAGACATTGATCAGGTGCCTCGCACAAAGAACATCAAGTGTTAAATTAGTCCATAAAAACTTTAGACTATCTTTTAAACACCAGGCCTAATATTGGCAAACAATAGGTGCAGGTGTCTTGCTCAAGGCCTCGCTGCGCCTCATTGGAAAGGTAGATGTTTGTGTGTTGTGAGTGAGTCTCCTGATTGGAAATGAATTAGCCTGTGTGTCAGAGGGGAAGGAATCTGGGCAGAAATGGGCAGCATGAGCAGTCCAAGCTCCTCAGTCAAATAAAAAAAGGAGAAGGGAGGCCAAATGAGATTACAGGCAATAGAAAAGGGCCGGGGGGCTCCGCTCAACCCCTACTGTGCATGAAGACCAGTGCGCGCCTCACACAGTCCAGCTCCCACGGACGCCCCATTCACACGCCCTTTTGACTCTGTCATGAAAACAGGCTGAAAGGGGATCTCTCCCAACCTAGCCCGGGTGTGCACTTTGTGATAGGGTGGAAGGAAGGAAGGAAGCAAGGCAGGAAGCAAGGCAGGAAGCAAGGAAGGAAAGTAGGAAGAGCACTTTAGGAGTGAAGAATAGGTTAGTGAAGGCACCACCAGCTCCAGCCACCTTAATCTGCGTATTGGCCATGGTGGTTCTGTTGCTCGATGCCTGGAGGAAGTGGGGGGTTGCGAGGTCCTGAGGTGGGTGGTGGTGTATGGGATTTCAGTTCAGGGTGTTGGCGTAGGGATGGCTAGAGGGAGAGGGAGGCAGGAGGGTTGGAGGGGGGTTAGGGAGTTCAGGGAATGCCAGCTCCGGGCAGAGCGGGGCTGTGGGGGCGCGAGTCGCTGGGCCCTTTGTGTGGATAATACAGTGTGACACAAGGGAAACAAAGGCGGATTGATGGGCCCAGCAGGTAGCAGCAGCAGCGGTAGCCTTGGCTAAGAGCCAGAGCTCCAGGGCTCACAGGCCCATGTTGTGGAGGGCCCAGCGAGGCTTGCCAGGGCTAGCAGGAATGCCCAACCTGAGGAGTGGGTGCCATCCAATCACATAACTAATAAGATATATTGTTAAAGCCACATTGGGGCGCTATTCTCCTTTAAAAGAGCTTCTGAACCATTGGTAGGTAACTAACACCGTCACTTTGGGTATCCAGTGCCCGTTGTCAGGATCAGATCGCAAGCTCAGCTTCATGGGCGAGTGGCTACGTCGGAACTAGAAGTATCACATCGTGGGGGAGCCTGGTGGGGAAGCTGAGAAGAGAAGCTCAGAAAAGAAACAAAAAACAGAAGCTCAATCCTCAACGAAGCTAGCCACGTTATCATCAATCAAGCTCATTTATACTCGACATTAGAATTTAATATGGATGGGAAGCTTCTGGAGAGACTAGTCAAGGGCTATGTTAGGGGGCTGCTTTTATTTGGCATAGTTAATTATTGCTGGTTTAACATCTCAGTGTGACTATACAAAAATACTGGCATGATTGCAGCTGTATATTTTTCAAATATGACTGATTATGTTCACTTGAGTAAGTAGGTTTAATGCTGATTTACAGTAATGAACTTGGAACATGCTTTAAGTAGAGTAGCATGCAACCACTCAAAAATCCTGATTCCTTTTGTTTTTGTTGTACTTTTAGACACTTCCAGGGTGGGAAAATGTGATTTGCACTCAAGTAAACATGTTTCTGTGGCTTGAAAAGCAGTTGGATTTGGTCAATGGCTGCATTGGCTGAAGAATTGTCTCGGAATTTCTGGCTTTGGTAGCCGCTGCAATCTCAGAAATACGCATGTGATTGTCTGGTGGCGGTCATTCAAATTTCAAGATTCAATTATTGCAATTGTCCACATCTCAAACTGGCCAGGCACATGAAATATGGTGGTTCCCTCATACCTGTGTGCACGTGTGAGAGTGTTCGTGCTTGTTTTTGTGCCTCTGTAATAGAGCTAGTGATGTGTAATGGATGAGCCATGGTAAGTGTGCTGTGATTGTGAAACAATGGTGTCTGGTTACATAATAAGCTGTTGCCTTCAAAGGAGGCGTAACTCCATCCCTCAGCATAAAAAAAGAAACAGACCGACACACTGCTAGGTTTCACCTGAAGGCCTTTGGCTCTGAACAGGGATGGGTAAGGGGGCATGGGGGAGGGTGGGGGTGGGAGTGACAACATTCCTGAAACACTATCCAGATGCAAAGCAGCACACCTCAGGGATGACAGGAGGTCACTGAGATCCCACTGAGCGTTAGACCCTCCTGACACCATCACAATGGGCTGATGTCACTGCAGGGACTCCTCTTTTTTCACCTTCATGTGTCCCATGATGATGCTGAATGCTGTAAGCCATGTTTACATATTTAGAGGAAAGAGACGCTGCAGTTGTCTTTCACTTATTGTACAGCCTCAAAATGTTGCCTAAAGATATTCCTGCCTGTCTAGATGTTTGCAGAAGTAAGAAAACATTTTTGAAAATGTTTAACAGTAACAACCATTGACACCTTGTCTATGTCTGTATGTCCCTCACAGCAACCAGGGAGTCTGCGTTTGTCCACGCCATTGCTTCTGCAGGTGTGGCATTTGCTGTGACGCGCTCCTGCGCTGAGGGCACGTCCACCATGTGCGGCTGTGACTCCCACCACAAGGGCCCCCCAGGGGAAGGCTGGAAGTGGGGTGGGTGCAGTGAAGACGCTGAATTTGGGGTGTTGGTGTCCAGGGAGTTTGCGGATGCCAGGGAGAACCGACCGGATGCTCGCTCGGCGATGAACCGGCACAACAACGAAGCAGGACGCACGGTGAGCACATGTAGAAACGTGCTGCTTCAGATTATAAACTGACAAACACACTCTACGCACACTGCTGAGATAATAGTTTGACATAGTTAACACAGTTCTCAGAAGGTTACCAAAAGATTTTTTGGATCATGGCTTTGTGGATTTTCACACTGCCCATTGTAAGGGCTTCATTGAGGTCAACCATGATGAAGCGTGAACCCTTTTTGGGACGGGGCTCAGGTCAGGCTCATCTATACCCAAATCAAGGTCCAGCTCCTTCAGTTGGATTTGTCCAGCAACAGCGTATACCGACATGTACACTTCTTGTTAGCCTCTTGTTGTAGGTGAATTATGTTGCAGAGATACACGCACATCACTTTTTTGGGTACTGGGCCATGAGTGAAAACATGGGAAAAAGGAGGACAGCCCGCACACTCATAAGCTCCAAAAAAGCTTTACTGGTTGACAACTTTTTGAGCTTAAGCTCTTTTTCTGGTCATTTTATGAAGTGAGTGGTTCCTCACTCATATAAATAGACACCCAATGGTGACATAATTGATTTGACAACAATTTGTCCAATGTTAGGGGGACGTTTGAATACCACTCTGGGCATGTCTTTGAATATTGTGAAGAGTTTTGGATCACTGCTGAGAAGATCCAAGCGCTTTTAAAAAACGTGTTTAAACTCCCTTCCCAAGGTCGAGTATTGTAGGATGCATAGAGGACTGTTGTTAGAAGAGTCATTCCTGGTGGAGTGAAGGCCCCCGTCTTGTGTTACATCCTTAAACCTGTCCTGTGTTTGTCTAAGCCAGTCCTGCGGATAACCTCGCTCTTTAAAGCGCATGTCTAGGAGGTCCGCTTCTTTCTTATAGTCCACCTCTCCGAATACAGTTATGTTGGCTAATGGGGAGGCTCCGTTTTAAAGCAGGTTGATGGAAACTATCAGCTCTTGATAGAGCATTTCTGTCTGGGAGTTTTTTGTATACATTTCTTCTGAAACCTTCTTCATCTCTTGTGATCAAAATGTCGAGATAATTGATTTCTCTCTAGTTGAATTATGTTGCAAGCATCCACACTGATGTGGTATAATAAAAATAAAGCCAAGAATGTGTTATAGTTGAGACAATAGAATCTAGGTCTCATCCAACCCTGATCCATTACGCTTGTATCAGACATGTGTCCCCACACTGGCTTTAGCACGGCTCCTAAACTGTGGCTCAGTCACCATGAACGCCTTCCTCTCCATAGCAAGAGTGGTTTTCAGTAGTATTTGCACATATGGATACATTATTTAACAGTGCTAAAACATACACTATCATTCTTTTAGAATGAAAACCTGCAAATTTATCCAGCGTAATAAACAATGAATATTGACCTGACTGTCTATTTTAAGTTGCATCTTTATCCAGGACAAAATTATTGTTTGGGATTGCTATGTTTGGTAGTCGACTTGACATATTTGCGAGTTTCTTTTGAAAGTGAGCACTTCACTTTGAGTGACTGGTTAATTACTCATTGAAGCACCACCCTCTCTCCTTCCGTGACTCTGCACCCCGCATTTATTGTTACACGCCCTGATAACAAAATTCCCTGACTGTCAATGACCGGGGTGAGTTGAGGAGGAAGAGAAAGAAATTAACCCAGACTTAAAATATCACTGGTTGCTGTCACTAGCAGGAGAAAATAGGCTCAGCGGCTGTTGGTTGAGGGGTAAACGGACGGACCACACCGTAACAAGGCGGCTCTTTGAAGGGAGTGCATGGGAGCAGCCAGCAGACAACACAGGAGCTGCTCAGCCAGCCCTCCTCACCACCTGGCCCTCTCACGCTCCATTATTTACCCCCCCGGGGGCTTTTAAGAACCTGACATTGGCATGACAAGCTCATAGAATGATGTCACTAGTCCATCCACTCCTCCTCACCTAGAGGTGCCACAGCCACCTGCCTTCCGCCCCGGCTCGGGGAATTCTTCAGCTAAATATAGATGTTGAATTAAAGCAAGACAACAAAAACACAAAGGTAAATCACGCCCTGCGGCAGCACACTCACGATGTGAGCCGGGGACTTCAGAGAGAATTAGCAGCTGTACTTCACAGCTGCATGACACTTCAATAAACTGCAGCCAATGGCATATTGTTTTTCTTGGCCTGCCCAGTGAGTCTTTAGTGGTTTTGTAGTCTGCATCACTGGGTTTCTTGTAAATTTCTCACCATGAACGCTGCCAGAGTTTGCTCGGTGGCTGCTGCCCCTCGAGTGCTGAGTCAAACAGGAACCAAATTAAAACTGGCACATTAAAGTTAATGACACTATAAAGGAGTGCCCAATCTACTCTTGCCATATCAAGTATCACCTGTAGGATCTACAGACTTTGGGCAGAGCTTGAAATTACTGCAGTTACGAAGGTGACCCTACCACTGAGTGAGGACTGAATGTTTCAACAGACAGTACAACATATTTTTGCCATGACAGTATCTTAACTTCAGTTTGTTTGTTTGTTTTTTTTAGTCTTCATCGATTTTTTTCATTACCTTTCTCTCAACAAACCCATTTGATTTCTTTCAAAAACAGGAAACAAAACAAAATGCTTCTAATACCTTCTAAAATCTGCATGGAATTTGGAAAAAAGAAAACTTCTGGAAAAAAAAAAGCCAAGTGTTGTTTATTGAAATCTGGTATTGAAGGTCAAATTTGTAAGACATGACACAGTTTAAAGTCTTTTACTGGAAGTTGATTATTGACAGACTCTGTGTTGAGAACCTCTGCTTATAATCATCAGGAAAGATGATGTTTACAGGTCAATCACTTTTTCTGTTCAATTCAATGATGTACAGTATAGACAGCTTGAACCAAAAGCTTGATACAAAAAAAAGAATACAGCAAAACAGAAGTGAGCTGTGTGACGCTGATGATGAAGGAGGCTCTTCACCAGGTTCTCAACAGGAGCAAGAATATAGTTATTGGTAGCTCGCTGGTTAACATGTTGTCACCTGTCAGCAAGCCGGCCAACTATATGATTTAACAATTGATATCTGTTGTTTTTATATGTAGCATGTATGTTTATTAGTAGATTGTCCTCTTACATGCGTCTGAGGGAAGGAGGATTAGCACAAAAACAACCCACACCTATGAAGGTTAGAATTTCCACAAAGTGACCCATGTCCTTTGTCTTCCCCAGACCATCCTCGACCACATGCACCTGCGTTGTAAGTGTCACGGCCTATCGGGAAGCTGTGAGGTGAAGACCTGCTGGTGGGCGCAGCCGGACTTCCGCATGCTGGGGGACTACCTGAAGGACAAGTACGACAGCGCCTCCGAGATGGTGGTGGAGAAGCACCGTGAGTCTCGTGGCTGGGTGGAGACGCTGCGGGTGAAGTATGCCTTCTTCAAGCATCCCACTGAGCGAGACCTGGTCTACTACGAGGGCTCGCCCAACTTCTGCGAGCCCAACCCAGAGACGGGTTCGTTTGGAACACGTGACCGCGTCTGCAACGTCTCCTCACACGGGATCGAGGGCTGCGACCTGCTGTGCTGCGGCCGCGGCCACAACACCCGAACTGAGAAACGCAAAGAAAAGTGCCACTGCATCTTCCACTGGTGCTGCTACGTCAGCTGTCAGGAGTGTGTGCGTGTCTACGACGTGCACACATGCAAGTGAGGAGACTTGGTTGGCCAACGGACCATTGGACTGTGAGTGCTGTCCCGGACCGTCAGCTCTGTGCACAGTTTTGCATCCCACACACAAACATATTCATCTGCACGGACTCACACCCGGCCCTCGTGGCTGATGGCACATCAGTCATGGATGCTTGTATACATGTTTCTGTAAAAACCCTGCACTCGTCTTCCAAACCACTGTAGCAATTTCCATAACATCTGACCAGAACGTGTCCTGTGTTGACCTGCCTCTTGCGCTCATGGGAATAAGCGGTGTACCCCCTCCCCACCCCGCCCACTTCCTCTCCCTGCAGCACTGGGCCACCCTCGTCCCCCCCTCATCCTCCAAATACCAGACTCCTTACCTCCCCCTTTGTCTTTATTTATTTCCCTTCTCATGCGCACACTGTCTGTGGCATGTACAGTAACACTTTTTTTTAACTTGTGAGATTAATGCAGTAAAAAAAAAACTAAAAAAAAAAACTTTTTTCGCTTTTGAACTTGAAAAAAGCATCTTCTAACACCTCACCTCTCTAGCCAGTCTGGCTGGTTTATAAAAAAAAATCTTTTTAAACTAAACCAACCTCTGTGTTGTCACTTCAGTGATACTGAACAGCCCCAGGAAACCATCACTTTTGTAACTACTGAACTAAACTGAGAACAGCAGGCCGGTGCTGGACGTGCCGCCGCCTGTCTTTGTAAACTACTGAGCTGATAATCCTCAGTGTTGCTTCTCTGCTGACTGACTCCACTGCTGCACCAGTAGACCAGGAAGTCTGGAAGATATGCTGCAGCCTGAATTTTATAGTCCTGCATTTCTGAAATATCACCAGTGGGCTGGGACTGGAAGCATGTGGGAGGGGACGTGTGTGCAAACACACACTCCACCAACCAGCGATGCCACACATGTACATGTATGCACTATTCAGTTTGTACTCCAGGTGGTTAACATTTTGAGCTGTTTTATGAGGCTGGCTTTGTCATTGAGAGTGAACAGCTATTGCATCACTTCTGCATTCAGGCAACGGGTGAAAGAAGAAAAAAGAAAATTCCTCATCAATGTAAAAAAAAAGAAGATATTATACATTGAAAGAAGATCCTTTACGGCTGTTTGATTTATGGATTTTTAAGCTTTAGCATGCTTAATATTGATTCTGATCTTAAGAGCAGCAGATTTTTATTTTATTTTATCTAACACTTCATGCATTTTCATCAGGTTCATCATAGAGTTTCTCTGAAGCATCACTGTTGAAAAAAAAAAAGGAAGACAAAAGTGGACATGTGACAACAGGTAGAGGCCACAGGGCAGAGTTAGTTTTCTCCATCCTTCAGTCCATAGTTTCCTTGAAGCTGAGTTTTTTTTTTTTGTAAGAAGCGTGATTCTGATTTATGAACGTGTATTCTTGACAGCACATCTTAGAAAACAACCCTGCCTCAATGTTTTTTGGTTTCGGAGATGTTGGATGAACATTACTGTTAATTGCTAGAGGGAAAAAAAGACGAAACAAACCGAACCCTGGTTGTCAGCCCAGATCACTGTGGGGGGGGATCTTCTTTTGGTTGGAGTGAAAACATTCT
The DNA here is from genome assembly GCA_903171835.1 of Mullus surmuletus. NCBI lineage: Eukaryota > Metazoa > Chordata > Actinopteri > Syngnathiformes > Mullidae > Mullus > Mullus surmuletus. Next base: position 79,684 of record CAESWR010000253.1, on the reverse strand, counting down.
GCAAACATGAGATAGATGATTTATATGTGTGTATGTGTGTGTCCATGACAGTGACAAACACAGGCATTTGCTAGGATGGAAAAAAGGATGGATGGACGGATGGATGGCAGACTGGCTCGTGACAATGGTGGAACACGCCATGAGGTCTCCACACGACATGTTCTGACAGTCCCACCTGCTTCCTATTAATTACATTCAGTGACGTTTCCCACTAGTGTGTGTAGACTGTTCTCTCTTTGTGACATAGCTTAGCATCTGCGTCATCCTCAAATGGCCCCGCCCACTTGGGCCAGCCACCCTGTGCTCACTTCCGCCCACAAGCCCTGCAGCTTCTTCCCGCTATATCCAAAGTTTTGTACAAATGTTTTAAAGTGAATAATTCCCTTTTTATTTTATAATCGTAAATGTTATGTTTTTATAAATATTATTTATTATACAATGTATATATCTGTATGACTGAACTAAGATTATATATTTGAAGAACAACACTGTCTTGTGCTTTTGCTTCGCCACCAGAACATAGTACATATACACACACACGCACACAGATAGGCATATACTGTGCATGTGCGCATAATGCCTGACATCTTTTTTTCCGATTTTAATGTTTTACAGCCATTTTAGCATCAAGGGCCAAAAGCAGCAAAAAGCAGTCTGGTAATTTTTTGCATAACCTCTCAGCAATAATCCACTTGGAGGGATCTTCCTTCTTGAAAATGATTCAAGATACCACAGCATCGTATTGGTGACAGAATTAATTTATTCATACAATAAAACAGTAACATATACAAGACCAAATTGAAATCTTAAAGCAATCGTGTCCTGGAATAGTTAGATTACAAATTATTGATTGCTGTAAAGGAATACAAATGATGGAGGAAAAACAGTATTACATTAGTGTTTGGACATGAACGTGTACTTGCCATGAAACTGCATCCTTTACCTTTATGTATAAAATCGATACATAGATACAAGAAACCCTGACACAGATTCTTACAGATACAAGAAACCCTGCTGACGCTCTTGGATGCTGGTTTTTCCGCAGCGGATCAGAGCTTCGAGGATTGGAGGAGGCTGAGAGAGCCACCTCTCAATCTCTCCTCCCTCTGACAGCCTCTTTCAGGCCGCGGTTTCTCAGCAACTGCAGAAAGACAGACACAAAGAGGTGAGAAGAGAGAGACCGAGTGCCACAGGAGAGCATGCGTCTTCTCGACCTATTTTTAGCTATACCATAAATCTGGAGTTGTGATCAAACACTTTTCATCAGGCCCAGCAGCCGCTCGTCACACACCAACACAGCTTGCCGTTTCAACGAAATATGTTTCAACATCTTATCTTGTAAATATACAGAATATGCAGGTTGAGTTTTTCTGCTTTTCTTCACACAAAGCAGCAGCAGATTTGCTGCTATCAACAACACAAGCTATGTCCCAAAGTAGTGACATTGGTGGGATTTCTGATGAAGGATGATTCCAAAATAGCATGATTTACAATATATAAATAAAGAAATATTTCAAAAGTGGTCTGACGTCAAGCGAAAAAGAGCCATCTCACCGATGAGCGATCTCCATCTGGGGTTCTTCTGAGTCTAGATGGCTGCAAACAGATCAGAAGCCAACCTGCAGGACAACAATGAACACGGTGACAGACAGACAGACAGACAGACAGACAGACAGACAGATTTAGTTTATTGATCTCAAACTGGGAAAATACAGTGCAGCAACAGCAAGGCATAGAACACAATAAAAACATATATATAAACAGAAAAATATTCTAATTTAAAATATAAAAATAAGAAAAAAAGTAAATATAAAAAATAGTTATATACAAACAATAATTAGGACCAGTGATAAATAACCTATAGTGCAAATCAACAGTGCATGTGGCAGGAAAGATTTCCTGTGTCTGTCTCTTTGAGAGAGGAGCTGTAACAGTCTGTTAGAGAAGGTGCTGTCTCTCCAGGGTGTGGTGGAGAGGGTGCGCCTCCTTGTCCATGATGAAAAGCAGTTTATTGAGCGTCCTCCTCTCCACCACGGTTTCAAACAACTCCAGTCTGAAACCCATGACGGAACCAGCCTTCTTGATGATCTTGTCAAGACTGCTGCTGGCTATGATGCTGCTGCCCCAACATACAGCAGCAACGAAGATGATGCTGGCAACAACAGACTGATAGAATATCTCCAACATCTTGCTGCACACATTAAAAGATTTCAGCTTCCACAGGAAATAGATACTGCTCATCCCCTTCTTGTACTCTGTTCTCTGTGTTAGATTTCTAATCTAGTCAATTGCGATCACCACTCCCAGGTATTCGACGTCCTCCACCACCTCCCCCTGATCCGTAGTAGTAGTGAAGGCGTCCTCTTCTTCCCGAAGTCAATCACCATCTCTCTGGTCTTGTTGACGTTCAGCCTCAGGTAATTTGGTTCTTTCCACTCCACAAAGTTGTCCGCTTTTGCAGGTAACATGACTCAGAGTTGTACTGAAAGTTAGTGGTGTATAAGGTGAAGAGGAAAGGAGAGAGCACAGTCCCCTCACACATCGAACTGCGATCTCAAAACTATTTAATGTCACATCTGTAGATGAGGCCAACTAAGTGAGGAAAAGGGAAAAGGACACTTACGCTCCTTCATCTTCGAGCAGACTCACAAACTTGCTAACTCTGTTTTCAGGATCCATCTGCAGAGGAGGACAGAAAGACACACACACACACACACATTACGTCTCAGTGCCGAGACATCCTTTTCCTTCTGGGACACATTCAGAGGCACCACAGCCGTCTCAAACCACTGCAGGTCCTGGAGTTCACGCTTCACTTTGTACAAACAGGATTTTCAGGAGAGGGAGGAGCAGAGGAAGTGGAATAAATGGCAACCTGTGCAATAACTGACAGTATGTGTGGAATGGCCTGTAGCCACTGGAGCCGAGGCAGCGAGCAGCATCGGAATGAGAGGGAAGGAGGACGCCCTGATGTGCGGCTCCTTGCAGCATGTCTTGGCAAACGCGGGCTCATACTTATTGGGAGGGGGGGGGGGCGCAAAAAACATGGCTGCATTAGTGCATACCATAGCAATTACACAGCATCCAGGCTCAACAAACAGGCTGTACACGTCGTCAACATACCACAGACACACAGTCAGGCAGGGGGAGAATCAGGGTCAGACCACCGCTGATCGCAGACCTCAGACCTGACACCACATCTGACTGCACATCTGTCTCAAAGCTCTGTCAGTTCCAGCTCTACTGCTGTTGCTTGACTGCAACTGCTCTCAAAGTCACTCAAGCTTTTCAGACTAGCGGTAGGGCCGATTCGATACTGACTACATTTATTTATCAAACTGACGCCGCTGATCCACGTTACCGATGCAGATTCCAGAGGTTGCCCTGGACCATGAACACGCCGCGCGATACCCCAAGGATCTAGTGCGTCTCAATGGCAGACCACCGGGATTGTCTTTCTTATCATCACAATGTTAATAATTGTCATCATCACAATGCCTTATCATAGGCCCTGAACACCTGCGCCCTCGGATGGAGTCGTCTCTGGGCCCTCTATCCGAGAATGTTAGACCTGTCTCCAGGAACCTTGGTGTTCTATTTGATTCTAACTTGACCTTTGAGAACCATGTCAGCAGGCTGGTCCAGACCTGCTTCTACCACCTCAGGAATCTCTCCAGAAAAAAGTCTATGTTAAGGTCTAAAGACTGTGAAATCATTATTCATGCCTTCATCCCGTCTTGATTATTGTAATGGTGTTTTGACATGCCTCTCACAGAAATCACTCAGTAGACTCCAGTTGGTCCAGAATGCAGCTGCCAGGCTGCTAACTGGATCAAGGAAAAGGGAGCACATCACTCCCATCTTAGCGTCTCTCCATTGGCTGCCAGTCACTTTCAGAATAGACTTTAAAATTCTATTGACAACCTTCAAGGCACTTCATGGCCTTGCCCCAATTTACATTGTAGAGTTATTAGCCCCATATGTGCCTGCCCGCAACCTGAGGTCCTCTTGCAGTAACCTGCTGGCCGTCCCCAGATCAAGGTTGAGGACCCGGGGTGATGCTGCCTTCGCTGTCCGAGCTCCTCGTCTGTGGAATAATCTGCCCGAGGAGCTCAGACTGGTGAACTCACTGTCATCCTTTAAAACCCAGCTAAAAACTCACCTCTATCATCTGGCATTTGACTCCCCTTTATGACCTTGTTTATCTGTTTCCTACCCTATAATTATTATTATTATTATTATTGTTATTATCATATTATTAAGCCTCAGTTTACTTCTGAGACGGCACAGACACGGTGGAGCCCGATTGTGGTTCTTGTCATAACATCGACACCAGGGTCGCTGTACTCATGACTACTTTTGGAGGAGAATTCTGAGAGTCTAGATATTAGTTGTGCTAATTAGTTCTCCTAATTTATCGTGCGCAGCTGAAGCATTGTTTTTTACTTATTTGAAGGCGTAGTGTAGATATGTCTTGTGTCTACCAAAACTTCTTTCTTTGGTTTAATATTTGAAATTGAAAACCACAAGTTGTTCCTGCTGCAACAGGTTGAAAGTTAGGTGCTGTGGCCTGAAAAGTAGCCAGAAAAGTAAATATCATGATGCAAGGTTGACCTTTGACATTTTGGATATCTAAATGTCATCACGTGAACATTTCTCTGATACAGTGATTTCTTGAGTCATTAGCAAAAACATGTCCTGTGAACTCACAGAAGCCTTTCACTATCACTACTACCAAGTATTTCATTTAATACATATATGATAGCAAAAGTCTACCAAAAAATCGTGAAGTTATATAGTCATCATATGTGGACAGAATAATTGTTTTACAGAATCAGCAGGAAATGCAAAGTTACTAACAGGCTACAATGCCGCATCTGATGGCATCATGTGTTCTAACTTTCCAGACTGATTCCAGCAGCCATCATGCAGATCACTCTGCTATTCTGACACTTTCCCTCAGGGCCATGTCAGCAAATCGTCACATGGAGCAAAGAAGCACCAATTTCCACAAGGACTCCTCAAGATGCATAAAAACATGCCAAACCACAAAGCCAGAGGCTGCTTATAAGGCCTGCTTATAAAGGCGAACGTATGACACACCAAACCCATGTACTTAGCATGTACCTACAGTATCTACTGTTAGAACACACAACTGCAGCTCAAGAGCCGCCAAAAATCTGCTATTACTCGGCGGCCGGCAGTTTCTCTCTTCTTCCCACAATTGGACGTGTTTAACGTACACGTCTGTGTGTTTTCTAACCTGTCACCTCTGCTGGCTCCAGGGTTGACTGATCCAACCCATTTTTCCCTGAAACCGCGGCCGTGCTTCTGCTTCTCCCTGCATCAGAATATGTGAATATGTCTTGGAGAGCTGCACCGAGTTTGGTTTCATAACTATGAATGCACTGGAACTCACCCATTGAGAGAGTGGCGGGTGAACTAGAGACCTCCTGGATCCGGCTGCTCAACAAATCATCGCTGAAGCCGCACTGTTTCTCATTCCAGCTGATAAACGACAGCTTTTTGTGACACAGGCAGATTCTCTTGACTGTTGACCAGATGTTGAGGGAGGGCAAGCATGGGCTGAGCGGATCACACCGCAGTGCTGCAAAAACACAACACGGAGGCTGTGCAGACTTGAAATGTGCTTGTTGTGACTGCTGCTGCCCTTCACGATGACTGTCTGAATGAAGACAGCAGCGCTGCATCGATCAAAAAACATTTTAATGTCATTTAATTGGATTTTCATTTATGTTGAACCACTGAATTCCTTACTTCCTTCCTACATTCAGTCCAACACACCCAGTCATGTCAACAGTTTGATAAATTTCATATACACTTGATAGTTTTCACAAACATTTCATTGTAAACATGTATCTAGACCTGCTCGAAGTTAAAGTGCCTCAAGATAACCATTTGTTGTAAATGGGTATGAATAAAATTAAATTGAAAATTATTGATTTGAAGCTGGGGAGGGTATGACATTGGCAAATTGTCACATCAGTCTCCATCTTTTAATTAATTAAATATGCTTATCAAAGGTTCACAGGCCACAAACTTTGTTCAGTGTTAAGAAATACCGCTGAAATTCATGTTATACCTTTACACAGAACTAGATCAAGTTTTTTTCCCTCTGATGAATACATAAAAATACTAACTAATATGTAAAGATGTTCGATCATCCCCTTTGTCATTATCTTGGTGAAGATTCTTGTGGTGGCATTGGGAATGAGTTAACTAAAATTCATCTTGACGACATCTAGGAACCATGAACATCTGGATCTACACAGCAGCCACATTGCAACTTCCTGCACCATAAAGTCTGTGTGGATAAAGTATTCTACGTACAGAAAAGGTTCTCACCTGCGCAGCCATTTCAATCAGGATGAGTAACTTCTTGATGCCGATCCACAGGTTCTTTCCTTTCACGGCATCGGCGATCTTGGCCCTCTCTTTGTCCTGGAAGCTTCCTAGAAGCTGTGGGAGCAGAAGCATTTGGTTTGTGGTGTGTGCATGCATTACCTCCAGGGCTTTAACAAGCTGTTTCGAGATGTTTGGAATTTGGATGGTGGTGCTGAAAGCATCTAACATCTTCCCTCCCTGGAGGACATCTTTACAGCTTGTGGTACCAATGATCAACAGCTTTCAACCCTCTTTAGGGAGTTTCATTTGATCATTTAGTCCATGTGTTAGGAAACAAAATATGCTGATTCAGTGAGAAACAACTGATCGGAAAAGACAAGACAAAGATGACAGCTAAGAGCTACCACATCTTATGGATGTGGCCATTAAAATCCTAAAATCAGACTTGTGGAAATCTATGACATTCTGGTATTGAGATTGGGTTAGACAAAGGTTTTGACCAAGTAAGATGATCTGTAGTGTGTGATTTTCCCAAGCGCTCTATTCTGAGGAGTGTTGAAGTAGTCA
>CAESWR010000253.1:13131-56126 GCA_903171835.1 Mullus surmuletus | reverse complement strand
GAATAAAAAAGATTTGCTTGTTTAAATACATATACAAACACAATACAAATAATTATATCCACACAGCATCTTTCATGCAAACCTTCTGTCAGGCCCAAGTAGTCTCAAGTTCACCTCAGCATACACTTATTTGTGCCATTTGAATTGAATGTGTCTACAGTTTGCTAAGCATTCTCAGCACAATGTGTGTGAATGCAACAGCACATATGGGGGCGAGCGGAGCTCTGCCAGCTTTGTGTTTTGAAGGCTGCATTTGATACAATGAGTGTTGTCGTTGAGGAGATTTGCCTCCATTTGGTGGCAGGATTTAAAATTGGATTATAACCCAGTGCAAACACAATCTGGGGGTCTGATAAACTGGATTAACCCTTTTATAGTTCTGTGAACTCTGATCCTGCTTGAACCGCAGCAACTCCCAACGCTGCCTGTTTTGTGACGTTTCTTTCGACAAGATGACGAGTCTTTCAGGAGACATGATAGATTTAGATTCATTTAGACAGCAATTTCTAAAATCTTCACTTGAGCATTGTTTTAGATTGTGCATGCAAATGAAGGCTTAGCAATGGAACCATCCCATCGAAACCCTTCAATAGCTTTAAGTGTATAGGATGAGGTGCTGCAGACTCCAATTAACCCATAGATTTTTCCCAATGAATTGTCCTTTGTCTAAATGCAAACCAGTGAGAGTTATTGCTACAAATGGTTGACAATTGGTTGTCAGAGCTTGATAGCGGAGAGGCTGAGCACTGAATAATGGATTGTTCTATCTACAGCTTGTCCTCTGCCTTAATGGCACTGCTTCTTATTCCAGCCATTGATAAAGTCGTGTGTGGATTCAGGTTAACATGTTGTTGTCTTACTTACAGCGATGCCACTTTAAAGGTTAGGCACTAATATAATATCGACAACAACAACAAACTTAAGATCTGACTTTTGTTTATCTCCAGCATCATTAACTGAAATCACTTTAGTCCAAGAGCAGAGAGGCCTGTGGAATTGGAAATGTAGTTACACACATTCTCCACGAACACATGGTCACTTTATTTAGGTGGAAGTCTGTGGGTGGATCACAAGAAGTGAAACAGACTCTTGAGCTGAGAGCCAAATCTAATTTCTCTATGTATGAAATGAAGGGGAAGTGTTGCTGAATTCAACATTGCAGCCAAACCTCCGTACCCCTCCAGCAAGCAGGTGATGTGATCTTCAGCAGGCCTCTGCCTCAGGCTCAGGCAACAACACATCCAAAACACAGATCTAGGAATTTTCTCAGGATTCTTCATCACTTGGGGATTCTTTTAATTTATTTATTTATTTTTAAAGTTATTACCAGACAAAGGTTTCCGCCAGTTTTATGATCACAAATGAGGTTTGGCAGATATCTCAGGCTCTGGCTCACATGGGGCTACTCTGATCTGCCTCCGTTTTGAGTGTTTAATGCACAGACCTGAGACTGTGGTTGGGAAAGCAGAACTTTTGGGCTTTCAAATAGCCATTTATACATGCTCCCTTCAATACAAGGAAAACTAGCTCATTCTGCAGTCCATCCTAGTTCAGAGGCCAGTGTTTAGATAAAATGCTTCTGGAAAAAGTGAAATAAAGATAAATAAGAATAGAATAAATAAGAGACCATAACAAAAAAATTAACCCCCTCCAGCATTTGAATGACTTGATAGGTATTGCTCTACATTTTATGGCCTCAAACATCTAAAAATGCCATGATGTTGGTTCATTCATCACACTTATGAATTAATTTGTTTCCCCCTCACTCCAAAAGTGTGGCATGGTGCTGTTTTTGCGTTTAAGTAGTTTCTGTACTCAAAGGACCAAGACTCCTTGCGAATACAGCATGGGCTGAAATATATGATCCTTTTGATGGGGATATCCCGATAGTGTATATATGATCAAATATCTGGGTTAGAAAAGGACTAACCCAGGGGTAATATTCGGATTTTTAAAAAACAGACAATGAGCATATTTCGGTTATTCAATCACTTTATTGGTGTTTACACGTGCAACAATGTTATTCCTAATATTCTGGATACAAAAGGGTTAATTGACTGCATGTAAACGTCGCCAAAAACTCAAGTAGCTATAAAGTAGGCAACTGGAATCCCCTTGTGTACAGTAAGTGAAGACATTTCACCTCTCATCTAAGAAGCTTCCTCAGTTCTAATTTCCTGTGGGGAGATTCGGGTATTTAGCCACACCAGGAGGGTGGTGGCATATTAAGTGGTCATAAGGCCAGAACAATAGGCTCATTAGGCGGTCATTTGAGTCATTGGCCCTATAAATTAGAACTGAAGGAGCTTCTTAGATGAGAGGCAAAACATCTTCACTTTCATGAGGTGAGTCCAGTTCCCAATTTATAACTACTTGAGATATAAATGACCTGGATGACTGAGAATATACAGAAATATATAGGGCCCTATAAAATCAGTTTTATTTTCTCCCAAATTCCATTTTAATTGTTCCCACATTCTGTTTTTTGCAGTTTTAAAGGGATAGTTCAGATTTTTTGACATGAAACTGTATGAGATCCTCATCATCAGTGTAGTTTATCAGCAGTGACTTTTCCCCCACTGAGTCCCCTGAGCGGAGTTCTGGCCTGATTTCAGGGTTGCAGTAAGTAGTTCCGTCTAGTTGCTGGGGTCACAAGGATAAAGCGTTTTGCTCCAAAATATAACATGCTATCAAAAGAGTAATCCATTTTCTTTGCGAATTCTTTGCCACAAAAAAGTCCGATCTCGCAACCACCCGGTACTATTTCCCTCTGTTCATATCACTGCACACACCTTTCAATCAACTGAAGGAAGAAGGAGGCGGAAGGAGACCGCTGCGATGCAAGAGAAGACACGTTGCAGCGGTCGCCTTTCTGAGTATGTAAATTTCATGAAAAAGCTAATCATGGTGTGCGCAGTGTTACGAACGGAGGAAAAATAGTTTTTCGGACATAGCCAACGTTTCGGAAGCTGCAGTCCTGTGCTTCTGTGGTCTCATCAACAATGACACAATACTTCATCCCATGGATGTTGTCGAGCGTGGAAGACGTGGCGACTAAAAACATTAGGTAGTTAATACTGACGAAGGCAGCTCACATTGTCATGCAAAGCCCCTCCCTGTTTGCAGTGTTTCACCAGAAAAGGACACAGCTTTGTTCCTCTTTATTCAGAAAAAAAACGTTTCTGTAAAATGTACGTTGATAATGAATTCCACTATTAATTACCAATTCTGTGATTCCATGATTCCGTCTGTGATTCAGTGATTCCGTGATCCCGGCTTGTATTGGACCATAAATATAGCTGATCAATAATGTTTGCACTGCCCTTCCTGCATCTTTGCACTGGTTAGTGTAATGTGAGGATGTATGCAGGGACAGATAATGAGTAAAGAAAGACTGATCTCTGAAAGCCATTTAGCAGAAAAACGTAGGTGGAAAATAGGAGTTAGACATGAATATAGTGTGAGAAAAACATCAGAGCTTTTCTTTTCAATGATGAAAAGACGCCGTTGCGGCTCAGTGACATGATAATTGATGCGGGGAACGCTGAGGGATCAGTGGCAAGAACAGCACGGCTTGAGGCCAGATGTAAAAATGATATGTGCAGATAAAAAACACGCACAGCCGTTTCCCCTCACATAAGCTGGTATTTATAAAGGAACCAGACTCATATGTCAAGTTTTCTGAGGTCAGAGTGAGGATGACATTAGGGGTTGAAAAATAAGGCAAGAGATGGAAGAGACATTATACAACACTGTTGCTTTGGGGTTTAAGCCAGTTTCTCTGATTATTTAGCCGCCTATACAGCACGCTGGAAGTGTTTGGTTTCACCAGGGAAGAGGAAAACAAGGCCTGTGGATGTTTACCCTGTTGCATGACTATAATTCTGCACCCTGCCCAAAAAACCCTTAAAAATGTTTAATTGGCAGCCAGCAGCCACAGGCGTTTCCAGTTAACATCCGCTCGGCCACCTGCTGCCAGTGTTGGAAGGCGGAGTGGGTGGGGGATCAATCGGGAGCACCTCCATTGGCATTTGTGTTATTGAATGAATACAAAAATAGCACAAACGTGGAGGAGACATACACTAGGCAAACCCACAAAAAATCTCACATTCCCAGGAAAGGACAGCAATTCTTTATCAACCACTTCCTGTATAGCACTGATTGTAATTATACAGTTTAGAAAGGTGGAAAGACACTTCACAGAGAAATTTCAGAGAACAGATAGACAGCCATTTAGAGTTTTTTTAAATTACTTTCCTTTGTGCAAGACAGACCTGATTGCGACTGCCACTAAAGGGATAGTTCACTCATCCCAATACAGATGGAAGCAGTTTTCCAGGAACAACATTTTCTATAATCTATCTATATATGTGGAGTAAATTATCTGAAGTAATCCTATCGTGTCTTGCAGTGCAGTGTCCAATGGAGATATCGCTAAGATACCAATATCGTCCATCTGCATGTTCCCATGAGACCCCACACATGTCGGTGCATCAGGACACTTAAGTTTGGACAAGAAGTATCAAAGCATTTTATGGATTTATTATGTACTTTTTTGAACAGTGTTCTGCTTCATTGGCATTAGGGCAGATAACGGTGGAATTTAGATTTTTTTGTTGAACAATCCTTTTAGGTATAACTAGCAGCCCCAGTAGCAAAACAAAGACAAATTGCCTAAAATAGGACTTAAGTAATTCACTTATGCTATGAGGCTAACAAAATCAGGGAGGACCCAACGTGGCCACGCTACTGTGGACAGACATGTGCTGCATGCGTCGGTGCGTGCGTGAATGGATTAGGAGGCAAAAAAAATAAAAACACGAGGCACTGCTGGAGGACTTAGGACGCCAAGCCTCAAATCAATAATAACCCCAGCAGCAAGGCTGACATCTTTATTCAGTATGCAACCGGTAAAGATGGTGAATTACCAATTTAGCATAATTGTTCAAATCTGATCTAGTTGGTGCAGTTATGCTTACTACTCCAGACATACTTTCTCCCAAACACATTCTTCAAAACAAAATTGAGTTTTAATAGCTTTGAGGGGAATAGATTTTACTTTGCTGCAGGCCTACAGCAATCCACATGGACATGTAGAAAAGGCAGCATATCATCAATGTGCGTCAGGCATGACAGCTGGAACAAGATGAAAACGAGGTGTCATAGGGGGAAATGAATGCATCTGCAGCCTTTACAGAGTCACCATTAGAATTCTAATAGGAAGGGTGATCATCACAAGCAAATTCTTGTGCTCGTATAATAGTCCAATTTATTGTCTTCAACAGTACACTGAAATTTCAGTCTCTCTGTTACTATGGCGACAGAGCTTGTGTTGAAGTAGAGCAGTGAAGGAGGTTAACCTTGGCGTTTGCAAACCGATATCTAATCATGTGTGAGTGGCTGTGAGGTCGGTCACTTTCAGGGCACTGGCCGACTTTGTTGTTTGTTGTCTTCTTGGTGAAAATATCTGCAACTCTTACTTTGTCTGAAGGCGTCTCCTGCAGCTTTTAATCAGACCCTGATTCATATGTGGTTGTGGACACAAACAGCTCATCTGTGAAGCACATCTATTAACTCATTTTCAAAACTTCTTTGCCATCCAAACTTATGTTATCCCTTTGTGCCATGCTCCAGAGGAAGATGACTCATGTTCGTCATCACAGTGGGATATTTGCATTTCAGGCCTATTTTTCATCTGATCTATTTTTCCTCCTCAAAGGAGAGGCACTTTGATGTCCCTCAAATCTTATTACAGCTACAGCTCAGCACCGGCAAAGACTGATTTCCTCTGGTTTTGCAGTGGCGGGGAGGAAATGAGGAGGCAAAATCCCTGCGGAGCAAAATCCAAATGGATACAGCCAGTCTCGAGGGGGGACCCTTTGAAACATACAGTGCCAAGTGCCCCATTCCGTCCTGGACGCGTACCTTGGTTAGCAGTGATTAGCAACACCCAGTATGACATGGAGAGGTGCACGTAACCTAAAATCAGCCACAGCAGACTCAGACAGACACACTGAGAGGCAGAATCTGAACTAGTTTTCAATTACTGCAGTTTGATGTACTGTACTACAGTTTGGAAGTTGCTGTAATCAGTATCAGCACATGATCAATTCACCGTGTGTTGCTTGGAGCGACCACCCCAGTATAAGAACCAACTAAAGACCTCCACCATGAACGCTAAGGACATGTCCTTCTTTGCGCCAGCCAGTCTGTTTCCACTTACTCAACCTAGGTCTGAGGAATAACGCTTGGAAGATGCAGGTGTAGCTGGTGAAACCTGTGAGCCTAATAGCCAGAGCTGGAATAGTGAGATCAAAAGACGTTCTACTCAAGCTTGAGTTCTGTTTGTCGACTCTTCTGCCACCCAGAGCCTTCAATTAATCTCTTTCTCGCCACGACTATCATTTTTAATTAATAAAGTCATTTAAGCAGCATGGATCGGTAGACAGAGTGGCTTGTTTGTAGGTGCAAGTTACCATTTTGATTCCTGGCTTTGTGAGTTTGTGTCAAAGTGTCACAGAGCAATACAATGAACCCTCTCATCAGCAGGTTGGGGTTCCTAGGACACTTTCCTAGGATATTATTGAGCTATCATTAGCAGTGTAACCGGTCAAGATCTTGGGAGTCAAAGCAAAAACTGGACTGGATTCGTCAAGGGTTAGTGGGTCTGAGTAAAACATTTTGCCATTTTGCTCAACAACCCTACGAGCTGTGAAAAGTTATGAGCAGCCATTACTGGCGCTGGTTTGGGTACAGGTTGAGGGGATGTACCAACAAAACTCTGTGTGACATTAACAGTGAGTGCAATCCAAGAGATTGGGTCCTCAGGGAGCCTTCGCTGAAAAATTGATCAGTGAAGTGGTAGAAGCCCTGTGGGAGGTCAGCACCAGCCACACATCAATCGAATTAATGTGGATTGAGACTATGAATAATTAACCTTCTATTTAAATACATTCATAACAAAGCTGGGGAGAAAAACCTGAAATTAATACGAATCTTAGGACTTATAACATTCCCCCAAACCAACTGCAGTCATACTCTTTCTAAGGTCGGCTCTGACTTTTTGTAGTGCAACCGAATGTGTTCACCTTCTGTGCCTGCCAAAGCCGCCACTCAACCATGGAGTTACTGTAAAAGCCTTTCACATGTCAGGAACGTCCACCGAATGTGAAGGCGTCCAATTTCAAACACACAACACATTGGTGGCCATACACCAAGGACCACAGGATTTGAGATAAGGCAGCCGCCTGGTCAAAAATATGCAGTGTGGGAGCAAATATTTATGCAACTCTGCCATTGTAACATTAGAATACAACATGAGTCAGAGCTGACAGGAGAGGCCTGTTCATCATCATCATGGCTCAAAAATGTGTAGATGAGCTATCCTTGCAGCAAAATAATGACATTCTTCTACAATTTTCCTCCCTCTGCTCTCTGATATCTCTCCCCACCAGAATACCAATTTGGGCTCTAACCCCCCCCCCCACACACACACACACACACACACATACAGATTGTGTGTTTTCCATCTGTTGTGCAGTAATGCTGAACAGCTTACATCCGATGGATTGTACTCGGGTCCCAAACACGCGCGCTGACTGACCTGAGTTCCCTCAGAGGTAGGACGAATCGCTTGAAGGATCTGCAGTGGTTTGGTGTAATCAGCGCGCCAAGGTCACATGGCCGTACTTTCACACACTGAGCAAACACAAAAGGAACTTGCGGGAATTAGAGGAGAAGTTGGGAGACATAATGAAATAAAAGGAAAGCAAATGTGCAGAAAAAGGCTAAAGAGAGTGAAGGAGTCTGATGGGAGAAAAAAGTGGGAACAAAAGGAAGAAAAGGCTCATGGCTGTGGGATCAGGAGGAGCACATGCTGAAGGTCTTCCACAGTGTAACATTTCAAAAGGAATTCTCCATTTCAAACTGCTGCTGGCATTGATATTGGCCAGGAGTCTTTGTCTGTTACGTTGATATTCACGAACAGTAATGAGCATTCCTCAGCTGTATAAAGCAGACAGCATCTGGGTTGAGGGAACGTGTGTTTTGGTAGTGCTTTTATATGGGCACCTTTCATACGCTTTTAACACAGAGGGTACACAGACCACAGAATTTCCAGCAGAAGGTTGGATCATTGGATTGCTGATTCGCTTTGCTATAAGATCATGCAGTCCTTCTCTATCTGCTGGCACAGACTTTGATCGCCTTCACTTGGCATTTGCACAACAATGACCATTTTCTCTAAAAGGACTTTTGGCAAAGCATGGAGATAAGATTCAGTCCACCTTGACAGAACATCTTAAAAACATGGAAATGTCTAACCTCTAACCTCATCTTTGATGATCACTCTGTTAGCAGCTCCGTGCTAAAAATTCACCTGCTCACTCAAGTGCTTGTTAAAGACGACTGTAATCAAATGGTCACAACAAAATTGGGCCGGCTGAGATGACCAGAACAAATCTGATAAGATAAGGAGTCCATCTCGGACATTTTTGTTTGTGTGTCACAAAACAGAATGCTCCACATAACATTAAACGAAACACTTCCTGTATCTGAAGCAGTTACAAGAGCCTTGAGTCATCACAAAAGTTTATTTCTTTGTGCACCTTTTACAAATCATTTATTCAATAACGTTATGACTATCATCAAGGTCTTGTCAGCTTTGGGCGCAAAACACTCCTGATTTGTGTCTCAAAAATTCATACAAAATTATTGGATTGGATATAAATTCTATTGTTCTGGCCCAACGACCACTTGATTTGAGACCACCCCCTGGTGTGGTTAAACACCTGAAACTCCCCAACAGAAAATTAGAACTGCAGAAACTTCTTGAATTAGAGGTGAAACATCTTCACTGACATGAGGTAAGTCAAGTCGCCTACCTAAATTGCTTGAGATATACGATGACCTGGATCACTGAGAGAATATCAAAAAATAGAAATAGACATACGGTTTTCAGTAATAACTAAATATTATCGTGAATAAATGGTCATTGTTTTAAATTATGACAAACAAATATGTGGGGGAAAAAATATCATGTTGTCATTTCTTTTTCTTGAACACCAGAGCATTTGCTTTTTAGATTGCTTTGCAAAGTTGAGTGCATCCATGTTGTGTAAGTGGCAACTCGTTCGGGAGGGAAAAAGACCAGAGGGGCGTTCGTATCTGCAGACAATCGGCAGTCTGAGATGTGAGAATGTGGTATGACCAAATGGGAGAAGTCATGGCAAATAATAGATTCAAACACTGTGTCCTTCTGTCCTAGTTACATCATGTGTGGACCAACACATCTCCAGGACATCGGTGCTGTGCAGGGATTTGCATGGATCCTCCTGGACTTCAAGGGGAAATTATTTATTCATTATTTCATTTAGTCTGAGGCCCAACCATCCTTCATCCTGTGGTTGAGTCTCTAAGTTTGGTCATGTTGGACAGCACAGTTCACCTGTTCGCTAACATCACCTCATACTACATGTTATACCTCTGAATCCACTCTGCTCCTTTAGTCTCTGAATGCGCGGGTAATGGAGCCATAATTGAAAAGAAGATATTGCGGCAGATGTGTATCTATAATCAAACAAAACAGGGTGATTGAAAAGCAGCAACAAAGAGCCAGATAATAGAGACTGTTTGTGTGTTGGAACCTTGATGCATAGTTGGCTCCTACCATTTGCAGCGTTAACAATTGTAATAGCCACGCCATCCTTTTTCCTTGCCCTTCTGCAAAGCAAGTGGAGAATACACAAACACAGACATCACTTCAGTGCACACAAATCTTTGGGGAATCAATCAGGAGTCCATACTGCGGCACCTTGGAAAGATGTAAACATGTTGCCATTAAGTTCACTTCAGGAGCAGTGATTGTTGGAAGCAACAATCCAGTAAAAGTAAATAGCAAGAATAACAGAGCA
The DNA here is from genome assembly GCA_903171835.1 of Mullus surmuletus. Classification (NCBI taxonomy): domain Eukaryota; kingdom Metazoa; phylum Chordata; class Actinopteri; order Syngnathiformes; family Mullidae; genus Mullus; species Mullus surmuletus. The sequence goes on along the minus strand of CAESWR010000253.1, from coordinate 46,215 downwards.
GAGTTTTCTTCAGCTGTGAACTTTGTTTGCAAAAGTTTTAGAAGGTCTGAATCCTTGAATGAGTTACTGCAGCATGAGCAGAGAAATTGTAGAGCAGAGAGCATGTAGGTACACTGCAGAAAAGGTAACAGACTTTTTGTTAGGTGAATCTTTAAATCTTTCCTTAGATTAACTCATCATTAATCAAGATTCTCTCTTCTAAAGAGACTTTTGTCATAAAACAAGTGTTCTAACCAGGTCAAATGAGGCATATGCTGTTAAAAATAAAGGAAAAAAAGATTAATTGAAAGCTGAAATCAAATATAATCTAGTAAGTGACAACTGTAAGTGGTGGTAGTTTTTGCTTGTATGGCGTGTCATGTGATTTGAAACCTCAACAGTTTTAATTGTATTAATTTTGGAGAGACAATGGAATCATCACCCTCAAATCAAACTTAACAAATCATTCTACATTTTTGCAATGAACTACCAGAGGCACAACAAACAATCGGTATACACAATATGAGTCACTCAATTGGATGTGCTACACTTTTGTACATGACTAATGGTTTGGTGGTTTGGAGACCCTTTCGCGTGTCGCTCTCACCATTATGTTGCCCAAACATGAACACATTTATTTCGACAATTATTTCTTCAGTATGTGAGGGGACATGTGTTGGAAGCAAGTGGCAAGAGTGTGGAAGGAAGGTTGTTAACACAACCTTCAAAGCACAAACCAGAGTGCCTTTTCTCCACCAAATGCTGAGCAGTTGAACTTAGTTTCAACACAGATGACAATGAATACAAGCCATCACATTTGATTTACAAGCTTAGTATTATTTTCAGTTAATGAGTTCAACGCAGTATGATGCTCATTTGATAAATTATGTTCCCATTTAGAACCAAGTAGGTGATAAAGCAGAGTACACTTTAGGGCGTGGCTACCAGATGATTGGCATGTTGCTACCATGGCAATCTGAGTGCATGTCAGTCATCCAGGCCTCAGCGACTTTGGTCACAGTGGAGCCATGCATGTCTTTTCTCGTGTGGCGCTACATGACGCCGTGGGCTGCACATGTCAGTCCACTGTCATCATCCTCACCATCATCACACACACACTACAACAGGATGGTGGTGGTGGCGAGGAATCCATTGTGCTCGTCAGTGTACATGCACAATGTGCTTGTGTGTCCATAGTGGCCAACATCATGGTAAACAGAGCGAGAAGGAGATCACAAACACGGCCAACAGACAACTTTTGTGCTGAGGGTCAGAAGACACAAATAGCTACACTGCTTTTAAATCGATCCATTGTTTGAGTACTGAGGCATCGCAGTGAATTTCCCATTTACATGCTCCTCTGCTCCTCTGCTGTGAAACCACAGTTTCTACTGTTAAGGATCCTATTGAAAGGGTCAGTTCATCCAAAATAAGTTTTAAAAAAAGATAACCCTAAACCTCAACCCAAATATTAAAATGCAGCAGCTTCTGACTGCATGAAGAGTCTGAAAACAGCTCCCTTAATCCAATCAAAGGCACAGCTTCACGGGGTTTCAAGGCTTCAGCAACAGTTCGTCTGTCCACAAATGAGCCATTTTCAGAAATTTGCATCATTGGTTGGAACGAACAGGCCTGGGGCCAAATGTCACAGAAAGTGACAGATTATTCAGACACCAACTATGCTGGGTTTTGGACTTTTCATGGAATTTTACTCACAATACTAAAAATGCAGATTCTGGCCCCACCTTCCCATTTCAAATGAGATGGTAAATACAAAGACAGCGCACGATAACTGTTTTCCTGCAGGGCGAGCTTTGCCAAAGAATCCAACCAGCACCAACATGGAGAAAATAAATCCATTGTATCAGATTTAAAGGATTTGACACAATCGGCCTTGTCAGCTCTGGAGGTGGGAAGCGGCTCTGAAGATCTCCAAAATATATCCGTTGATGTCATCATATGAAAGTAATGGCTGTTTCACAGCAAAACCTTTTTTTTTTGTTTCAGCATTCAAGTCCACTGTTCTTTGCCTCAAAACGCTAGCAAAGTGTTGCTCTGTGAATTGTGCAAAGGGCATGGTGTAGAGCACCCTGACATACCTGCATTTTTTGATTCAGATTAATGTAAACTAAAAACTGTTAAAAGGCATGAAAGACCCACCCCACCCCCAGGATATTTTTATTCCAACATTCTGTTGTCTCCTGCTTTGCTTGAAACCAGACAGCTTAAACAAATTACATGTAAATGTCATAAAAAGCCTAAGGAACATTTGAGGGCCTGATCCCATCACACCTTCCAGTGTTCCTCATCAAATTTGTGTGTGTGTGTGTGTGTGTGTGTTGATGGTCCATGTTTTGGCTGTGTGTATCCTCTGCATAGTAATGCTGCTGCCTCCATCACCTTTCCTCCTCTGCCAAGTGGGCCTCCGTCTAATGCAGGGTCTCACCAGTGTGAGCGACAGCTGGAGAGTGAGCTCAGCCATCATGTGCCTGTATCTGTGACATTTGTGCTTCTGCTTTCATGTAGTGTATATGTGAGCAAGAACACAGAGGCGTGTCTGAGACTGGTTTCCTTCTGCAATGCGTCAGGATGCCACATGCAAACCGGCTCCTGGCAGCAGATATGAGGCCTGTATGTTCTGCAGAAATGTGCTTCAAACACATGCCAACCATTCTGCCTGCAAGCTGGCAGGAAGCCGAAGAAAACGCAGAATATTTTCGGTCACTGTGTGTGTATAAGAGAGGGGGCCGGCTTGTTAGTGGTTTGTGGGAGATCGCTTCTCACTGTGGCTGTGCTGCACTACTGGTTTCATCATTTAAGTCATTTATCAGGCAACTTTCTCTTCCTTTTTTTCCTAATCTTTTATGTGGAATCAGGGCCACACAAGTCAAAGGGTGATATTTTATTGGAAGATTTTGAAATTAAAAAAGTCATTGAGAATACGACTTTATTAGATTTTTTGGAATTTAATATTAATTAATAAACCTTTATTTAATAATGTGACTGCAAGAATATATGAGACCAAATATCAATATATGAGAAAAAATAAAGAATCATGGTAATGATATCAGAAAAATCTTATGACATTTAATGAAAGTGAGTAAAATGCGAATGAATATCAAGAGGCTCAAAGTTTACAAGAAAGACTTTTTTAAATGACAATAGTAAACATTTTGAAGAAAATAATGATACGTAAAATGTGAGAAGAAAATTCAACATTTCTCATTATTCTGAGGTACAACGTGATTAATGTAATCTGCAGCTCTGGGAAAGTAAAGTGGGTCATTTTCAGATTTTACAAAGATGAAAGATTTAATTCCTCATATGAAGTTCTGATTTCCATAAAGGTACAGAACAACTAAGACCTGATACGGTGCTCAAAGGTGATTATTTACATCTTCCATATGCAGTTGAAAGGATGGAGGAAACAAATCCCTCTCTCTCTCCTTCAGAGTCAGAGCAGCACATATAAATCACTCATCATATTCACACCAACACCCGGAAAAACAAGGTTGCTGGCTGTGCTGATTTGATGGCGTGGAGGATCAAAGCGCCGCAGCACTTCTTCAGTCGCTGGGAGTTTGACGCTGCAGGTGCAGAGGATTTACCACAGCAAGGAGGCTGATAAGTCCTGCCTGATATTCATGCTGAAGGAGAACAAAGCAGGCACCCGTCTTCTAATAGAGACATCCTGCCTTCCCGTCCACAGCGGACAGCAAATGAGTTAGAAAATTTCTCTCCCTTTCGGTCCTAAGCCACCCCGGTGCTCATGTTTATGCAATACAAATCAGCTGGGTCCTTGCAACCAAAATCAGCCTGGCTTCTTAAGATTGTTTGTCTTCATTACATGCTGTAAAATTCTGCTTCTACAAAAATGTGTGAATATCCGAGGACGAAGTGATGACTCAAGTTCCACTCCAGGGACATTTTTAAATGGTAGACTTTGTCAGAGGAAAATGAAAGTAAATTGCAGCATAAAAACAGCAGCATGTTTAGGACAAGAAGTGGCCAAAGGGCCTTCAGTGCGGGGCATGCATATTCTCACCGTGGCCGTGTGGTTTTCCATCTACAGACACCTGCAGGTTACCCAGAGAATGCCTGCAGGTAACAAGTGAGTTTTATGCAACATTTTCAAAAACAAGTAGAATGGAGTAGAGGAAGAATAAAATGGAAGTCTGCACCAATTATTTACCATTTCATGTCTGCCAGTTTTGGCAACGATTCTGGCTCTTCGGAGTCCAAGACAAAGAAACCCAGTCGTGTTTTCACAACCACACCTGAAACGGTTTCCTCACATATTACTTATGTTCACGACTGTATAAGAACAATCATTTCACGAAGGACCAAAAAAAGCCAGTGGAAAAATGCTGTGCTCCTCTAATGTCCTGATTGAAATGTTTGACAGCCATGGCAACCTCTCATCTTATTTTACAGGTTTTGATGATCAATGTTTCACGATTGTACCTGAAAAACAAGACACTGCACTGCTGTCATTCAGTGTTTTGCCTTTCAGAGGGAGGCTGACCTGCTCTCAACTTTCACCTGAACGTCACTTGTGCAGACACCCAAACAGAGCGCCGCACGCTACGCATGCCTCCTGTGTATACGTGGATTTATGGAGATTCCAGTTTCTCTCCACTCTTCTTTCACTTTTGTGCTGACGGCAGCAGCTTAACGGAGAACAGGAACATCATCAATCAAGTCGGCGAAACGCGAGCCAACAAAATGGAAATTAACATCACGAAAAACCTCAAGTGCGCCAACCAGTTCTCAGTCAGCTGGTCAAACACTGAGGTCAGGCTGGCCCATGGAGGTGGGATATACAAGAAGGGGAGACATTCTGGGGGAGGAAGGTAAGTGAACGGACCAAAATTGAACTTTCAATTTCACCATAAGCAAAATATTATGTAACGCTTAGAGCAGCTATCACAATAAATTGATTACAAGAAAAAGTCTCGCACAGGATTGACTCACACAATGGTGACGGATGCGTGTGGTAGCATTGCAGGTGTCGCATCATTGGACTGATTTTATATGTATTCCTGGTTGTGTTGGTCACAAGAGGTGCTTTCAGGATCAACGTGACTTAAGGGGGTCCATGAGGTCACTGATACGACAGAAAACACCAGAAATAAGTACAGCGCATGCCTTATGCACAACAACTCATTACTGAAGTAATTGATTAGAAATGCACAATAATAATAATAAAAATAACAATAATAATTTTGATAAATGCTTGTCCTATGTACGCCTTATTGCTCAACTTGACCATATACCAGATCACCCCCGCAAATAAATGAAGTAAGTGGACACACAGCTGAGTGCTCCAGTATTTTATTTGATTTATTGGATTATTGTTCGCAGCAATATTAACACATCCTTTTACTTACCTCTAATTCGCGAGCTGAGCACAGTTGCAGCGGCTGCAGAATCACAAATCTGTGAAAGTGGGGGGGATGCAACGTACGCACAATGAATGAGCGTGGGAAGAAGTGTCTAGTCGTTGGCTGACAAACTTGCAGCATTCCAAGCATCGATGGATTTGCATGTGGAAAGTGACACCAACAGGATTATGGATAAAGAGCGAGGCTTCGTGTTTGGTGAACTGATCATACTTGTGTGGTGCGGAGAGTGAAGGAACACATCTGTGCTGCCTTTGAAACCAGTGGACTCAGGTGCAAAAACTAGAACTTCCAGATCTCCTCTGGTTGACTTGTCAGCGTGTCTATCTTAGGTGAGATTAGCAGCCATTGGTGAAGTCGTGGCGGTCGGGCGTGTGCTCTTTCGAAGGAAAATTTACAACGCCACTGTGGGGGATTGCCACACTGCTCTGCTTTTCATCTCCGGCCGGCTCACAATCAAACGCTGACACTGGCAGCCTGCAACTTTATTCCTCTGACAACTGCTCATTCAGTCACCCTTTGTGTTCTGGATAATGGGGGACACTCACTGACTGATTGCTCCAGAAGAGATTATTAGAGGGCCATTTTGCAGCCTTGATTGAAAAGTGTTCTCCGCAGCCAAACGTGATCAATGTTGATCATCAACGAGGCAGTCGGCTTTTCTCCTGTCTGCACACACGCGGACCGATGGGACCTCAAGAGAGAAAAACACTTCCAAAACCCTGCCTAATTACCACGCTCCCTTTTCAATTTATGTGGACCAACACGCTGCAAAGGTCATCCTTTTGGGGGGGGTTGGGGTTGAGGAGGCGACACAACACATTACCACCTCTAATTACATCACCCGCGTAAGATCATCAGGCAGGAGACCGGTGTTGATGAAAGGAAAGCTCCCCGGTTAAATCTGTTTATTCTAATGGGGATGGTGTGACTATGACTCTCGCTGAAAGGTGAAGGAAATCTGTAGGACAACTTTAAAAAATACTGGAGTACTGCAGAACTCCAACCTTTACGATAGTCCATTTGCCTGCATTGCAATAGTATTGGGAGCACACAGGGGAGAACAAATTAAATATAAAAACATGGTTAATATTTTACAAGGTGAAGTCATAGTGTTGAGACGTGAACATACTTGGAAGTTGATATTAAATTGAATATATATTTTTTTTATTCAAGTAACTTGCAAATGTAACTTACATTTTGCTGCACATTTATTTACTGTATGTAATGGTAAGAGGTTAAAATTGGTTGTTTATTAAACAATTGTCTTTTCATTGCATCATTTTGACTTCAGTGTGGCCTGACCCTGGATGCCCTCCACACCAATGTGACTTTTGCCAAATGTCGAAATGAATATCCTTGAAAAAACAACAACATTTTGCCAGTTGTTCCATGAGCCATCAGCAGAGCAGCAACATAAAGGAACAAAAACATCTGCTCTGTTGTCATATGCAAGTGCGTCGTTTCCTGCCTGAAGTCCAGCCAAGGAGAACAGCAAGTACATGTTCCTCCCCTGTCATCTGACGCTCACTCTAACATTCAAGTTGGCCTTAGATGCTGAAGCCCACAGGTGTGTGCAGGTTTGAATCTACTGTACGTGAGTCTGTACAGATTATCTGCTTGAACCTTCCTGCTGGCAGATCCTGTTACCAAATGGATTTCAGTTTTGATTACAGCGGTTGATTTGCCGGCTTTACTATGAGGAGAGCAGCTGCAAGGACATACACAGAGTGTGTGAGCGTGTGTGTGTTTGTCTGTGTGTGTATGTTTATGTGTGTGTGCGTGTGTGTGTGTGTAATCTGTTTCAGGAATGAGTTGGGGATCTAATGGATCCTGATATGCAGTTATTTGTAGTAATCTTTGAGGAGAAGAGGAGAAGCTGATTACTGGGTCTGCAGGTCAGGAAAACTGCCCGACTACCTCCTTCTAACATCTTTTAATTTTATTTCATTTTGTGTTCTCCATCGGCTCATAATCGGGCCTTATCGTGTGGCATACCCGCAGGCGCAGCTGTTGTAAAGCCAAAGCAAACACAGCGCGGCTGCCCGGGGCTTCTGCTCTGCACTGGTTTTCTGCCCCCAGATGTCTCTTATTCCTCACAAGCCTGACAAAACAAGACGCCGCAGCAGAGGAGGAGGAAAAACGCAAAGAGATAGGCGAGCGGCGAGAACGCAAGCTCCAATTTCTCATGTGTGCTTCTGCCAAACCAAATGTCTTTGTTGTTGGGAAGCGCTCCCTTGTTTAGCTCTCAGCAATTCCAGCTAAGATTTCATTTATTATCATCAAATATAGCCTGTAATGAACACTGTGGGCAAAAATAAACATTACAGGCGGTTGATGGCCAAACGCTCCACCACACAAAGGCATTTTAAAACTGGCCGGGATGATGACTTATTCATCTACCTGCCAGGATATGGGCCTGACATGCCGTCACGTTCACACTTTATTTTGGCAAAGTCTCGGGTATTACAGAATCCACAGGATAAAACCTGCATAAAAATCGGTGGATCCCTGCTTTGTTTTGTGTGATGCACGCTCACCAATGCCACTGCTGGCATTGTTGGTGATGCTGAATTGCCCTCTGAGGACTCTGCGTGTTCACTGCCCCGAGAAATAAAGGATCAGCAATCAGGGGTTTCAGAGCACAGAGCAGCCACGGTGGAAACAGGTCATCCAGGTACATGGTGAGACTGCCGGGCCCCACGGTGTAGCAGTCCAGACTGCTGCTGCCCACTCAGGTGTCTCATTTAATGTGTCTGCTCAGCTGCTCCGTGACTGGGCAACCTGTATACCTCCATTGCCTGAACTAAAGGCCCAGAATTCATCATAAAGACATACAAATCCATCAAGATAAATAGCAGAATTCTCTGCGTTATCATGTATTAATCGAAATACAAGTGAAGCAACATAATCTTTGGTGGCAGAGATTTCTTTGGGGCGTTTTGAAGCAGAAATGCAGCGGTAAAAGAATAGCTGGTGAGAGTCACTGATGCGGAGGGAGCTGCATGCTGACACCAGTCAACCGAGTTCAAACGATCAATACTGAACTTTCAACAAAGGTCAACCAGATCCAGAAAAAAAAGAGCAAAACTTTCTAAAACAATCTAAATCCAACTTTTAGATCGACTAAAATCCAATGAATGATACTTTTCTTAACCTTCTCTCCCTTTGAAGCACAAACTTAGCAGTGCTGCAAAGCAAAAACACAGTGTCAGTAAATCCCTGGTGGATACCCGAGTGTGTTCTTATTTCTGGGGCGATTCTGGGACCGCACCTAACACGACATCAGCAGCAACATCCACATTAATGTTCAAAATCACTTCAGTCTTTAAGCTTTTCACTGTGACTGTGTTGCTTGGCAACTGCTCTGCTCCATGTGAATATCATTGAAGAACATCATCACTTGGTATTAAGCTGTTCCTTTGATTCTGTGTGTTGATGACATGAAACCTTGGCTAGGGGTTATGAGAGAGATAAGTCATGCCAGGCTGACAGCGTGGGGGAGGGGAATTACACCATAAACCGTGAACCCTCCAATAATGCATAACTTTAAAGGAAAAGGCAACATTTTCACCCGCGATGCCAGCGAGTAGTGTGTGTGTGATGCAACCGTGGGGTGGGGAGGGGTGGGCGGGAGATTGGACAATGTGGGTGATGGGAGGCGGGGGGGCATCGCGTAAAGCACTACGGCTGCGTCAACCTTGCTGAAGTAGCTCCCACCTCTGATGACACACATATTCCACACTGGCAAAATGGATAAAAATGTTGTATTGCATGTAATTTAGGCTGAAATACATAAATTGACCAAAGATGTCAATGTGTAAATGTTTGCCATTGAAGGAACTGCAGACCTGGAAATTTGATGTACCTGCATCTGGGTGATGATAAACATCATCTCAGATGCATGTCCTGACCCATGTCAGGAGGTCAGAGCCACCATATGCCTTTGTGTGAAGTCTCTGAGGAGTCCCACCTATTTCTCTTGATGAAAGGAAAAAGTTGACGGACCGATGGAATGACATCAGCCTTACTGATATCATACTACCTAAAGTCTGAATCTGCACAATGTCACAATCATAAAGCAAACTTCAGCATTTCCTGTGTCTGTTTCATATTAAAAGCCCTTTAGCTTTAAGAAAAACCACGGCCACTGTGGTGTTTCGGCCACCCAGGGCCCCTTACTAGCCCACTTACTGTGCTGTGTCAATGCGGCTGGTCTCTGTCTTATAAGATGAAGGTCATGGAGGGTTGGGCGGCAGCTGGGCACACTGAGTTGCTTTGCCCTGGTGGCCCACCTCTGGAGCCCCTTCATGATTTTGTCCGTTACCCTGCAGTTTATCTGGAATCATTTTTGTTCCCCTCAAAGATCCATCTTTTAGAGAAGACATTTTGCCTTTTCCACATAAAATGAATTCTTGGTTTCCTCAGCTCACTGAATTTGATATCAGGCTCCATTTGAGGTTTAGATTTTCTGAACAATGTCTATCACACACACTCCCATCATGCACATCAATGACTGAACATGGGTTTTATTTCTAGTCTAGTATTTTATGGCACAGGTGGGTCCTCGGGTTTCCTCTCTATCCAGCACGCTGCTGTGTCTGCTGCTGATGTGTCGGTTTACCGGCACTGCTCCAGCCTGCTGGCACAGCGCGAACCGCCATCGCATATTGTCTGAAGCTTCATTCTTGGCGAGTGTTGGAGCCCTTTACTGCAGCTTCTCTTTCCAATCAAAGCCATGAAATATTAGCCTGCCAAAGCACAAAAAAAACAAACCCCTCCATCCCCCCACAAACTGTAAATCCACCTCCCTCACATCTCTCCATCTCACCAGCTGTCTCACTTTCTCACTCTCTTTCCTGCAATGCAGACATTTTATTACTCTGGTTGCATGTGAGCACATTTCTGTGAAGCAGATCCTTAGTGTAATTGGAAAGATTGAACAATGTCCAAGTGTAAATCATATTGGAGAGAATGAAGGCTGACTCTGTGGATGATCCTGATCAGTTCATCCAGGTAATTACCAAAGTAATGTGTTAATGAGCAGCGCATCTACAAGGAGACAAACATCTGTGGTGTATGTATCTATGGAGTGCTGACAACATGTTCTTCTCCTTTGGGGTTACAATTATATTATCTTCAGCGGAGGGAAGGAAACAATAGCTGATATTAGCTCACGTACAGCTAATACCCCAGCTCAGGCTCTCACCTCAACAAAAAGGTCAGTGAATTTAAAGAGCCTCACTGCAGAATCATTCAAATCTAATGCTGGAGAGCCATGCTCCTTTGCAGTACTCATGACTGTACATTTGTTGTTGGGTTGCTGCTTGTAGGCCAATTTGAGGCCACTGAGCTGCCACACGCACACACACACACACACACACACACACACTCATGATGCCCTAAAAGTGCATCATGAAATGATGATACCTTTGAGTGTCTTTTCTTTTATGCATGGTTTAATGTATTTGCACATTTCCATTGTCCTCCACCTTTGGCATTCATAGCTAGATTGTCTCACTCTCACTCTTCTTGCTCTTGCACACCCCACCGTGTCTGACAAACTAACAATGCTCAAGATTTGTACACAGCTGTTGCTAAAATAAAAGCATTGTACCTGTGATGCTATTGCTCCTGCTGACCACACAGAAAACGTGAACAGCATCTTTACTGTATACTAGTGTAAATCCTTCCTGATAATTCCCCTGATTTTGGTTGGATTAACAGATTTGATGTGTGCGAGTCTGCTCTTAAAAAAAGGGCAAAGATCCCACTGTTTCTCACATTCTGCGCAAAACAGACACAAAATGAAAGACATTTCATTGCTTAAAGCCTCCCTGCTACAGAATTTGACGATTAATTAAAAGTAGTTATTCTCATCAGCCTGCATCTTCAATGTCTCTCGGTTCAAGAGCAAAGCTGCGCTGATATTTCCATCTGCCTTTTATTGCAGCCCGACGATTCCAGAGAGGCCTGTACAAAAATGTCAAAGCTTCACTGAGCCACGGCTTCCCAGAAAGCCGCCATTCCTTTATTGCCCAATAACACAAAGTGACCTGTGACAGATATCAGGGTCAGCTTCTTCACTGCAGGTACAGTGTATTTGTGTGTGTGTGTGTGTGTGCGTGCGTGCGTGCGTGCGTGCGTGCCTGCATGTGGGGGAAGAGGGGAAGAGAGAAAGCAAGAGAGCTAGAGGGAGAGAGAGAGGTAGAGAGAGAGAGAGTGATGTAGATTCAAAGCAGGAGAAAGATGATGGTGGGTTGTAAACAGCATTCCCTCGGCAGGCACTCTCTGCTTGAAAACACTGAAATTACACCACCAACCAATTATAACCAGCAGGAATCCAAAGTGTGTGTTCGGAAAACAGGTATTTCTTCCCATTTTCTGGTTGGATTGACACATCAGCACTGCGTGTGGTGTTCTGAGCATCAAATGATGTGACCATAGAGGCATTGATGTGTTTCGCATTTAACACAGTTGATGGTCTTTGGTGAAGTTCTTTATAAACTTGGTCATGGCTGCTGTCCCGAAGATCAGGCAGCGCTTTTTCAAGAAGAATATGTGGAATATTCAATAGTGTTCCTATATAATCCAATGAGGCGCCTGAACCTTGGAGTAAATATGTGAAAGTTGATACTTTTATATGATAGTCACTGTTTTATACAGTATACATATGGGGCTCAGCTGGGATCCAATGTTTCTAGTGACATTTAAAAAAAATGTAGCGGAAACTAGCTACAAGCTTATGAGATCATGTGTCAAAATGAATTCACATGTGCTGCAATGCAAGATGATAGAGTAGCAGTCCAGTCACCAGACTGTACAACTCCATATCTCAGTCATCATTCAAGCTACCTCATGTGCAATATTCACTGTTAACAGTACATTATTTGTAGAATGTAAAGCATTTATAATTTTTTATTTATTCTTGTTATTTCCTATTTCTGCCTTTTTCTCTATAATTTATTGCTCTTCTTTATATGTTTTTGTTGCACTTTTATGTACATAGAATATAATATATAATGATAATAGTAATATTATGTATAATATTAGACATACTGCTGGGGCATTGTAATTTCCCCATTGTGGGATCAATAAAGACCTACTTCCTAATTACAGATTAGATAGACTTGTTGCTTCTGCAGGATCGTAACCATCAAACGAGACGTCTCTAATATGGCATTTGTTGAGGAGCGAAGTGTTCACTGTCCAAACTCATTTTTTGGGCTGTTTTGAGTGTGCAAGTAGTATACTGCATTTTTGTGCACATAATGTATGGATGCATTTCAATCAAAATTATGTATATAGTGCGCAAAGTGCCCGATTTCGAACATTATTATACAGGGTTCTGCTGTTTCCACTGCCCTCATATGGACAAAACTCTTACTGCTGAGTAAATGAATAAAACCTGTTAGCAACAAACTTTTTGAAATTGCTGCAATAACTGTATAACTACTTTTTGAAAGGACAACCAAGAGATGCCCACAGATCTCAGCTGCCCTTTTCTGAACTAAAGACGAATATCTCTTGAATCAAGATGAGCCCACTCTGTTTGCTGAGATTGTCGTCATCATGCCAGTGTTTGCTCAGGCGCCAGAAGTGGCAGCAGTGTTTACCAAGGCTAACTTGATGATAACTTCAGGCTAACTTGAAAAATTTCAGCAGCAGTATGATTTCCACTGAAGAAGGAGCTTGATTGTGTGGCTCCATCCATTGATCGGTGGCAGGCTGACTTTGCTCTGAGTGACGGTACCAGCAACTGCATTCTGGACGTTACGGCTCCAACTAGGCAGGAAGTGGTGCGGTTCAACATGTGTGTGGAATCTTTGGAGAAGTGATGCAGCTCAATAGCAGCTCTGTGGTAATTGAGTAGCTAAGTGGATGAAGACATCCTGCCCTGTCAGCAGCAGCACAGGAAGAGAAAAGGAGGTTGGGCTCTGGGTGGCCGGCGGCTACATTACTCTACTGCATATTAAATATTAAACATCCATCCACATTATTGTCAAGGTAGGACAAAAATGTGGACAGATTACAGGAATGGATGACGGATCGGGCCGTAGATGTCAGCTAAGTGTAATCCATCACTCGCACATTTGGGCGGTTGAAATAATCGACTGCGAAAGACATCAAAGCTCGCTAAAAAAATGATGGTTTGATGGGCTGACATGCGAGGGCAACAGAGCAGTCATGGCATCTTCTAATTCTTATGAACAAACACTGCAGCTGCTGCCCACATCTGTTCAATCACCTGTCCGAGACAGTACTCCTGCGACACACAACTCTCAGCTGCAAAATCCCTCAACACTTTTGCAGGCAGCAGCCACATCCGGAGGAGCATCGATCAGACGGCTGACTTAGACTTTCACCGCACATCCTTCAAGCCCGCCTCCTCACACAAGCAACGTCCAAAGAAAGGTCATGAAGATAATGGCTCAGATTTCTGAAAACAAACATGGATTTCAACCCAAAAAAGCCCAAAAACCTCCCGCAAAGCTTCTCTCAACTGATTAAGATGCCAAACATGCTTTTCTGCTCCCTCCTTTCTCCCACACTAATAATTTCTCCATTAATTCAGTGCAGGCCAAGACATTTGTGCAGAACAAACTCCACCTGACAAACTCTGAGCGTCCGGCAGCCAGCAACGCTGAGCCCATTAACTGTCAGCCAGTTTACATCTTAATGCATGCTAAAGCTCGACTTTAGACTTATTAGAGCACACTTTACATCTGCATTTGCGGTTTTCACACAGTTCCTGCTCCTCTTAAACATTCAGTGATCCCATATGAAGCAAATACGATCTGATAAGACTCATTGCTCATAGCTTTTCTCTGCAGGACGTCAAACAAATGAGCTGTTGATAAACCCACCATTGAATTTACAGGTAATTGACTCGATGTTTAATCATTGTACTTTGAGACGATGGTTAAATTGTATTGATTGCAGGGACTATTTAAAGATTTAAATGAACAATATGAATGAACCTCTGTTGAATAATGCACATAAAAGAAAGAGATAGCTGGAGGAAAAGCGAGCCAAAAAAAACCCCCAAAAACCCTAATACAATTATTTTAATGGTAGACGGGAAAAAAATAGCCATTTGCAATGGATTCACAAAAAGTAAATTTGCTAGATCATGAAAGCAAGGTGGGTGAATTTTAATAGCTCCTGATAGCCTTGAAGTGAAGATGCATAAAACACAGGGACATTTTCCCTCTTTTTTCCTCTATCACTTAAGAATAATGGCAAACGTTTTTAAAAATCGTTTTTTTTATTTCTCTATCTAAAACCAATGTCAATTATTTCAGATTCCAGCAATTAATGGGATGAGTGTCACTGCTGATAGAAGGAAATTTTTTTTCAGTAAAAGAGATTGTATCTTTAGAGGTTTGAGCCACATGCCATCCTTACACACACACACACACACAAACATCTCATGGACTTACAGAGTCCGAGGTGCCGCTGGGTCAAGAAAATGTTGTGTTCTCGAGGACATTTTCAGCCTGAACTGAATTACAACTACAAGGCCACTTTGAGCTCAAAGCCCGAGGTTTACATGTGAGGTTTACTCGGCCAGCTACAGCATCTAGTGATAGACTGCACTTATATTCCAACTATACGACACATTACAGATGTTCAAGCTCTGCACCAGCATCTGGACCTCCTGCACATGTTTTAACTTAATTGTAACTTTTGCCAGCATGATCGCTCCACTTAACTTCACCCTGAGAAGAGGTCGAAAGCAGCAGAGCGACTGAAAACATCTTCATGCTCTTCGTGTTTGAGTTAAAACTGTAAGAGAGATTTTACTGCCAGGCATCTCCACACTCGTCACTGCACTGTGGGCAAAACAGGCCTCTTCTTCCTGGGAGGAAATCAGCCCACAAACAGCTAATCTTTGCAGAGGTGCACCATTTATGTCTTCTAGAAGATATGATTATTTATACATTTTGTATTTCCTGTGCTGCGACCACTAGCACAGACAGGAGCCGCCGCCGCTGCTGCTGGTGGGTCAATTTGTTCTGGCTGAATGAGTGAGTGGCTGCAGCTCGGTGGCACGGCTCACTGCGCTCCCCACCAGACAGCGGCTATTAGTGCATCGCACGCGCCCCGGAGGGACGTTCCCACTCACATCAGGCAGTAATGAGCACAGGGAGCAAGAGGTGTTCTGGGCTCATCCTTCTTCGCTGGTCCGCTCACCATTAACGATATATATGTGCCCAAATCCATCCAACACCAAAGATGCAAGTCTTCTTGCTGTTTATCTGTGCATGGGAAAGATCGCTCAAATGTGAAGGAAACACAAAACAGTTCACTCATGTATCCTTAAACAGCTGTGGCGCTTACACGTCTGAGAGATTAAATATGGATTTTAAAAAGGTTTAATGCTCGCAAGCTTCAATAATTCATGGGAATAAAAGACACAAGTATAAGCAGCCATCTGATAATGCCTGTTGAATGTTGGAACTTGGAAATGAGTGCCCCCCAAGCTGACTGGGAAGATTTCACTTTCAGCTGTGACGCTCCACCACAAATCTATTCCACCTGATGAGAGAACAATGTGCGGCGTCTCAGATCACTGGCTTCACCTGAGATTCAGAGTTCAAAGCTGTGGAAGACTTCAGTGAACTATTTCAGAACAGTGTCCACCTCGTGCTTCACACCAGCAGGATTCAATATTTAAGAAATATTTTCCCGATCCATTCCCCGGCAGATAAACGTCATCATTGTTTGGAGAGGAGACTTATATTTCCTATCAGATGGCCAGAGGACATATCAATTATATTAACAGTATTAGTAATACAAACCTTTCTTTTTCTAATTTCCGTTTACTGAGACAGTTATCATGCTTTGTTTTTAGCTGAGAAAATTGATTATGGGAAAAACATTATTATGGGTTATCAGACTTGACCCCAAGGAATCATAGAAATCTATAGACACATACGGTATTTCACTCCATTTGTGGCCACATCGTCCCCATGTTTTAGTTTTTGCAAGCACAGTACGATGTTGGTTATGCTAGTCAGCAGATCTCCCCAAAGCTTCAAGAATGGTGCTTACACATTCAGCTCTTTTGGATCAATAGCTCAACTCAAAACATTGTTTTAAAAAAAGAACAGATGCCTCAGTTTGACCACAAGAAACACAATAAGCCAACCATCAACAAAAACACATTACAAACCAAACACAGGACACAGGCAAGGTTCCTTATAATAATAATAATGATAATAATAATAATAATGACATTTATTTGTGAGCACTTTTCAAAACAAGGTTACAAAGTGCTTTACATGGACATATACAAGTGAACTGCCATGACACACAAAACAGAGGCACATACAAAACAGGAACCCAACATATCCCACCAAAGTTACTGGGGCAAGGAAAAACTCCCTTTTAGGAAGAAACCTTGGGCAGATCCACGACTCGGGGTGGGCGGTCATCTGCTTAGACCGCTCAGATTTTAAAGGAGGACAGTGAGTTTGCCAGTCGGAGCTCCTCGGGCAGATGATTCCACAGACGAGGAGCTCTGACGGCGAAGGGGGCGTCACCCTGGGTCTTCAACCTTTATCTGGGGACGGCCAGCAGGTTACTGCTAGAGGACCTCAGGTTGTGGGCAGGCACATATGGGGTTAATAACTCGAAAATGGATATTGGGGCAAGGCCATGAAGTGCCTTGAAGGTTGTCAATAGAATTTTAAAGTCTATTCTGAAACTGACTGGCAGCCAATTGAGAGAGGCTAAGATGGGAGTGATGTGCTCCCTTTTCCTTGATCCAGTTAGCAGCCTGGCAGCTGCATTCTGGACCAACTGTAGTCTACTGAGTAATTTCTGTGAGAGGCATGTCAAAACACCATTACAATAATCCAGACGGGATGAAATGAAGGCCTGAATAATGATTTCACAGTCTTTGAAGCTTAACATGGACCTTATTCTGGAGAGATTCCTGAGGTGGTAGAAGCAGGTCTGGACCAGCCTGCTGACATGGTTCTCAAAGGTCAAGTTAGAATCAAATAGAACACCAAGGTTCCTGGAGACAGGTTTAATGTTCCCAGATAGAGGACCCAGAGAAGACACCATCTGAGAACGCAGGTGTTCAGGGCCTATGATAAGAATTTCTGTTTTTTCAGAGTTCAGCTGGAGGAAGTTTTTTGACATCCATGTTTTGATGTCAGTAAGACAGTCAGCTAGGCGGGACAGCTCAGTGAGGCTGTTAGGTTTCATTGGCAGACACAGTAGACACAGAGATGCCATGTTGCGGATAATTTTGCCTAATGGCAGTATATAGATTTAAAAAACACTGGGCCTAAAATTGACCCTTGGGGCACGCCACAGCTCAGGGGGAAAGGAGGGGAGCTATGTTCACCTATGGATACATAGTTTGATTGGTTTGTCAGGTAGGAGGAGAACCACTGCAAGCTGTCCCAGATATGCCACACCAGCGCCGTAGTCTGCTAATCAGGATGGTATGGTCAACTGTGTCAAAAGCTGCAGTTAAGTCCAGTAACACAAGAACAGAGACATCACCAACATCAGCATTCATCAACAGGTCATTGGTGACCTTCAACAAAGCAGTCTCAGTGCTGTGATGTTGACAGAACCCAGATTGAAATTTTACAAACAACGGATTATCATTTAAGGCTGCTAGGAGCTGTAGAGAGACTGACTTTTCTAGAACTTTTGAAATAAATGGGAGTTTTGAGATTGGCCTATAGTTGCTACAGGATGAGGGATCAAGACCGTGTTTTTTACCACCTTCAAAGTAAACAGCAACTACGGTATATTCAGCACACACACACGCCCACACATCCTCCTCCACAACTTTCAACAGCCAGACATCTACTGATTGAAGAAAATAATGCAGATATTGCCAGAACTGAACATTGAAAATCAAGAGCCTTTACTGCCAAGCTGGAACTGGGAACTAAGTGAAGTAACCTCAGGGTTAACCCTTTTATCCCTCTATTTATCGGGGTGTGTTGCCATGGTAACTAACACTTACCACTAACTTCCTCCAGAGCAGGTTATGCAGGATAAGAGCTCAGTCAGTATAAAAAAGCTCCCACTGACCAATCAATTCTCTTGGAAATCTCAGGCAATTCTCTTGCCTGCTCGTTTCTCGAGAGTCATGTGGACCCCCGGAATCACATTTATGGATGATGAGAGACACATTTAGGCAAGAGAGACTTCTCTGTGTTCCACCAGAGGGACAGATGTGCATTAGTGTCTGCATGTGTGTAAAACTTTAATATAGTGAGCTTTTTGAGCCAAAGTCTGTTTTGCTCCACTGTGGTTCCTCTTCAATCATGAGTCAATAGTATTGCTCATACAGGATATAACAACATATTTCACAGACACACAACTTCATGGGACACACTTATGCTGAGATCTACTAGTGTTACTAATATTGTAATCCTACGAATTTATGTATCAACCCAGTTGCTGATTTTTTGCTCAATGCTCAATTTTGCCTGCATTTTGGCAGCTCTGTTTACCTCTTTTACTAGACTAAGGTGATGTCTTTGAACCCTATCAAGTGCTCACTGAGATGTGGTATATTTTCAATTACATGATTAATATCATTGCTAAAAAGTCAGAATTTTGGTTTAAATATGTATGTTTCAGTGTTTCACTGTTAAGTTTAAATGTCAGAAATCATTTCAAATGCAGCTTGTTACAGTCTGGTGTCACCAACTGTCAACATTTGTGTTTCTGTCCATCAACTCATTGATGAAGAAATTGATCGACCATAGAACCCAAATAGCTGAATGCAGGGTGATGGTCAGTGGCTACATTCTGTGCCCTGCAGCTTCACGGGAAGCCAGCGTGACCCTGCCTCCGACAACTGGGGCATGATAGGAATCCTATTTCCATTAACGCATTTTGATGCACAATGAAAGCACCTTAATGAGAGGATGTTCTGAGGGAGGAGGGGCCAGCAATGTTCCTTGATAAATAAAAACATGGTGGGTAGCAACGAACATATAATAGACACCTCAAATGAATGATGAAGGCCATCAAGTTTTGACTTTGACTCAACTGGAGCCGGTGTCTGGCTCAACCAATCTATGTACAACTTTTTCACCCCAAAGTAGTTGATGGAAAGCAGGATTAGAATCACAAAGAGAGACTGAAGTTCATGTTACGAGAATAAACCTAATAGCATTGATCAAGTTCCTAAAGATGAGTTGGTGCAGTTAGAAGATGGATGACACTATCGATGGGAATACATTTTCTATCAAATTTTTCCATAAAAATTTACTCCAATTGTCACTGTGAAAATCAGTTAAATAAAAGGTTTTGTGAAAAATCCCAGCAAAACCGTGATTTAAAGGTTTGTCTAAAATTTGCTCTGCATATGCTAGGAAGCATGTGAGTAAATATTAGCATGCAAGCCTTCGCTGAGCTAGTGCCATGTGATGACGGTGGAGAATGACAGAAGCTTGATCCTGCAGCTCGTATCTTTAAAAGTGAAATTTCGACATTTCATTAAGTTTATGGCTGCCCCGTATGGACCTGTGAAGGGTGGCGGTCGAACCTATGATGGGAGTCAGAGTTGACAATTATCTGCATATTTGAGTGTGCCACAGTTTTTTCTGTGATTAAACCTCAACCTGCGAACCCTCAGAGTTTCTACATTACCATCATCGCACATCCCAGCTATTAACTTTATGAGGATGTTACCAATTAACCAGGAAGTGCAGAATGTATTCACACTTGTGATGTTGATAAGCCGACTCTAATGTGTCTGAATACCTGCGAAGGTGGCGTGGGGCAGGAGGTCCACACTGCCAAATTTAATGGGGTTTTGTGCTAATTAAAATGTGATTATCCAACAAGCTTGTTAAGGCGACGTATAAACAAGGCTGGAGTTTCTTATTCAATTATAATTGAAGACTAATGAGCGCCGCTCTGCGTCACCTCTGTGACGGGCGACGAGGGAAGAAGCCTTTATGGTTTCAGATTATGCTCAGTGACTCCCCGAGGACAGATGGTAGTGTTACAGCCGCCCACACAGGTGGACGGAGAGCCCATGAAGGACTGAAAGCCAGAAGATGCCACAGAAATAAACTAAAGCAAGCGCATTGATCAGAAGATTGTGTTGTCCCTTTGAACAGCATGTTCAAGCATGCATAATAATTTAATTTACCAGTTAAGCATGTGTCCTTTGCCACAGAATGATGGTTAAAAACACTTGCAGGTCCAGCTGCTCCATGCTGGGCGTTGTTTCTGTGGTTCTCTGTACGAAAAACATTTGAGTAAACTAATTTCCTCCGACTATTTGTGGAGGTGTCACCTGCAGGATTTGCTAATAACTTGTTAGATGATGGATATTAGTTTCATGATGCTTTGTGGCTACATGGACTTTACCAGAATTTTTGTTTTTTGCTTTTTCAAAGCCAATTTCCCCTCCCCCCGCATTTTTTGTTTTTGTG
Organism: Mullus surmuletus; assembly: GCA_903171835.1. NCBI lineage: Eukaryota > Metazoa > Chordata > Actinopteri > Syngnathiformes > Mullidae > Mullus > Mullus surmuletus. The sequence goes on along the minus strand of CAESWR010000253.1, from coordinate 25,400 downwards.
TGTGACAGCCTGAGACAGTGGACTGATTAACTGAGGGCTTCTCATTACTCATCTGTCATCTCAGATTACTCCTCTTTGTACCCTCAACATTGGCCATAATTCTTCCTTCTCCGTCACTCGTCCGAGACTTTCTATTTAGCCCTGCAAGAAGAAAATAAAGCACATGACACAGCTTGTGTGCCACAAAGAAAGCCGCCTGACACGGATAAGACAAAAGAATTCACAGAAGGGCTGCATCAAACCCTGCAGACTGAATTGATTAATCAGCGTTGAAGTGATGGATGCATGGAAATAAATATGAAGACAGTAATTTTGCCTTTTGGTATGAATCAGACAAGAAAATAAGCATCTTCGGAGAGGCTGAGAGATTGAAAATCTAAAATGATGCAGTTCTATGAATAAATTTTAAAATGAGCAGCTACTGAGAAGTGATAAAAACTGCTTTTCCTCCAATGACCACACAAGGCTGACTCCAGAGGTGGGTCAATCTCCCCTTGACCTTCTTGTTCAAACTAAATTGCAGTTTTCTGCCTGGTACGCGTTAGTCTGTGAGCTGTTTTCTGAACCATTTACTGCCGTTATTCCCTTTTCATGATGCTCTGGAGAAGACATTCGATATGTTCCGGGTTGGTTGAGTGTGTCAAGAAAGCTTTTCCTCCTGACTGAGCGAAGGTGTGGGAGTTCCTGACAGTTGAGTTTCACGTTTTGGGGTCCACAAAGTCTTAGTCATTTGTCACAAACAGATACAAAGACGAAAATCACAATGAGTGATTTAATCCTTGAGAATATTCTATAGAGATTTCGATCACTCTACTGCAATGGCAGAGAACTGTGGAGTCATCCTGCTGCTTTTATTCTGCAAATATTTAACAAATATTTTCCTATGACATCTAAAGTCCTTCCCCCTAAAACACTCTTCATGTCACTCTAATTGCTCAGCTTACTTCCTTGCCCCGATTTCCGATTTATTTTCAAATGTGTATTCATGTTGTCTCTTTCTTTCTAGGCCCAAATTCTCTAACTTCCCCAATTTGAAAACTCTTAAGCCATTTCATCTTTATACCGCTGTTAAATCATCTGCGATCACATCTTGATAACTTTTTAAAAGGTTGCAGCATAGGGAAGTGCTCCCTGTCCGTTTGCATTAATACACAGCGTTGGTGCTCTTCGACACACAGCGACAACAGTTTTTATTATTAAAGCAGAACATGCTGTCCTGCATGTTCCTCCTTGCAAGGATGAGTCAAGCCTGAATCCGTGTCTGTTTGTCCATTGCTTTTCTGTCCCCATCCATTAGAGCCCCTCTGTGATTGCTGCAGGCCATGGAGAGAATCATCTCCTGTCCTGAATCAGCTTCATTACGTTATCTGGCCAGTGAATGCATCCTGTCAAGCGAGTTGTTGAATCAATTAGTCGCAGATCAATTGGTAACGTCAACTCTTTTAGAGGAAGATGCACGATTTAAGCCGACGGGACAATGAGGGAGTCAGTGATTAAAGAGGCTCAGCAGGTGGAACTGAGGTGCTGATAAACACACACAGAGGTGTTTGCTTGGGGAAGCAGATGTCAGTTAGTCAGGAGGGGCCGAGCCGGGACCGGCAGCTTTACCTGCAGTCAATTAACCTTCCTCTCAGAGACTGATGGGGGGGCTCGTCAGGAGTTAAGTGATCTGTAACTGACCCTGGCAGTTGCTGCTTGAGTCTTCTAATCATATATATTCAGTTAGTATCCCGCTGTGGTCCTCTTCGGTTGAGATCCAGGCACACACAGACAAAGATGGAGGACTGACAGCAAAGTATGAGAAAGAGTTGAAGAGGTTTTCATCATGATCAAAATATGTCTATGCTAGCTATGAAAAGACATGAGAATAAAATGAAGTAAGAGAAAGACCAAGGAGTAAAGGGCCATCCATACCAAGAACTATAACTATAAAGATAACTATAAGGATTATCTTTATATGTGTAATTTATATATATTATATGCGTCATTATATATTATTATATATGCTTTGGGTTTCCATATCTCTTTCCATAGAGTGAGTTTAGAAGTATAATATCTATATCTTTATATATATGAAAGCATGATGAATTGAAATAGTTAAATATGTCAAGATTAGCAGCGAACTCCTCCTCAGGTAAACTATTCATCTTTCAGAAGTGTGTTGGAGGAGTCACACACTAATTTTGCTCAGGATTTTGGGTTACAATTTGATTCTGTTTTTATTGTACCTGCTGAGTACAAGTGATCATTTGCATTCAAATATCCCAGCAAACATGAATGAGCCTACAGGGAATATCAGCTGCGCATAAATTGAGCATTTCGGCAAAGTATCATCAGTTTCTGAAGTGTGTTAAAAGTTGCAACTGTGATTTGGGATTGGACAAAAACCACTATTGGCAAAATAAATATGCTTAAATAGATTTTAAGCAGCTTAGGGAGTAATAATGACTCTAGCACTCCTCGTATCCCATCTGCAAACACACCAGCTAAGATGTTGTCTATTCAGGATTTGGAATTTCCATGCAGAGAAAATGCTTACAATCTTCTCGTTAAAGCTGCAACCCCCCCAATTATTGTTGAGCTGAGAGAGGGGATTAAATCAATTCATATAATGGAGAAGGTCACGGCAAAACTGCAACTGCGAAACAGATGTATTTACAGGCAGCTGGCCACCAATTACACAGGGTGCCATGGTTATATGAGTGCTCTTTTTTGTTACCCAAGCTTATTCTCTAAGCTTTTAGATACCGTAATGTTCTGTTTGATGTATTCTGTCAAGAACAATTAAAAAGGCCCGAAAGAAATCAGGAGGAACACTAGGAAAACCCAACAAGACAGCATATTGTTATCCTGAATAACGTGCAGTGTGGTCCATAGTCGCTTTACTTCTTGGCAACAGGTTGATGCTCAACAAGCTGCAAAAGCTGCAAGATGACAGTGACACTCGCTGTGTGGAAAGAGATGTAGAAACCCAAAGCAGACCTTTAAAATTCAGGACAAGCAAATTGCGATGAAAGAAAGCCATTACTGAAGTCTGATCTGGTGTAGGGCTTCAGTTAGGGGGTGGTATGTACTGGAAACGTTCCTCTTAGGGATCTTGGGATTAAACAGGTACATGTGCTCATCATACTATGCCTGGAAAGACCACCCAGTGTTTCTGTAGACAATTCAAGACGGCAGGCAGCAAGTAAAACTTTTGATGCCGCATTCGGATCAGATGGGATTTGATTTGATTTTTTCAGCGAACTGGCACTCTCCAGTTTTGTCCGTTTTGTAATGACATGGCACGATATGAACCACATTTCTGTGTATTGTAGAGCATCACATGAATGATTACCATTTTTCACACCAGGATTTATATTGATGTCTTGGTTCAGAAACACTATTCATGGCGTCCAGGTCTGATCCTCCAAAAACGGAACTGCTCACTGACTATCAGTGTTTGCCATTGTACTTAATGTCCTGAAAGTGAAATATGAAACAAACATCTTGGACCATTTGCAGACTGTATTCACCTCTGCGTCAGCCAATTTCCTGGAAGGCGTTTATGGCCACATCAAGTTTAACATGGCATCTCGGTCTGCAACATCCCCGACTAGCAGCCCTGTTTTTATCAGAGTTTCGCCTCTAAACAAGTCTTCTTATATCACAAGGCATCCTTACATCAGTTGCTGTTTCTTAGTACTTAGAACAGTGAGGCTCAAAGAAGCACAAAGATGAAAACAGCATGTATAGCAGGTAGCTTCAAAGAGAAAATCATGTCATTCCCTGGCCTTGATTCAAGTCAAAGACTGACTGATTTGAAGTAATCTTAGTTTGAAACTGTACTCCAACACGGTTTTCTTCTTTTCCACATGATCATGATTGTATTTATCAAGACTTTTGTTCATCCATTACTCACGTCACAGTAAACAGTAATTATGCAAACAATAGTTTGATTCAAAATGGATGATGAGCGCAAACAAACAAGTTCTGCCTGAATGATTTTTTATTGCAGCTTTCCATAATTTCCTTGTCTTCCCAGTCTACTGTCTGCTGCTTTGTTTTATTTACACTCTCACAGCACTCTGTCCCTCTTTTGTATCACATTTAAATTAAAACTACACAGCACTGCATTGTCTGCCCTGGTCCATGAAATTATTGGGGTCTTCATTTGTCAAAGCTTCCTGCTGAGAAAAGCACCGGTTCTGCAATGTGTTCCAAGTAACAGTAATTTCAAAAGATACAGTATTTGTGTTTATTCAGGGCAAATTGATCTCCAAATTGGATTTTTTAAAATAATTCATAATCCATAGATCCCCCAAATTAAAAGAGAACTAAATGTGAGGTGAAGAGAATGTTGGATATAATGTGGGGTGGAGCAAATGTTGGAGACTTTGAGATGATGCATTTGATTTGACCAAGGTGACCTTAGAATTAAAGAGTCACAGGTGGGTAACTGCAGATCTTCTAGATCCAGAGCAGACATCAAGGGGGTGCGGAGAGAGGCCGTGATAGTGAGCAGAGCAGCAGCTGGGAGGTGATGTGAGCTGATGGGAGGGCTCCAAAGGGGACCTGGATGCAAACAAGTGCACATTCTTATCACCTTTTTCAGACAGAAGTGCACCCAGCATTTCTGAGCAGGTTGCAATTATGATCACAAAAATTGCCAGTAATAAATGTGTGGGCATAATGACACACAGCAAGGGTTAAGCAAGGGTGGAACTAAGCAGGATTAGAGCCATGCGGGGGGATGCATCTGCCAAAGAGTCTGCACAACGTTATGATGTCACTATGAGGCTGACATTTGGCCTTTTAGATGTAAAATGTCATCACTTCATTTTTTTTTTTTTATCACCCCGGAAGGTTTGTTAGGAATCAGCAGATGAATTACAGAGCTACATGAAATACATTCTAAAAAGATTTTTTTTAGAAGATCTGAGGTCAACATGAACGTTGACTACCAAACAACATTTGAAAGTGAAACCTAAGGATGTCGCCATATAACATTGCACATATATAATAATAATTATAATAACATTTATTTGTAGAGCACTTTTCAAAACAAGGTTACAAAGTGCTTTACATGGGCATATACAAGTGTAGTGCCGTGACACACAACAGAGGCACATACAAAACGGGAACCCAACATATCCCAACAAAGTGACTGGGGCAAGGAAAAACTCCCTTTTAGGAAGAAACCTTGGGCAGATCTACGACTGTTCAGACAAACACTTACAAAAACACTGCAGACGAGGAGCTAGAACAGCGAAGGCAGCGTCACCCCGGGTCCTCAACCTTGATCTGGGGACGGCCAGCAGGTTACTGCTAGAGGACCTCAGGTTGCGGGCAGGTTAATAACTCTAAAATGGATATTGGGGCAAGGCCATGAAGTGCCTTGAAGGTTGTCAATAGAATTTTAAAGTCTATTCTGAAACTGACTGGCAGCCAATGGAGGGAGGCTAAGATGGGAGTGATGTGCTCCCTTTTCCAATGATGTTCGCCTTGACCTTTGACCCAAACAAAAATATTTGAGGCAAAATGGATTTAAAGAAAAAACATTCCGTAAAGTCAAATTGGCCTTTGACCAACAGAAAGTAATCAGTCTTTCTTGAGTCTAAGGGCCAGACCCTAAATAAATAGCGCAGGACGCAGTGATGGGTGCAAATGGCAGTAATTGAATTAAAGTTCTGTGTTACGTTATTTTCACCTTTCACTACGGAGAGCAGAGAGAAGAATGACTGCAAGCCCAAAATTTGATGTCATTAAATCAGCGGTGTTGATCACATTATAAAGTTGGAGCAAAGAAATTTGAATATAATTAATATAATTGTGAAAATGGTATGAGGGGTGTCTATGAGAAAGAGCAACAGATGGAATTAAGAATAGATGGCAAAATATGGGAGGGAGGAAAAGGAAAACATTGGCTCATAATAAAACTTTGAAATTGCCAAGGTTGGCACAACCAAACACACATTTCTTCTGTTGAATACGTTTAATTGATTCACGTACTGACCAAATAAAACAAATGTTCCTCATGTTGTATAAGGTTTAGTAAATGTGTACTGAAATGTTTCCCACTCACCAAGATAACAGCAGCCAAACTGTGCTATCTCCACCTGCCTGGTAGATATGGACGCAAAAATAACCTCCGCTATTATTCCGCTATGTAAATCACACTGTGATACCAAATATGAACTTATTGGAGCAGAATGTGACTATCACACAAACAAAATGAAACCTACTGTGACTCCGCCCCTGTTCTCTTCAACTCCTGTTGTTTCTGTCCCGGGGGTTCACCTGCTAGGAGCCACAGAGTCCGAATCAAAAAACCTAACAAAAATGCAATATTCCGCATTGACATAATGTTTTGCTCTGTGTGAGCTGCCTGACAGAACGACTATGCTTTCCTTTTTTTCCACCACAAAGGCTCTCTTCTTCTTCTTCTTAACAATAAGGAAATGAGTGATTTCCAGTCGTGGATATTCATCGTTGACTGTCTCTGATCTGTTGTGGGACTAATTTAACAAAGCGCTGATCTGAGAGCTCCCTCAGAAACAGACAAACGATGGCATTTTATCTAGAGGGCAGTTGTAATCCACTGTTTTAGACTCCATTAGTCCGAGTCGACGCTCCCATGCGTCTTTTCTAGACAGTTTTCCACTGGAGAAATAAATGCTTCACTAAACTTTCCCTAAGACAACAAAAGGAAATGTCAACTATATTTCTTCTTTGTGTGGCTAAAACAAATCTTTTAAAATGTAATTTCCATACAAATGGAAAATTTATGATAACGCTGATGGTGGCCAGCAATCTTGTCTGACGATGATGCAACCATTTCTCCTGCTCTCATCACAGCTCATTCATTACTTTAGCATGAAGAACAGCATGGCTTTGGATTTATGATATTTTTGAGGTATTGCCTTTAAATGCCAAGGATAAATGTGAGAAAAACAATCTTTTTTACATTTCACATGCAATCGCTTTATCCAGGCTATTCATGTGTGGGATAAAATAATGCTAGTATGAATTGCAAATGTGTTTTCACAATGCCTCATCTCAAATGAAATGAGTGTAAAGTGTGTCCTTTGGTGTTTTAAATCAGTTCTTATGCAGACTAAACGTCTCAACCGAAAGAAAAAAAAATGGATATATGCATAAATACGCCATCTGGTTCATCTAATCTGAAAATGAGGGCACTATTATCATATCAGCCGTTGCTCTGATCCATAGTTTAATGAATTGAAATTAATTGGACACTGGCAGCAGACAGAGACCAAATCAAGAACAATGATCCGCCGTCCCTGAAGACTCTGTTAACATGCTCTATTTAGCTCTGCTTACTGAAACAAGACGGAGCAGCTCGGCTTCATCATCCCGCTTGCAAAGTGTGTTCGATACCATAATGAGGTCTAAAGTGTTCTGTACGTTATCACGTCCAGAACCTGGAGAGAGCCGTGGCCGGCTGTCTATGAAGAAGGTCGATATTTCAGAAGAGTCTCCTGATCAGCGAGGGAATTCTGATTCGTAAACAAGCTTGTTGGAGGGGAGGTGCCGAGGGGGCCGCCCTCTGCTGCAGAACAATAAATCAATATCACTTGCTCCAACACGGGCTGCTCAAGTGAACATCGGAATGACACTCATTAAGATATAAATAATCAATGGCAATTATTGATCACATCTCCTCACTTAAATGTTCTATAAACGGCCGCTGGAGCTTTGAGCGGGCAGCAACTCATCTGCAAAACTACTTTTGTTCAGCTGAGCCAGCAGGAAAGAGTCGGCTCTGATTGACTGGATTCCTCCGCCTACCTGGAGCCGATTGGGACATCTAAGCTGCAAAGCTGATTTATTTAAAGGTTTATTATAGCAAAATAACAGCAGTTTAGTAATATATATTTTTGAAAAGATAAAGACAAAAGGTGTGAACTACTGTAATAGGACCAATTAGTGTCACTTAGTCGACACATAAAATAAATATTGTAAACACAGTGGGTCAAGTTTCACTTGACAATTTAAATTGCCACTCAGAAATTCTTTGAAATGACATGAATGACAGGTTGTTGCACAGAACTTGCAACCACAGGGGGTTATGTTTTGAGCCTCAGTGAGGGTTATTGCAAATGGTCACAACAGGAAGTGTACTTAAAACTGACCAACTAATCCCGTATTGATTGTATATTTTTCTTTTTTTGTACTGCTGTGACAGCAGTTTCCTCTGGCTGCTTTGGGTTCCTCCATCACCAAAGTTTCTGCCCCTGACCAGCTGACTCCCGATACATGCCGGATCTCAAGGAGCAGAGTTAGTCCACACAACCTGCTGCTCATTGGCTGGAACATCACTGTGCGTCTCCCGTTGTATGAACACCAGCTGTTCTCCGCACAGCCAAAACATCTAAGCTCACTAAACCATGATGCAACATTTGCTAAGGTCGATGAGTCAAAAGGTCCTATTTAATGATGTACAAGTCAGGGTAAAGTTAAAACTTGAGCAGGTGAAAAAGAAGCCCTTGGGCTGATTTCATTTAAATATATTTGAATTAACATAACATTTTCAATAAATGCTGATGTGCTGAAGAAGGTCAGCATCGGATTAATTCTTCGTCACGTCACCTAAATATCACCGCAGTGCTTGATATACTTTTTTAACTTTTCCTTTTTTTCCCCAGCATCTCTTTAAGATAGCCTGTGGAAGAAAAGAGCACTACAAAGGACAAAAGCAGCGGACCTGCCTATCAGGACACCTGGAGGAAACCTTATCAAAAGCTGCACAGTCAGATGCCCACAGAAAATGATGAGACACATCTCATTCGTTCACCCAAGTTGCTCTGAGTTACGAAAAAGCAGAGGAACAAAAAGGGGGAAAAAAGCTGCAGCAAAGACTTCTTCTATTCTGTTGAGGGTGGGAGGATTAAAGACGGCAAGAAGACGCATGAAGATGAGAGGCGAGGGAGCGAGAGAATGAGAGAGACTATCTGAGCAAGCCTTGCAGTGGGGTAGATTACTTGCCTCTCACGCAGATTTCATAAGGCTAATATCAAAGCGGCGGCTGGAAAAGGCCGACACAGTCGGCAAGGACCACAGCCCGGTGTGCACATGTATGTATATCCATACATGGATCACCCTGTTTAACTCTAAAGGAGGCTTCTCCCTGTGAAGCAAGCTCGCCCAGCTAACTCTTCTGAGCTAATATTTTATACAGCAGCCAACTGAAACCCTGGGATGAATTCAGAGGCTCCCGGAATGAGAACATGTTAAAAAATGCAAACCCCATCAAAGTGCTCCACTCAGAATCCATATGAAGATGCAGCCGGCTTGCACTCAAACTTTCCCTCCCCTGTCCTCCCCTCCCCCCGCTGGCCTTGATGTAAACCTGTTGGGCCTCCATTATTAAAACCTCCTATTCTTAGAAAGAAAGAAAAAACTGCTCTGCTTCAACCATGTACTCCAATGTCTTTTTCTCCAATAGGAGACGTATGTTTTTGTTTAACTCTTCTTCTTCATAATCCGTTTATTGTTCTCGTTACTGCGACGACATTATGCAATAAGTCCCCTGTGAGTAAACAGCTTGGCCCCTCAGCTCTATATCTCCGAGGTGCATCTCAAGTCAGTTTAATACCCAAGCAGATTTAATTTCCTGCAGATGATTATCTGCTCAAAACTAATGAAGAGTTCAGAGTGAAAGATGCAGCAGATGTTACTGTACGAGGTGCTTGATTCTAAAGAGGCGATATGTGAGCAAAGTTAGCACATTATATGTCCATCAGATATCAGCGTTGAGAAGGGACACACTGAGGAGTACAAGTCATAAAGCTCACACAAGAGAAGAAAGACAAAGAATTGTCGATTCTATTACAGCGCGTTTTCTGGACCCGCTTTAAAGACAATAATGTTAACAGCTGACATTTGGTGAAAAAATGAGCTTCGTAAATTCTCATTAATGCTGCGGCTATCTGTGTTATACAAGGCATTTGTCTGCTGTTCATCAATTAGCTTTTACATCACAGCAACCAATTATTTGCACTTCCATTTACATTTATTTCCATTAGATATTAACTGTGTCTGGTGGAGCTTGGCGCGATGGGAATGTGAAACAGACAGTTGCATCAACCAAGGAAGTAAGAAGAAAACCACAACTAATAATAAGGAAAAAGTTGAAAAAGTTGAACTCACATGAAAAAAAAGGAGAAAAAAAATCAGCACAATCAATAAACAAATGGGTGAGAATGAGCACTGCTTTGTTTGTGTTATTTATAATCTATCAGTGAAACTAAACAATTCATTTGTGAAAAACAAAAACAATACAAAATAATGTAAAAGATTCAGAATGGACAAATTTGCGCAGCTGAAAAGGCTTCAGTCAGTCATTGAGGCGGGTTTTGAAAGGTGCTCTTTGAAATAGCAATTTGTCTTCAAAGAGGCCCCGAGTGTCCACTTTGCAATGAAACCAGGCAAATTAACTGGCTGGCAGGGGGGTGAACTCACACCAACTAGAGTCTTACTTTATTCAGGAGCTCTCGCTGTGAAGCTGACGCCATCATTTTCTGGCTTCTAGGATTGAACGTTTGAATCTGCATGCCTGTATGCTGCGAGAAGAGGAGGGAAAATTCAGAGATGGAACAGAACAAAGAGACAGAACTTGAAGTGGCAGGCCAAAAAGTGATAAATCATTAACCAGTCAAAGCGTCCCTCATATCCCATTTCTGCCAGAGATCCAACAAATAAAACCATGATCGCTTAAGCTTATAGGTAGTTTTCAGCCATGTGACGATTGTTGACCTTCTGGGTCTAAAGACGAAGACTAAAAGGCTGTGCACACAACACAGCCAAAATATTTTCTACCTGTTTCAAAAGGGAAATATTTGGATCATGACAGAAACAAAGATGTTAGAACAGATTGACAGACAGTTTTGGCTGCGTGTGATGTATTTACAGCCAAATCACTACCACCATGAAATATATTTTCCATCTGGATGCTTCATGCCGTTGTGGATGGAATCACATTGCGGGTATTTGGATAAAAATTGCTATGGTGGATTGGTGAGCAGTTCTTTCTGGTTGAAGAAAAGACTTTCTTCAACAACAGTAAGGTCTGTCTCTTCAAGTATTCTCTGGTCAGACACTTCAAACAACAATCTGAGCCTGTCACTGGCGGATACACACATACACAGTGAGTGAGTAACGAGCATCCGAGCTCCCATCACAACACCAAAAACATGCTTTCATAGTCTCATTTAAAATACTACCATACAAAAGGAGCGAAACATGCTCTTGCTTGCTTCATGCAGAAAGTATATCGTCTACGTTTGACGTTCGATCACCTCTGCAAACACACGCACAGAGAACGTCACACTCGTGCAGCCAAGGTCATGCAGCATGTGCAGTGACATGCTTTTTTTCCACATTGTGTAAGACACAAATGTGTTATTTATGAATACTCTCTACTGGAGGTGGAATTTTTATTATAACCCACTGCCTTCCTTTCAATACTTCGGGCTAATGCATTAAATGACTCGGGTGCACACAAAATCTAACTGAACATCTGACCACACATTTACCTCTTTCACGCACAACGCCTGCATGGTACGTGGATTTAAAAAAGGCACGCAGACAGACAAACATGCACAAGCACGAAATCACACGAGGCCAGACTCACAGGATGCTCTGAACACACACACACACGCTCTCTCACACACACACACACCGCTCGGAGCATGCTCAGAGGTGTGTGTGGGCTGGGCTCCACCGAGCTGCCAGGCTCCATCTCTGTTAGTGTCATCGCTCTTGGTTAAAAGCCTTTCAAATGAAAGATGGCAACTACAGTAGCACATGAAAACAGAACATAATAGCTCTAAGAGGACATGATGACAGCAAAGATGAGAGGATGGAAGAAAGAGGAGCGGGGATGTGCCAGAAAGACATCCAGGAAATATGGGAAAATGGGCCAGAAAAAATTCTAGCATGGTTTGATTAATTTTACAGTCTATGATACAATAATGATCGTTTTGAGTATTGATAAGCCTTTGATATTTTCTTATATCGATTCATTGCTGTGATTACATCAATTCTCTGTGGTCTTGACAGATGCAAAAATCAAAGGTCAAAACCCACGGAGCCACCGCCACTGAGACATCATGACTTTAAGCACTTAAAATGAGTCAAAACTGCTGGACCACAATTTTTCCCAGACAGCAGATGATTCATTTTCGGGGCTCTTTTGTGACCTTTACACATACAATCATTGTGTTACATTTCTGAACTGAGTTACAGCTCCAAGTAGGGGAACAGTT
>CAESWR010000252.1:529630-544574 GCA_903171835.1 Mullus surmuletus | reverse complement strand
GGTCAAAGGTCATGTCCGCAACGGAGCGTCGTAGAGATTCGGGACCAATACCGGCACGTTCAGCACATCCTCAAACCTGGGATGGGGCACCGTTTCCAGGCCTCTAGCATTTTCTGGTCAGGAGCTACGGCCAGTCAATGACGAGCCTTAATTCTTGGGTTAGGGTTAGTCAAGTAGTTGTTGTAATTAGCGTTAGGGTAAGTCTCCAGAAAATCAAAGTCAGTCCCCAAAGGTAGGGTAAAAACGCCTAATTACCCCAAAAGTGACTTCAGCGAGTGTGTTTGTGTGTGTGTCTGTGTGTGTGTGTGAATGCACTGCTGCCTTACCTGCAGCTGCTGCAGCTCTCTGATGTTTGAGTCGCACTGCAGCTGCAGGTCCCTCATCTGGTTCTCGTGCTTCTGGTGTTGATGAAGCCTCTCGTTCTTCTGCCTCTTCTCCTCCTGAGACGCGAACTAGAATGCGGAGGACGAAAACACAAACAGACGGTCGCTGGTTATCGCCTGTGCACGGAGATAAGCGGCGAGATCTCTTTGCGGTGTGAGTACCTGTTTGATGCGTTCCCTCTCCTGCTCCGGAGTCACGCTGGCCGTGGCGGTGATGCGGATGCTCTTCTTGAACATGGCCATGCGGGTCTTGGCTTCGCTGCGCTGGATCTTTGGCAGGCGGACCCTCTCTTGGGTCTGCTTATTCTTCATCTCCTCAACCAGCCTCTGGTTGTAGCGCTGCATCTGCTCCATCTCCTGTTACACACACACAACCGCACACACACATACAGATGACCCCACCTGCGGGTATGTTAATAAAGGTTTACATGTATGTGTGCCTGCGCTCTTACTTTCTCGTGCCGCTTGAGCAGCTGGTGTCTCTGCATGAAGTACTGGTCCTTCAGCTGCTGCTTCAGCTGCTGGTGCTTCTCCTGCAGATGGCGCTCCTCCAACTCCCACATGGCCGCCTCCCGAGCTGTGGGACACACATGTGCGTGCACACACACAGCAGAATCATGACACAAAAGGCAGCGCTGGCGGCGGGTTGCAGCAGACGTGCACATGCATGTTCGAATGTGACGTGAAGCGCAGGCGAAAAAAACAACCGGGCCGGAAAAACTAGAGAGCGGAACAAGCCGTGACATGTCGCCTCCAACGTGTTTGCATGTCGTACACGGAAGTGATCGGTGGCTGGGCTTGACTTCGACAGGCTGCTTCGGCTGAGAGATTTGAGATTTAATCCATCGCATCATGTTGTCCTTTATGGCTAATTAGACTCGCACGGTTGAGCGGTCGTAATAAATGTCTGCTGATGTGCTGTGATCAGTCTCAGATAAATATATTTTTCCAGCAGCACACAGCTAGCATGCCCAATCAGGGTATATACAGGAATCTTGAGGTTAATTTCAATACCTTTTTAAGACTTTTTCCTCAATTCAAATAATTCTGAATTTCGGCCCACGTACATTCTGGCGCTGTCAAGAGACAATTTATATAATATATAATATATATAGTAGTGGAGTTTTCTATGTTACCGGTTCATCTTTGATTTTTAATAAACAAATACACTCTTTTACAATGTTTTTGGGGACTTTTTTTGACAGCTAATTCTGAAAAATATAAGATTTCATAACATTTCCTCAAAAGTGATTTATCAACTTGTAATACTTTTCAAGACCCTGCAGATACCCTACCAACTGGGAAGGGCAGACTCACATAACTACTGTAAAGAAACGTACAACGCCGAAATAACATGGCAGTCGCACTGAACGTGTCAACTTCATGGGAGAAAGGGATGAATTCTCTGCCTCTCACCTCTCATCAGCTGCTGCTTGTGGTTCAGGCAGTCCTTCTCAATAGTGGCGATCTCCATTTTGTGCTGCTGGATGATTTTCTTCAAAGCCCCGTCCAGTTCCTGCTGCTGCTTCTGCAGGAACTCCTGCTCCTGAGGGTTCCCGAGAGAGACACGAAGACGGCAGTGAGGAGACGACGGGAGAGGAGGATGAAGAGGGACAGCCAAGAACACACAGATCAGAAAGCAAACAAACAGCGTCTTAAAAAACAAAAGAAAAATACTATCTATCGCAAAGTGATTTACGCGCTCTTTATCATCAAGTCATTCACTTCAAGTTCTGTACAAACACACAGCACTAGATGTCACATCATCAACTGGAGTGAGAGGAGGAGACACTCAGAGATCATGGATGGCAACAATCCACAATGGAGGTGAAGAGAGCCAGAAAGAAAAGTCAACAGTTCAGTTAGAGATTCACAGTTTTATGCGAGACAACATCTATATTGACATTTCACAGCAGTCCTGCTCACTTCACTATTTCTAGAGTGATATATATCTCGTTCCTCAGATCTGGCACTCCTAGCTGATGACAAATTATACAATAATTTACTACAATTATACAGTTTATACAGTCACTTCACTGGAACATAAGCTATAGTGACTTTTAACAGTTTGACCTCAACTGACACAAACAGAACAGATTCATCATCTACATCATCGCTAAAGACGCGTTACAAGTACCATATAAAGTACACAAGACTCTGTGTGCAGACTGGTGTTAGGAAAATACTGTTTCGGGAGAGCAAGGGAGAACCACTGCACAAACACAGTGATGACAACACTCAAAAAAACCCCAAAACAAAACAAACAGTAACACCGCCCATGCTTACACAAACCGTCCTGCCACTTTTAACTTTGCAGACATCTAAGTATGGGCTAGAAATGGAGAAACAGGGTGGAGGGGAGGAGACGGTGAGGGTGGGGAAGGGGATGTGGATGGGGGGGGACTTACATCCTGCATCTGAGCGTTGAAGATTGCGCATGAGGACAACTGAAAAGACTGTATCATAACCTGGGCCACTGCCTGCGGAGGAGAGCACACAGCGCACTCGCCCTGATCAGGGACACACAGCACACAGCAGGCTGAGGATCTCTCTCTCTCTCACTCACACTCACACTCACACACACACACACACACACACACACACACACACACACACACACACACACTGATTCTTCCTAAATCATGTAAGAGATGGCCCTTTTTCCACTTTTGTTATAGCGTTGCAGCGCGTTTCTGCGTCAATGTTAGGAGAAAGGATGCGCACGGATGTGTTATCAAGACTCGCCTTCTCATGCTTGCAAGCAGCTCGTTAATTCCAGCACTTGACTTTAATCCAGCCGACAAAGGAGCACTTTGTGGACACAGGTTCCACGATTCGGGCTAATGGAGTGTTATTCGGTTACCGTTCAAAAGAAGAGAGTGACTTTTTCCACATGACTCGCCTCGAATTCAGAGAGGACGAGCAGGAAAACAACATTGGGGGAAAAGGCCGTTGTGTGCCGCGTCTGCAATCACTCCCCTCGTCCGTCCGCGGCTCCTTTCCTGCGTGACCGGCGCTGAGAGGAGCCCCTCCGCCTGATCCACAGTGGGTGAATCATCATTTTCCATCATCACAGACGTTGTCTTGTGACACAACTGTGCGGCCTCATGAGCCAAAGTGAGGACCGCTCTGCTGGATCGAATCAACTAATTCATCATCGGTTAAACTAGATTCAATTATTCTACTTAATATTTTTGTTTTGACCATCAGTCCGAGGCCAAAATATCCATCCATTTGTCTTAAGTAAATCAATAAAAAGCAGCAAAGAATACCATTTTTATAGAATTACTTTGACATCTGACTTTAGTGTCCCCTTAATTTCAGTGTGTCTGCCTTCTCTTTTAACACTAAATCCTACTCCAGTTGTAACATAATCTGACATTTTTATACAATTTGTGCAGGGCCATGACTCTGATGCAATGACGTGTTTTTCCAACGGATTCAGATGCTCCTCAGCTGACCATAAGCTGGAACCAAATCAACCTGCATCTTTTATGACCTGCCAATCAAAATGTGCTGACACCATTAACGATTTCCTCATCGACAGAGTCTGATGAATACAGAAGTAGAGAGTGATTACAGATACAGACACAAACACTGCGTGTGTTCGGTGTGTATGGATACCTTGAGAGGATAAATCCGGTAATACAAAAAGAAATAAGGAGAGAGAGAAGGGGGATCTCTTATTCTTTCACAGAGATCCACAGAGGAAGCAGAGGGAAGGTTTACCTCAGCGGTCTTAAGGAGCGACAGGTCCTCCTTTACGCGCTTCATGAGCTCTTTTCTCATGTGTTTGGGTGACTGCCCGACTTCCTGTTTGATCTAGAGTGTGTGTGCAGACACTGGTTGATTCTGTGTGTTCTGAGAGTCTAACAGAAGCCGCCGTCCCGAGATCAGAGGACATGCATGATTCTCAAGTCTGAAAGGAAGAGACCGCGTCCAGCCACCGTCTGATTCATAGTCAGCATGCTCGATTCCCAAAGCCTGGCTCTTATCTCCTCTTTGAATGAATCAGTCAAGAGTTTGGATTAGTCACTGCTCAATCAGAATTGTGAGTGTAAAATGCATTAGTTAGTCATCAGGTTGTTAAAGAAAGGTAGACGTCCTGGTAAAAAGATGTACACTACAGTACTGCCTGCGTCACTTTGCAATCAATCAAGTCCAACAGCCATCACATGGTTATTCTCCTTTCTGAAGAAGCATAGTAACTGAGATGGAATCATCATTTACAGTATTTTGTCGCACACGTTTTTTTGTTTTTTAGCTGAAACAAATTTAGAGTTGCCTGCAATGGATAGCTTTCCCTTTTGTGTCGCAGCCACAGCTTTTTTAGCCTCTGAGGTCATTGGCTGTGGTTCATCGGGCTGCTTTTCCCTTCCAAGTCTACTTTGTCAGTCTCTCCCTGCGTGCAGTTTCATTATCAGTGTTTTTTTCCCTCACACTGCCAAGCCCACCAGGCTCTTCCTCTCCCTCCTCACCAGTTTGCCTTTTAAAACAGCCAGTGATATACCGCTTCATTTTTGGAACATAACCGCGGCTGATTTCATTGTTGAAGCAAAGATGAATTAACACGGCCTGTGGCCCTGCAAACATAAAATGTTTGCCAGATGATTCCATATCAGTTACTCTGATGCAAGGCTTTTATTATTTTCCCAAACGAGCCCAACACCTCATGGAAAAAAACAAATCGTCAAAAGTTGGCCATCCCATGACCAAAGCCACCTCACACACTCATACAAAAAAACACATGGTTAGTTAAGTACATTTCAAAGAACATAACACAGCAAATGTCAAGTCTCTCATATTTTATCAGTAGGAAATAGCTAATATATCTGCTGCTTAACAACCACAACAAACATGGCACATTGCTGCGAGCAGAAGCAAATACTCAGAGCCAACCTGCTTTAAAAAACACTGAAAATACTCTCTTAAAGCGGCCCAGAAATTGCATTGCAAGAAGCACAACCACCAAGGCGCCATAATGCACAATGCAATGCCAACTGGCATGATTGTCGCGTAAAAAGCTGCATGAAGCGAAACACACTCAGAGCATGTAAACACCGCCACACGGAGGAAGGAGCCAGGAAAGACTTTTAAAAGATCTATAAAAATGCGAGCAAACCGTCCTGGTAGCGTTTTATGCTCGGCCTGTGACGAAACTTAAATAGTTCTCTGAAAATAGATAATTGAGGCTCGGTAGCACAGTGCTGCTTAGCAGGAAATCAGCCTCAGGGTGGATGAATAATGGATACAAAAACATGCAGCTAGCAGGATCTGAGAGAAGGATGCAAGTTGCCATCGTTAGCACACAGAGAAAGTGCAGTCCGAAGCATAACATGACAGACAAGCATACAAAGTTATGAAAAACATGCACTATTAAAAAGCTAACTGACTCGCTGAAGACCCGTCCATGCAGACAGCCTCGCGGCGCTCGCCATACCTCTTTCTTGCGGTTCTTCAGCATGTTTTGGAACTTGGAGAGCTCCTTGTCCTGATCTGCTTTAATACGTTTGGCCTCATCCCGGAGACGGCTGGTGTGATCCTGCTCCAGCCGCTCGATGGTCTGCTTCTGCTTCTTCTCCAGGTTCTCCACCTCGGAGTCATACTGGCGCTTCTTAGCCTGCGCGGATAAAAATCATTCAGTACCGAAATTGGCCTGAAACTTTTTTCTTTCTTTTTTTTTTTTTAACATATTAACATGTTTTGCCCTTTATTTGTTAGCAAACAGGGGGAACATATCTAAATTCTCACACATAATACATCCTTACAGTAATAAAAATCAGTTGTTTTTTTTTAATCTCAGTGCTCAAGCAGCGTGTGGCTTCATTCTTCACTCTTTCCGTCAGAGAGAAAGTCTGAGATGAAGCTGCTCGTTTCCTAGGAGTCAGCCAAAATAAAAAAAACATTACACCGCTGGTTCGAGCGAACTGACTCACTGTAGTTTCCTGTTCAAAGCGCCGGTAGATCTGCTCTCTCTGCTGCTGCAGCTTGTTGCTGAGCTGCTGCTGAGCCCTTTGCTCTTCTTTCTGCAGGAGGCGCAGCTCTCTCAACTCCTGCCGCCTGAGGAAACCACAATTGACGATGTTGTCACGATATCATTCATAAAAACACTTTTGCCAAGTACGCGATGCAAAATTCATTACTGAATTAGAATCTAATCTATCTCTATTTTAACGGTTTCTCTGTTTTGATGTTCCTGATAGCTCATCTTCTGAATCTGTAGAGGTCAAATTGATTCATGTTAGCTTTGTGTTTTACCGACATAAGGTCACAAGGCCAAAAGCAAATAGTCCGACAGCACTTGTGTAAACAGCCAGAGCAGCATGCCTCATATCTCATGTCTTTAAAAGGCAACATGGGAGTAACATAGAAGAGAATTCATCATGGGAGATAACCCATCTGGCGTTAGTAAAAAGCTTTGGGAGTTGTGAACTATTTAAGGCAGGCCGGTGAAATAGGGCGTGTCCCACATTTAGACCCGACAGCAAAGCAGACATGTTCAGAGGTAGACACACACACACAAACACACACTGCACTCACCTCAGGAATCTCATCTCTTCATTTTTGGTGTCATTATCTGTCACTATCTTGGACGTCGTCACGCTGACCTCCACGCCGTCCACCATGAACTTTCGTGTCTTCTTCAGAGTCTTCTTCTGACGCTTCAAATCCTATGAAGAAAAAAGGTCAGTCTGATGATAAAATCTGTGTTTTTATTTGACAAATTATGTTAGTGAGGGACAGATGATCCCACCTGTAGGGACACTGAGCCACCTTCTTTGCTCTTGGACAGGAAGCTGGAGATGGACAGATTGAGGTCCAGGCTGCTGGTGTCAGCAGCCGAGCTGCTTCCAGAGTCTGAGTCCTTCTCCACATCCTTGACCACAGCAGGACTTCCCTGCTCAGTCTTGGTGTCTGAATCGGTTTTACTCTGTGGAGCTGAGGGAGCCTTTTCTGGAGTGCCCTCTTCATGAGTTTTGGCCTCCTCTTCCTTCGCAGGGACATCCTTAGAAGCGAGGACTTGCTCCGAATCCTCAGTGGCGTCTTTGGCTTCGTCACAGACTCCATTTGTGGATGCCTGCTCCTCTTTGGCCTGGTTCTCTTGTTGTGGCTGCACCTCCTCCTCAGGAACCTTCTCCTCTGGCTTCCCCTCCGTCACACCACTCGGCTGATCTTCTGGTGCCTCTTTGTCGACCACAGCTTCCTGAGCGGGCTCCTCCACACTTGGCTTTGTCTCTGTATCGTCTACATTTGTGCCTGTCAAATCTGATTCCACTTTGTTTTCTCCTTCCAGGTTTACATCAGTGCCATTCGCTGTATCTGATATTCTGTCCTCTGTCTTTTTGTTTGGGAGCGTCTCTTCACCCGGTTCCTCACCCTTTTGTTCTCCAAGTGTTTCTTCTGTTACAGACTCTGGTTTTTCAGGCATATCTTCAAGTTGCTGCTGAAGTGGCTCCTCTGTACCTGCTCCTTTCTCTTCCTCTTGTCTCATCTCTTCAGGTTCTTTTTCAACCTCTAACACCTCAGGAGCTTCATCCTCTGGTGCCTCCTTTTGTCCCTCGTCTGTTTCTTGAGCTTCTGCGACAAGATCTTTTATCACGGCTTCATCTGGGGAGTTTTCTGGTTGCGTTACCACAGGCTCAGCAGGGATCTCCTCAGCTTTGCCACCTTCTCCCCCAGGCACCAGAGAAGCTTTGCCAGGCTCTGCTACCCCAGACGCCAGGTCTTCATTACTGACATCAGACACCTCATTGAGTTTCTCCTCCTCGGTCTTATCTACTTCACTCGTTCCCAGTCCTTCATCGGAGAGCTTATCACTGGTCCTGTCTTCAGCAGGCTCGGCCTCCGTCTTTTCCGTGACAGCCTCCAGCGTAGAGGGGGTAGGTGGAACTTTGTCGTCCTCCGAGCTGGCCACACTGGCATCTGAGGGTGCTCGCTTGTGTCCGGGAGCGGCCTGAACCAACGATGCAAAAAAATCACAATATGTTAATAAGCAGCCCAGTTTCTGAAAAAAACCTGTTTAGATGTGGACATACCAGAGGTGTATCGGCCTCCTCCTCCTCTTCCTCCTCTTTGCTATCCTCGATCTCCTCTGTGACTTCAGCTTTGGCCTCTGCAATAAGCTCTCTGAGAGGTCTGCTGTCCTTTACGCTGGTGACAAAAGGATGCTACAAGAAAAGACAGTGACCAAAACATTTACGTTTTTTTCTGTGCTCCATATAAATCTCAAAAAATTGCATACATATCAATAGCAAATCTGATCTGATATATAGGCAGAAAACAACGTGCTGAAGTTCTCAAGAACAACATAAATTAAAAACTGAAAGTCGCGGGCTAAAGCTACTTAACTAAATCTATATTATTTAGATATGTGTTCTTTGTGTTCCGCTATAGCTTGAGCCATAACATGAATGCAGCTCACCTGTAGAAGCTGTACTGGACCCCACCTATTGTCCACATTCTTATCAAGTGATTTCCGCAAGAAGTCGCTGAATTCCGGTGACCTTTAAGAACGAATAAATCAAATTAACAGATTTGCTGCACATGGGGCAGAACAACTGCCCCCACGGTCGCGTTTCTGTGTTGACTTGAGTACATTTTCTCAGGCAAGCATTAATGATTTATAGTGATTTTCACACGTGAAACAGTCAACATATCCTTATCTCCCATCCGGAAACATTCCACTGCCACCTCTCAAGTTAACACCAGCGCCACGTCTCACCAGCGGGAGGGATTCATGAGTGTGGGCGGCTCGGACTTGGCTATTTTCAGCAGCACTCTCATGGGATTCATCTCGTGGTTGGGAGGCTCGATCTGCGCCAGCTCTATCAGGGTCACCCCAAGGGACCAGATGTCAGCCTTGTAGTCGTAAGGGCGGTCCTTCGACGTTTCGCACATTACCACCTCGGGGGCCATCCTGCATGGCGAGAAGCAAGTGGCGTTGCAATGAACTTTCAGCAATATCATGTGTTACACAAAAAGCGCAGTTTCCTCTCTTATTTTTCAAGGGACAGCAACTGAGTGTGCTTATCAGTATGGAATGTGATAGATTGCAAGTCTATTCAGTTCAGCATTTAACGCTGAGGTCAACTAACACTTGAATATGTTTAAAACCTTTGAAATGAGGCTTTAAACCTTTATTCCCCATTCAATGGTGGCTTTTGTTTAAAAAAATACCCCCCCCTGGCTGCTGGGCAATTGGACATGCTAAGACAATTATCAGCACAAAACAAGGGTGGTGAATACCCACTCTTGTGTCCAGCCTGCGTGACTCACCAATATGGAGTGCCGATGAACGAGTCTCTTCTCTGTAGTGTCTTGGTATTTTTAGCAGACACCCCAAAGTCAGCTGAAAGCAGAAATGAAGTCATAATCTCTTCAGTGGTGATGCAACCGGAGCCCTTTCGGGATTCGAAGTGAATCCACATGAATGGAAGATACAAGACAACACAATGCAACTGTACGTGTTAGCTTTGGACAAAGAAAAGCATCAATATGCTTTCTATGATTCTCTTTATAGTCAGGCGTTGATGCCAGCAGATGTTACCTGTGAAACAGTTTCAGCTTGCTCTCTTTTTCTAACATCACTTACAGAATGCACACCATTACAGGGAAAAAGAGATCTATCATTAACTCCTCTGTGACTGCTCAATAATTATTGTTTGCCAGGACCTGCTGTGACCCTCTGCCTACAGAGCATGAATCATCCGGGAACCAGCAGCTATGGATGCCACGGACGCATCATGGATGCTTCTGTAATATTATGTAACTGACTTAATGGATAAGCAACCCCAGCAGACAAGTGGTGCATAAAAAAGGCAGCTCTCTCCTCTGTGGTATTAGAAAACGCTTTTTGTTACTTATTTGCACTTGGAAATGCACCCCTGCCACAAGAATGACTCATTCATGTTTTATCAAATGTAAACATAGTTATGTTTGCTTGTCACTGCAATCCCCAAAGTCACACAGCTCAGCTGGCTGCCGCGGCACTGATGGCAAGGGGATCCAAAATCGACTAATTATCTTTTTAAGCGTATTAGTGTTGGGCCTGCAGGAAGGCGCAGAGTGGCCACAGAGGATACTAATGGAGTGAAATCAACAATGAATCATCTTTTGTTCTGTGCTGTATTCTACTGAGTATCTTAACATGCGCTTAGCTGAAGCATGAGAGAATAATCCTTCTCATTTTGAGCATTAAGAATTAAGATGGCAAATGCTGAAGCCAAGATTACAGATTTTCTTTTTACCTAGTTTTACATTTCCTTCCAAGGAAAGGAGAATGTTCCCGGCTTTCAAGTCTCGGTGGATGACCTTGTTCTCATGAAGGTAGCACAAGGCCTCCAAGGTCTGCCTGCACACCACACGGATCTGTGGCTCCGTCAGGGGCCTCTCCAGTTCTGCAGGTAAACAGACACACATCATTTGTAAGTCATATTTTGTTGCAGATCCTGTCATGGTCCAAAGTGACAGAACACAGATCCATTTGAAGAAGTTAATATCTAATGTAATGGCCTGGTGGTTTCCAATAGCAACTGCAGGACAAAGCTCCACCCTTGGAAGCAGCCTGCATGACTGGAAAAGTCTGGTGGGAGACATTTGTTAAAGGTGAGTCACACAGCAGATTCGACTCCAGCGACAGTGGCCAGCGGAATGAATTACCAGGCATCTTCTAAGTCATGCTACTTCACACAGTAGAAGAAATGGACGTCTTTGTTCCCACTGCAAACCAAGAGAAACTACTAGTACTAGGCATAAGAAGTGCACTAACCACATGAAACCAGAGCTGCAATAATTATACACTTGGAATGGCCTCTCTAAGTGGGGAGAGAAAGAGAAAGAAAAATGCCACAGAAGCTTCTGGATAGAATAAGAGGAGTTGGCACTTGAGGATGGAGCAAAGAAAACCCTCTAGGACTTTACAGTGTTTTTCACTTCCATTCAATGACTGAGGGGGTGGGGGGGGGCTTACCCAGCATGATGGCATCCACGGCACCACCGGCGCAGAACTCGATGAGAATCTGACAACAAAAGAAAGTGGAACAAAAAGGCGGAGTGCGTTATAATATGGCCACAATTATTACAACCGGTTTTGCTAATTGATTGTTTTTTAGAAGGTGGAACTTGGCTCTCTCCAGTGTAGATGACAGAAAAATGACCTTTATTGGAGAGACATCAGCACACCTATTCTGCGTCATTGATTATTCGTTGGAAACATTCCAAGAAGCAATCTATTGGACACTAAACAGCCGAGTGTCTCCCATGGACATCTCATCTCCTTTTCTTTGTGGTCCTTAGCAGACAGACACGTCCAGCAGCGATTTTAGAATCCAGCTGCAGCATCTTTCAAAAGCAATGCACCTGTGTTTATTTCTTTGCAAACATTCTGCAGAGGATGGCCGTGATGAATTGTCAAGTCAATTTGAACCATTTATACAAAACAGAAAAAAACAACTGAAAGTCTGCACGTGACTCAACTCCCAAGATATTTCATCATATTTTCTAATGAAAAATGCCTTCCTTGATTTGACATCCCATGCGGACTGTCATTTTCCCTTTTTGCGCTATATATGAGCAGAGGATGTGAGTAAAACCATCATGATTAAATGAGTCAGTGATTTTAACACCTTGGTAACCATATATTTTCACAACTGATCATAACAATGGCAGTATTACAGTCTGCAGAATGTACAACGTCAGGTTAAAAATACAGTATGTATCAACAAGGGTGATTTCATGTCAGTATGAATCTGACCAAATTGTTGCCACTGAGCACGTTTTGCATTAGATGAACATAACACCACTGACACCCCCCCTCCGCCCTCCCCAATACTATTATGGGGATGCAAAAGTGACCAGTGTCTGACCTCAGTTGCAATAGCTGATGTAATGCACCGACTATCGCTTCATCTATATTGGCTTTGCCATCACGTTACTCGAAAGCTCATGGTATCAGATGATAGCTTAACAAAAATCAATCAAAGCACAGTCTTCTATCTGGGGACTGAAATAAAGATCCAACCGGTTGTTCTTGTTCAGCACAATCATTTGTTGTGCCACGGAAAGCTTGTCTATGATCTACATATTCGCGATTCTGACAGGTGTGCGCACAAATTAAAGTACGTTGGCTAAATTGAACATCATGCATGCTGTCCTCTCGTTTTGAGAGAACTATTTTCTTTAATTAAATCTTTTGCAGAAAAATGAACATGTCGTGCATTAACGCGACGAGCAAAGCAAAGCGGAGGCAGTTACACATTCATCATACTGCTTAAAGACGGGGGCCGCAGGGACAACCTGCATGCTGCTCTGAATTATTCACAGGCACTTTCTCCAGCCTCCAAAACCACTCCATTATCTTCCCATAGATGTGGCCAGTCCACAAGGGACGGTCACATGACACCACCTGCCAGGAGCTAATTGCTTATGGGCCTCTTACAGCACACAGTATGCAGTCCGCTCTGTGTATTTGTACTTTCTGATAACAGTCATAAATAAAGCCATTGAAAGAGTGTTTCAAAAAGTTTTGTTTTTCTATCAGATTAAAGTAAATGTCTGCTTAGGCTCTTTCCGAATGACCATGACTTTGAATTGTTTTACTGACAGACAAAACGCTGAACCATTCACAGCCTGCGTGGATTGCAACACAATACTGATTTACACAAGACCTGACACTCAGACTCGTTCAATAAAAAAGTGTTTAGGGTTATTCCATGAAATCACATTGTGCTCCAGTCTTGTAATCACTGCTGTCAATGTGTGTTAGCAAGACAAACAGAACATCAACCTGTTGACTTCATAGTTACATAGACTACTGTGCACCCATACTGGTGTGAGTCAATTAACTCTGTAAAGAAAAGCTCGCTAAGTGTTTAATAAGAAGCTAAACCCATTAATGAGTCTTGGTTTGACATAAAGATGGGTTGTAATAGACTGACTATTATGTTTATGTACCTACATTGTTGACACGCACTTCCCCCACTTGTGTACATCGTGTCTAGTTACTTCCAACAGCGAGGCCTGTTTTCTTCTCTCTGTCAGTGAGTAGGATTACGCAAAAACTAGCCGGCTGATTTTCATAAATGTGGAAGGGTGGAGCCCGGGCCCCAGGAGGAACCCTTTAGATTTGGTAACAAATCTGACTCATGGGGCAGATGCACTCTTTTCCTCCTTGCTGCATCTTTCAGAGGTTGGAGTGGGAGACAGCACACACATACACACACGGTGTGAGAAGATATTATGCATTTCCCATAGATGTGTGTTTCACTGTCCTCCCTCATGCTATCAGGTGAGGATTTGCATTTATTTAACAGACAGATGAGCCTTCTGAGGTTTTCTCTAATTTCTCGAGAAAGATTACACAGATTCTAATTCTAAAAATCTGGCAAGTTTCTAAAACCTCTGTAAAATATATATTAAACAGGTATGCCATGTATATACATAGATTCATCTCTACCTTAACACACACAAATAAATTGTGTTAATACAAATGATTTCAGAGTCCTTTGAGGAAAAAGCAAAACAAATCGTAGCTTGTGACAAACGTGTTAACTGTGTCTCATTATTTCTAATTTAACACCAGCAGCAGGATGAAGTAATAAAACGGCACATTAGCTTCCGTACTTACCCAGAGTTTTCCTTCAAAATAAAACGCATCCAGCAGTTTGACAATGTAATGATGGTCGCAGGAGGCCAGAATGTCGATCTCCACCATGTAGTCCTCCAGCTCATCCTCCGTCTTTGTGTCAATAACCTTGGCGGCAGCGAGGGTCCCATTCTGCTTGTTCTGAGCCTGGAAGCGACATCATCGGTTACAAAAATAGAAAATCATGGAGCGCATTTTCACGGGTCACAATTAGAGGAAATTAAGAGAAAGACATCAAAGAGAAGAATTGTGAGAGCGCTCTTCAATACATCAATAATTCTGGCTGCACTACACAACAGTCTGACTGGCTCGCTTTGCCTGGCAGCAGTGCAGAGCGCCTATTACGGAGAGACATCCATCAACATTAGCTATTTCATTTAAGACGAAAGCTATTTTAGAGGAAGAGCAATAAACAACAGAACACTTAATGGCCTCTGCAGCTTAAAGAAAACCTCCTGGATGATCGCCTCTCTGTGAATACATCTCAGTCAGACTTCATAATAGCAGGTTGCTATCCACCCGAAAAGGAAAATTGCTGCAGAGAAACCCGCAGAACCAATATGCAGTCAAAATATTTTCAGTACATCTCATCGAGACCTGACCTGGTCGAACAAAAAAGCGGTGCTGGTGCGGCTTCCCACTTCCTCCTATATGTCTTCTTTCACTCTTTTACTCTCACTTTACTAACCCTCGTGTGTGGTCAAATGTGAAGTCGCAGTGGCAACAATCCACATCGTGCTATACAGTATAAAATCAATTATTTATCTGCTTGTCTGGTTGGGGAAAATTATTTTACACTGCATACGATTCAATCTATTAGAGTGCAGCAAGGAGGCTTTTAGATACAAATATTACTAAACATTCTGGCAAAAGAGTGGCTGAGGAGTTCTTTCGAGGGCGGCCCTGGCTGTAATGTTTA
>CAESWR010000252.1:473580-488127 GCA_903171835.1 Mullus surmuletus | reverse complement strand
AGTGTGATGGAACCCTCCTATCCTCTTTATGGGCTCTCCAGACAGCTGTCGACCATATTCTTTTCCCGTTACCACAACAAATACCGTATGTGTGGCATACCACATATATGATGTGTCTTTGTGCCAATTTTGCCACTTGGATCGCTCACCAAGAGCTGCAGCGGCGTCACAAGTCCGGCGCAGCTTGTTGATTAATGCGCAGCTGAGGCATCCGTCATGGCGCGTTATTGTCCGGGCGATGCTGTCATACCCGCAGGAACGAAGGCCGAATCAGCTGCGGAGGGGTCTGAAAAATATTACCATGGCAGTATTTTTACGACTGGTCTTGATGAAACGCAGCTTTGATGGGCCGTCGTCGAGCTACGGCTCGGGTGGATTTCCATGAATTCTGAATCTATTATCAATAGGGCTGGGTATCGAAACAACACAGTACAAAGTAGTATCGAAACTGTGCCTGTCAAACTGTACCTGCAGTCAGTTGTTTTGTACCCAGATCTATAGAAAAAAACGTAATTTGAGCACTTTCAGAATCTATTTGTGTAAAAATCTTTTGAATAGGGAGGGGTGGTGACATTTCCACAACTGATTGCTTTCTATCCGCATGATTAATATTGAATGAAGTACCAAAAGGTATCAAATGAAGTACGGTATCGGTATCGTGGTAAGGGAACTGGTATCGGTACTGGCATCGGAAAATTTGAAAACGATACCCAGCCCTCATTATCGATCCGTCCACAGGTTGGTGGTTTGTCAGCACTGCGGAGGAGCAAGGATGGGTTCCTGCGACCTATCTGAACTCCCACAGCGGCACGCGGGACGACTTGGAGCTGGGCGCATCAAAAGCTGGGGAAGGTAAGTCATCGCCCACCCACACACACACACACACACACACTGTTTCACACCCACACACAGATACCACCTCTGCCCTCCATCCTCTGCGCTTTGATCTGTGACATAATGGAGCAAACTCGCCCCCTCACTCTTCACCGCTGGCGGCTAACGGCCGCCGCCACCGCGCCGCCCTGAACAACTTTCCCTGTCCGCCTGCCATCATAAGCACGCCTGAACAGAGTGCAAATTCAGTCCTGGGTAAACAGCGAGGAGGAGTTGTCGGGAGAGAGCAGACCACAAGCGGGTGCTGAGGTGCGCCGGGGGGTGATGCGCCGCACAGTAACACACTGTGCAGCCGAGATGCGCCGCGCCACCGAGTGTTACAGCCTCTTCGGAGCAGGAACCTGAAAGACGCGTGTGTTTCCACCAACAGATAAAAATGTTTGTTAACATTTCTGGAAATAGGCTCTGAATCAGTGGTGTCCCAATACAACTATATCACTGCCAGTACCAATATTGCAGTCTTGAGTACTGGCCAATACCAATATTGATCCAATAAGATATCAGCACAAGGCATACATACTTTTATTACTTATTTTGTAGTATGTAATGTTAGAAAAGGCTTGATAAAGTGATATTACTCAAACAGAGAACAATAGTCAGCAACAGTAGTTATGAGAAAAACTGACCCATTTATTAGCAACCAATGGGTTACATGTAGAAGTGCTGGAGTGGAATCTGGAATGGACTGCTTGTTTCGGAGATTTTAGATGCAGGCCGATATAATCCAATACTAATTTTTTTGCTGATATCGGACCGATATCCGATATCAATATCGGATCGGAACACTCCTACTCTGAATTTAATAATTATTTCATTGTGAATCAGTCATTTCATACGATGCCTCCTCGACTCCATCCATGGCCGCTTGCTTTGGAGCTTTGAAAAGTCTGCTCCAAAACCCTGATAGGAAACACAACCATGGGTTGGTTTTCCAAAGTGTGTGTCGATGGCTCCTGTCAGACACGGTTTCTCAGTCCATCAAGTCATCACACTCTTCAACTTTCTTCATATCAGCGGAGAATAATACACAGTGATTACAAAGCTAAAAGAGCCCAATTAGTGTCACACACTGGTGGTTTTGACAGGCAGCGAGGCAAACAAGTTTTCTTGCAAGCTTTACTGGATCAGAAAACAAAAGAGGTAAAAAAAAAAACTGGAAATAATTAACTTGCATTTCACCCCTCCAAAAAAACATGAAGATTTTCCAACGCTCTGGCCAAAACATCTTCAGCCGTACTATTGGAGAAACAATAAGGATCCCTTCGGTGTTGTATATCTTATGAGTCAAGCGTGGAAAGACAAAGTGAACGCATGAATCAGCACTCAAACAGTTCATCCAAATGCTGCCCCCCCCCCCCCCCAACTCCCCGGCCCACTTTCGACATTCAAAGACGTCACAAACACACCTGTCAACGTAAGATTTCAACATGAGGGCAGACCACAGATGTACGACCACACACACACTCGCACACATACCTAAACAAACCCAAACACTCCTATCTGCCCTCGCAGTGACGGCAGCAGCCAGAGAGTTTGGGGAAGGACGGCCTGTCAGTGTAATTAGTGTTTATATGTCTAGTCAGTCATGAGAAAGGCATGGAGGTCATAAAACATCATGCTGTCGGTGCTGTGATTGTTCGCTGCAGGAGAAAGCGTGCATATTTCTTGTAAATCAGGTGTGTGATTTCAAAAGAACACCGTTTTCTTGGTCTATATTTTTATGCTTAGTCCTTGCTCTGGTAGCAATTTGTGAAAATATTAACCATATTGCATTAGGGAGTGTTATTTATTTCCACCTGACTCAGATTTGAAACCCTGAAGTTAAGAGGAGCACCTTTTCCAAGTAATTCTGACAGAAATAACTCCCATCTGCACTGTTTTACATACAAAAATGTGAGGAGAAATCGAGACCTTATGAGGCGCACCACAGCGAGCAGTGATGCTCTCAGCTGCTCGGGGTAATTGGATGGTATTCCTGCGGCAGCAATGTGTGTCCCAGATGCTCTAACACAACAGGATGGGGAAACCATGCTAACAACATCCTAATTACAAGCCACGGAGAAGATGTCTTGGTTTTAACACTTCCTCTGTAACCTTCGCTCCTCCATCCACTCCTAACTGTCCACCATGTTCATGCCTTGTGGTCTCGTTTTCCATGTCTTCCATGTCGTGGGAGGGGGGGGAGGCGGGGCGCTGAAGGTGGGATCCATGTCATTTTGTGTGCTGCGTGTTTGTGAAACATTATGCGCTTGCATGTTTTGCATCTTTTCCCATGTCTGTGTGTTCACCGTGTGTCTGCTCACCGTGTGTGTCTGTCAGTTACTAAGCGGCATAAGGCCCACCTGAAGAGGCTGGACCGGAGATGGACGCTGGGGGGTGTCATCAGCAGGCAGCAGAGCCGAGGTGAACCTGAGACAGATGCGCCTTCCACCCCTCCCTCCCTCCCTCCTTCCCTCCCCTTTGTTATTGTTCTTTGTTGTCTCATCACATGGCTAAACTTGCCCCCTCTGCACATCATCAGCCTTTCATCCCGTGTCGTCTTCCAGCAAACGCCTTCATCGCGAGCCACCTTCCACCACAACTAACCACTAACTGACTTTAATATGAAATGAGCCTGGAAAGTAAAGGTGGAATCAGCTACTTTTATATGCGCCAATTATTGACGCTAAGCTCACATTATTCTACAAAATTACTCCATGCGAGAGCCTTTTTTTTCTTCTTCTTCTTATAATTAAACACAGTGTGCCAAAGCCGATCGTTTTCAGACTCATCAAAAGGTCATTGCGTAATAGGCGGAGGAATGCTTTATGCTTCATTTTCGAACCATATTTTGCTCTTTTATGAGCAAATGAGGCACGCGTGTAGTTTTCTAATGAATGTGCGTTCGACCAACATGTGGCGGGAGCAGACGTTCATCCTGCTGTGACGCATATAGCAACTAATATTGACAGATAAACAAAGGGTCGTTTTAATCTTTCACTCTGCAAGCAGAAAAATCACACTCTGAATTGCAAACTTGCACATGTTGTTCATATCAAGGCCAAGGTTTTTCCTTTTTTGTTTTGTTTTGTTCTGTTTTGTTTGGAGATGCATTTGGATTGCTGACATAGGAGCGAGGATAGGCTGTTTAGTTCAGCCCAAGTTTTGGCAGCGTCTTCTAGAAAACTGAATGCTGCTCTCTGGAGTCTGGCGAGTGTTGTTTCCACCCAAGGAACTGAAATCATGCTTCCTGTTTTTAAAAAAAGAAAAAGAAAAAAAAATGCTGACTCCACTAGAATGATTTACAACACGGAATGCAGGCGATACATGCTGTGGTTAACATTGCCTCTGATTCGGTTTCCCTTCTTTGTACCGCCGGATATTGATTGAGAGAGGTGGGTGAGAGGGAAAAAGCTCGACCAGCTCCTGACACAAAGAGTGCCGGAAGAATCAGGCAAAAGGAAAATAAAGTGTACTTAAAATATCCCTTTAGCCTGCTGTAGCGCTGCAAGCAGGGGGAGTTACTATCCCACACTCATTCAGCTCCTACAACCTTAGAAAAGGGTGTGTGTGTATATGTGTGTGTGGGGGGGTGGGGGGAAAATTGAATTATATGTGACCAGATTGTTGATGACTATGAACCAAGTGGGTGGATGGCGCACAAAACCGTGCTTCTTCTCCCTTTTGGACACACCTCTTGTCCCTCTGCTGTCTGCGCTCAGACAGGAATTGCCATAATGACAGGAAATGATGTCGTTGCTGTGCCCACTAGCCTTATGGGAATGTATAAATCAGCATGGAGCCTCTGCTCTCTATTATCTGCTGAGTTAGGAGATGCTCGCTGTCACAAGGCCAAGGACGCTGCTTGGACACCGGCTCGTCCTGTGTGCAGCAGTCACTAGCATTTGTGACTATCATTAAATTGACTGTAGTGACACAGCAGTTAACGTCTTTGCACCGCTGTTGTATGGAGGGTTTTTCAAAATGACATGTTTTTGTAATTAGCTTTTTTACTTGAAAAGCTGCAAACAGAGACCCTCAAAGAGCATAAAAAACACAATATTTCACATCGCTGTTTGAAAAGAGCTGTGTAGACAGGCCAATAAATGTGAGAAAAACCCAAAATACAAGAACTGAAGGACTCATGTTGGCTACAAAAGCAACAGAAAGCTTTCATAGCTGCCAAACAGGGTGTTAATAAGTAATGACTATGAACTTTGCTGTCCAAGATACATTTTTAAAATGTTTCGAGAGTAAATGTGCATTTGCAAAAGAATGTTTTCTGTTCAACTTGTGACAAAGCCTTGTTCCATGATAGTGATGCTAAAACTTACATTAAGTGCACCACAGATAGTGAAATGATCCAACCCATGAATCACTGTCTGTAAACTTTGAGAGAAACATAACTGCTACAATGTCGAAATAACTTCTCCAAGTACAGATATTTATCATTATATGCACTATAGTTATTCGGTGCATTATAACTCACTTTTGGTTTGGTAGGAGGAATTTATGGACGAATCTCACAAAAACAAAGCATGCCAAAGAACATTTTATCACTCATACTTGCACATCTGGTGGCTGAGCTGCCAGAAATCACAGCAGCTTTAGTATGTGCTAAAGAAAAGATACGTTTCTGCTGGAGAGAGAGATGAGAAAAATGGCACCAAGCTATAACACCCAAAGGCAGTATTTTATAGATTTATGTAGAGATACACAGCTGAATCATAATGTTGATTATTTATTTTATTTCTACAGACTGATCGTGAAGTTATAGTTAGATGCGTTCCAACTCTTGTCTTTGCTTTGAATTCCAAGCCAAATTTTAAATTGATCATCATGTTCTGCTCTGGCTCTGACAGAGGAGAAGTATGTGACAGTGCAGCCATATTCCAGCCAGGGCAAGGATGAAATTGCTTTTGAGAAAGGAGCGATTGTGGAGGTGATTCAGAAGAACCTGGAAGGATGGTGGTTCATCAGGTATGCCCTTTAATCCAGAGAAGACAGCTCTTTTAATCACAAAAGACAATCTCATGTATTGTTTTTTTTTTGCCTCCACAGGTACCAGGATAAGGAGGGCTGGGCTCCAGCCTCCTACCTGAAGAAGGTGAAGGACGACTTATCGCCACGAAAGAAGACCGTGACGGGACCGGTGGAGATCATCGGCAACATCATGGAGATCAGCAACCTGCTCAATAAGAAGGCCCTGAGTGAGAAAGATGTGCAGACGGAGGGAGTATCAGAGAGCCCCCAGGTGGCCAGGAAGGAGATCAGCCTGCCCATCCCGTGCGCCGATTCCAGCGCTGTCAGCAGCCCACCGGAAGGAAAGGCCAAAGCCGAGCCCTCCTCTCCCGCCATAGCTCGTATAGCCCCCCATCGAGTGGAAATCGGTCAGTGTGCCTGCAATTCTGTAGTGATTATAATCCCATCTTGTCTCAAATGCCTGTCTTTTTTGTATTTTGATCAATTCAGCATAATTGAAAATGTCTTTTTTTTCACTCCATGTGATGGATTTGCAGGTTCTCCAGTTCTCAGGCAAAAACCGCCCCCTCGAAGAGATGCAACGCTGGTAGGCGTGCTTGATGTGATTGATTTTGTATTTCTTGTCAATGAAGAAGCGCACAGACCTTGAAAACATACCAGTTAAAGTATACTCGTGCTCATATATGTGCTGTCTTTTCTCCAGTTCATGCACTGCACAGGAGACAGTATATGTGTATAACTCATGTCCTTTTTCTGCTCAGGGATTTCAGTTGCCCTCCCCACCAGAGCCCCCTACTGTCGAAGCAGAGTATTACACCATTGCAGATTTCCAGTCCTGTATATCTGATGGCATCAGTTTCAATGGAGGCCAAAAAGCAGATGTAGGTGGTATTTCTGAAGGTAAACTTATTCCAAAAGACCCTTCATATAACGAGTGAACCTGTCTTATTCTTTTGTCCTTTAGGTGATTGAGAAGAATTCTGGTGGTTGGTGGTATGTCCAGATCGGAGAGAGAGAGGGCTGGGCTCCCTGCTCTTATATTGATAAACGTAAAAAACCCAACCTGAATCGAAGAACAAGCACTCTGTGCCGCCCCAAAGTCCCGCCCCCAGCTCCACCCGTCAAAAAACAGGACTCAGTGGAGACAGCACCTCCCAGCAGCCCCGGGTCCGAGGCTCCAGAGTCGCCTGTGTCTCCTGGAAGGCCCGTGTACGAAGAGCCGGAGTACGACGTTCCTGCCATCGGTGATCTGGATATGGAGTCTGAGTTTGAGTTCCTCAGGGGAGAAGCTTCCTTGGTGGACACAAAGAATGAGGACACATCTTCCGAGAAGGGATCCCATCCGTCCTCGAAGCCCT
Source organism: Mullus surmuletus (assembly GCA_903171835.1). NCBI lineage: Eukaryota > Metazoa > Chordata > Actinopteri > Syngnathiformes > Mullidae > Mullus > Mullus surmuletus. The sequence continues at coordinate 480,913 of CAESWR010000252.1, read as the reverse complement.
CCCCAGCTTCATCGCTCCACAGTGCCTCCTTCAGGATGGGGGAGTCATTTGAAGATGGTCACGAGCAGGAAGCAGAACCGGAAGAAGAGTGCATCTACGAGAACGATGGCTTCAGGCCCTTCAGGGAGATCCCGGAGCGGCAGTGCAGCAGGGACTCAAACTCCTCCAAGACCAGTATCTTGTCAGAAACCGGCAAGACCGTGAACCCAAAATCAGGAGGGTGGAGATCTGCAGGCAACAAGCTCAAGATCGACTTGAATGGGAGTCAACATTCAGCCAAAGCCGAGGAGGGGTCCAGTCCAAAATCTGCCTCCACTGAGTCCACCCCGGATCTGTCCAGACTCAAGAAAGACCAAGAGGAAAGCAGAGCCTCCCCTGCCACCAAGTCCTCCTCCAAATTGAAGCCTGTAGTGAGGCCCAAACCGCAGCTGGCCAAGGCCTCCAGTGCAGAGAAGATGGACATCAGCACGTTGAGGAGGCAGCTGCGGCCCACCGGCCAGCTGAAGAACGGCAGCAAAGCCAAAGGCGAGGACTCGGAGACGGCCTCCGTCATCTCCTCCGAGGACTCCTTCTCCTCTCAAAGCACGTCTTCAGATTTCTCCTCCATCTATTCCAAAGGCAGCCGGGGGGACTCGGACATGGAGGGCTGCATCCTGTACCGCACCACAGACCCCTACGAGAAGATCCAGGAGTCCGAGGTCACTTTCCCTGCTGGAGTGGAGGTGGAGGTGCTGGAGAAGCAGGAGAGCGGCTGGTGGTACATTCGCTGGGGGGACGCCGAGGGTTGGGCCCCGACTTACTTCCTGGAGCCTGTCAGGCCCCAAGATGACATGGCAGGATCCGAATCGGACGGCACTCCGACCAAACCCGGAAGCCTCAGCAAGTCCAACAGCCTTGAGAAAAACGAAAAGAGGGTGCAGGCCATGAACAACATCAACCAGAGCCTAAAGAAGGTCATGCCGCCCATCCCCTCCAAGCCCCCGGGCGGTCTCTCCAAACCCACCGGCTTGTTTGGGTCGCGGAAGCAGAACAGCACCAAACAGCAGCAGGTAGTCCGACCTCAGTCCGTCTTCATATCGGCCCCCATCAGAGACGGCCCCAGCCCAGCCGGCTCTCTCAGGAGAAACGAGTCCCTCAACTCCACGGACCACCCCCGCGCCAGCCCCACCGTGCGCCGCAACGCTTCCTTCGGCACGGTGCCGCGCAGCCTGGCACCCAACAACATCGCGCTCCCCAGCAGGAATAGACCCGGTACTGGTAGCTCGGAATCCCTGGGCTTGGGCACGCAGAAGAACGCCCTCCCAGTGTCCACGGTGAAACCCAAACCCCACATCATCCATAACAACCTCAGAGAGATCTACGTCTCCATAGCAGATTACCATGGCGACGAGGAGACCATGGGTTTCCCCGAGGGGACGAGTCTGGAGGTGCTTGATAGAAACCCCAACGGCTGGTGGTACTGCAAGATTCTGGACAATGGCAGGCCAAGGAAAGGGTGGGTTCCTTCAAATTACCTCGAGAAAAAGCACTAGCACTCGTGAGCGGAGCTGGCAGAACTCTGAACACGCGTGTAAAGACTACTTACAGAGACACACTTATTTTGTGAAATAGGGTAGGATTTAAAGTCTTACCTGGTACCTTTTGCCAAAACGAGCAGCCAAATCAGATCCAGACTTTGAAACGAAGTGGGGAAAAGCAAGTCGACGTGACGCAATGGGATGGACTTGGTGACAAAGCCAAAGAGAACAACAGGAAGTGGAGGAACGATTTCACACTAGTCTTCAGCGATGACCTTTAACTTGAAATATAATGTTTGTGTCCACCCAACCGAACCCCCCCCCACCCTCCTTTTTTGTAATTTTATCATGTAATTTTGTAAAACCTTTTAAGCATTTAAAGCTTACTGCATGTTTGAAACGATCCATTATACTGACGACGCCTCGAGCTGTTGAAACTTAACATTTTTCCTCCTTTCCTTCGAGAAGATCTCAGTCGTTGCCAAAGCTGCTTTGTGTTAGTCTCACCTTGGTGCTGTCTGTTTGCATGTTTTTTGTTGTTGTTGTTTTTTTTATATCTCCTTATACTGTATTTCATCTTTATGTGAAATATTTTACCCATTTAATTGTGTAATATTGTCCTAATGAAACAATTTGTGAGCATCTCTGATTATCACAATATTTGATTTCCTTAAATAATAATACTACAAAAAAATACCTTTATGATTCCCTGCAGCCTTTGTAACTTAAGGCTGCTGCCCAAATTAATTCCTCCCCAACTCCAAAATTATATTTATTCATTACCTGAAAATTCATATTATTACTTATTTTATTACTATTGTAAATTACTGATACACTTTTTTTTTCAACCACTTAAACATTTTTAAGAAGTAACTGCTCTAATAATTCTGACATTTGAAATTTCTGCTGGGCAGTAAATTTGACACAATTCTTCGCTGCAGTATTACTAGGATGCTCACTTTTGTTTTTACATTAACTGTGTGATCAGCGATGATAACTCAAGTGCCAAAAGAATGACTTAAATAAATGCACTTTTCAACAAGTGTTGTTCATTTACTGCTTTAAAATAACATCACCTCCTGTTGTTCTTTGCCCATGGCTGGACTTTTAACTCTTGGATTGTATTCACACTATGTTTGGCCCCATTTTAGAGGATACACATGGGACAAATCAATCATTATTTGAGCTTTTTCAGGTATTTTTATCGCAGAATTTCCTGTGGCAACACCATTAAGCATTTACTGTGCAATATTTGACCATATCAGAAAACGGAGCACATGCAAGATAAATTCTCCACCACCTGTTCTGTGTTGTCAACACAAAAACAAGAGCTAAACAAGGTTTGAGATAAATGTAGGCAGTGATCGAGAAAAAAAGGCATTTAAAGTGACATGTCTAGTGTTATACAGGCATCTAGGAAGTGCAAGCAAGATATTCTGGTCTTATACAAAAAGTCATGATCTGCACCTTTACATCGTCACAATTCGAAAAATTGTCCTCATCAGCAGTTTAAAAAACAGCATACTGTCCTCTGTGAGTATTTTTAAATCTGACTATGTGGATGTTCTGCGTGACAGCGGTTCCCAATATAGTTTTTAAAGGCGATGTGAGAGGGGTGTAATTGTCTGCTGCATTAATTACAAATCAATGCAGCGTAAAAATAAACAACATAATGAAAACATATTAGGGGGCATAATTACTTTTATGTTTAAGCCTCTCGGTTGTGTTGCATTAAAAGCTTTCTGTCTTGGAACACTTGAAAGATACGTTTACAGCTCATGCAGACCCACATCTGTGCATATGCAGTGCAGTGCAGCGTGCAAATGTTTGACCAGCTGGATGCTGTTATGCAAATAAATTAGATTACACTTGGTTGCTTGATGTCCCTTTTATTCTAACCCAAAGCACTGAGCTAGATAGCGGGGCAATCCGCTTTGATTGGCGTCCTCTGGGAGCTTCTGCATCAGGAGAACCTGCACATTTGACTTTGGTTTAGATGGCTTTTATTCTGTGGTTGCTGGGGCGGCTTAATTTAGCATAAACTGACAAAGCAAAAGTTTAAGTTACCAGTGCGGAGTTGTAGTCTATAATATTGTCGCCTTCAGCTATAATCAGCAAAACACCAAATCAAAACACAGATGCACTTTTCCAGTGTCAGACACTGCAGAGTGCTGATATATTGGATTCGCTGCCTAGAATATAATAAGATTTACAGCCCACAGGAATTTAATGTGAAATATGTCCATCCCACTGGCGGTTCACTCTATTGGGACCTCCACTCTCATACTAAACTCACTGGCTTGAAACTAACTTATGGGTGTGTGAGCATCATTATGTTTGTCTGCTGTAAGTGCATCCATCTCTGCTCGCTTGCACTTAATGCGCTCACTAAATTTATTTGTGCATGCAAATAACAGGTGAGATAAAGAAGGGCTCGGGAATAAATCAAACGTGGAAGGCTTTGAGGTAAGTCCATCTGTGATATAGGGGTTACAAACACATGAATAATTCACTTCATAGAATTTTTTTTAATATTATCCGATGCTTTACGCTGCCATAAAAAATATCAAACCTTTATTGATCATTAATAGATTACTGAGCAGGTGAGTCATTTTACAGTCAAACAAATCGATATACAAACATACTACAAATTCCGCTAAAAAACACCAAAATTGTTACATTGAAATGATAAAGGACATAAAAACGTATAGTGGCAGCATAAATATTGAATATGAGATTGAAACTGACCTTTTGACCAGGAATCCATTGTTCTCCACCTGCCGAGCTTTTCCACACAGCAGATAAGGCGCCTGTGTTGTTTCTGGCCACTGGAGGGCAGCAGAGCTCAGCATGTCAGTGCTCAGCATCTCCTCCTCCCCCTTACCTCCCTCTCCATCAGCACAGTGATTAGACAATATCGAGGTGACATCACACGATTGATATTTGGGACTAAACAGAGAGAGAGAGAGAAAAGAAAACTTTTTAATGTAATTGCTTTTCACAGTCCGTCTGTCCTCTGACTCTGCTGCAAAAAGCTTAAAGCCTCAATGACAACAGAGCGAGAGGCTCAAACTCTGGACTGTCTGATGTCTAGTTAAAATTCAAAATCGATAGTGTTGGGCTTTTTTGGAATATAAATTTGATACCCTAATAGCTGCCGTGTGCGCGCGTGTGTATGTGTGCGCTTGACCAAACAGCTGTCTTGAAGAGATACCACAACACGGCTCAAACAAGCCTGCCAAGCCCTTAAGCCTTCAGAAGGCCGGCAGCCAGGTTCACTGAGAGGTCTGAGTGGAAAGTCTACGTGTACACAGACACCGGCGCGATATACTGTATTCATGTCACTTTCGCAGACCGCGGCAGTGCGTTTCCCTCTCACCTCTGAGAACACTTGGCCATGAACGGCAGCCACCGCCGCCTGTTTCATGTCTGCACGTCACGGGGTGTATTCGCGCAGCATAAAGCAGCGCTGCATTAGGGCCAGGCCGGCGAGGTAGTAAATAACAGACGATGCCGGCCCCGGCCAGGTCTACATACCACGGCTCTAAACAGTTTCCCTGTGAGTTATAGCTGTTTACTAAAAGCCCTTGCCTTTGTTATTCATATAGTATATGGCGGCGTGTTACACAAGTGCACTCCCCGATAGAGAGCGATTGTGTCGGGCGCGTCGGACCGGGCTGCCCTTTCTCGCTCCCTAACCGCAGAGGTTTCTCGCTTAAGAGGCCGATCCGTCATCAAACATTTGTATAATGCAGGTTTCATGAAAAGGTAACAGGGCTAATTTCCCCCCCTTTTTTTTTTTTCCATCTTCATCACGATGACATTTGGTTCGTGCTGCAAAATGACACAATGGGGGCAGTTTTAACGTCACAGATTGAACTGAAGAAGGGCGAAGAGCTCCACTTGGGGCTTGAAATGGTGTCATTGGATCCTGTGGAATTATCACCTTAAGTTGTAGCTCGCCAACCACGCAGCCACGACTTTCGAGGAATCAAATAAATAATATAAAGTGTACCCTTTCACGTGGTTGAACAATGGCTGAACATCATGTCTGTGTGAAGCTGACCTTCTAATCTATCAGACTTTTGTGCAAAACTCTCAGGTTGCGAGGGTGAAGTGACCTCGAGCGTTTCTGAGATATTACAGACAGGAACAGTTTAAAAGAAAAAGATGATCCAAAAGAATGAGCAGAGTGTATTTCAGTTTGAACTTTATTTAACAAACTAAACACTATTAGCGAATCCAGAAACCAGCTTATTGTAAGATTGTTTTTGAATGACAAGTAGAAACCCCTCAAAAAAGCTCAGGCTGCTCATTTCATTTCTCCAAAATGAGCAACGAAACATCACGTCCTACCTTTGATCGGACAAAAATATTTTGGTCAGACGGGCTGTGAAAACCGTGACCGTAAACTCACACCACTTCATTTACAATACAAATTCAAGAGAGAATTCAATAAGGACAAGAAGAGGATAAACATTATTTCAGGTCATCGATGTCGACCTTACACATTTTACCACCAAGTTTTAGTGAATGGCAAGAGAGATAAAGTGTGACATTTTGGGAAATACGCCTATTCCTAACGATCGTTTCTTAGCGTGACGATTTAAAAACAGCTCGCCCGCTTCAGCTGGGCGTATTTCCCCAAAATGTATAATTATTTAATTGAAAATAATTTGACACGATAAAAGAGCCTCAGAGGGGAATAGCGCTCTCTATAAACTATGTAGCAATAAAATACTTCTTTGACACCATGGCATTACATACAAAATAAACAGTGATAATTCTTTATAGTAGCACTGACAAAATAAATAAAACTCATTATGTACAGTTTTTTTTTTGTAATCATCAATACAGTTTTTTCTATCAAAATCTTTCACAATGTTTAATATCTGCTCGGTATTTGGTCAGGAGGAGAAACAAAAGCGACGAAAAAAATTCCAGTATTACGCAACGCAGTGACAGAAGGGGGACGAGGCCTTGTTTAAACGTCTGACCTTCAGCGGCGACGAAGCGCCGAAAATTAAAACACGCGCTGGAAAAAGCTTCAAACCATCAAACAAGGACAGCTTTGAATCTGTAGGTTGTGTGGTTGGAACGTCTTCTCGCGTCAAAGGCTAAAAAAAACCCCAAAACATCACAGGCGAGTGATGCAAAAGCGACTTATAAATGAATCTGACGCATGGGCTTCTGTTAAAAAAAACCCAAAAAAGAAATATAAAGGCACACAAGAGCGGTAGAAAAGTAACCTAACATGTATAATTTTTCCTAAAAAGTTTCAACACTATGAAAAACAATCAGCAACCTTCAAAAGGAAACAGAAAAAAAAAACCACCTGAAAACAGCTTGTATTTCTTTTAAACAATTTAAAGCGGTACATAATGCACGAGATCTGTCAAGTGAGGGGAAAAAAAAAAAAAGAAAAAGGTCCTTGGGTGGCTTTTACGGACGGAGAGCAGCACTCAGCGGCCGATATGCAAATGAAATTCCCACTAAAAGTCCCACGGTAACAACCGCATCCTTGTCGGCGGCGGGCGGAAAGCAGAAGTGCGGCTTTTTAATGTAGCGGGGGAGGGGAGGTTGGGTGGGGGGGTGTTGGGGGGGGGGTGCAAGGCCATCTGCAACTTATTGTGTTTCATGGCTTCTCTGTAATGATGAGGAGGGCTGATTCGTCATCCCGTATATGTGCCCTTTCAGCATTTTAAAAATACCTCACTGCCCACCGATGTTTATTTGGATGACTTTTTTTTCCTTTTTTTTCTCTGTCCAATTACAGCATCCAGAAGGCTCCCTGAGCAGCCGGAGACAGTGGGGGG
>CAESWR010000252.1:449921-463208 GCA_903171835.1 Mullus surmuletus | reverse complement strand
TACCAGTCACACGTCCGGGGTGTTTACATAACAAACAGTTGCAACAGCAGCCGTGACTTAATGTCTTCTACCTCTGCTGACATTTGCCGTTGATCTGTCGGGATGCTAAAAGTGGCATCTTTTCCGATCACTGACAGTGAAAGGTAAAAGCGTATCACATGTACATCCATACAGCGTGTGTGCCCGCCTCTCGAATAACCTGTACTCCTTCAACTCTGCTGACTGTGAACTAGAAGCCACATGAGATCGTCATTACAAAAAAAAAAAAAAAGAAACTCTTTGCGTGCACACGGGCGGCACAAGCGGCCCGGCGGCGTGGCGTGCTCGGGGACACGCTGCCAAATTTAACACGGCCCTCAAACATGGGCTAAAATTAGCCTGATTGGACATTTGAGGAGAGCGGGGAGGGACAGACGGAGGGATGAGTGACAGGATGGCTCTTAGCCTCAATCTGCTTTGGGCTTCCCCTATGGGAAGTGGCTGGAGAGGAGGGGAGCTTGAAAAATAGGGTGGGATGGGCACTGGGAGGGGAGGGACATACCTCACCAGCCCCTCTTTATCACACAAAGACAGCACATCTCCGGCCAGCTGCTGATAAACTGCTTGAACTCAATTACTTCCCCAGTCAAGAGTGTCCACTCCCAAGCATGAGGTTCTTATTATTAGCAGCCTTATCATCACAAAGGCAAAGTTGGCCGACTTTAGGATGCAAGCGATAATTTCTACTCTTGTGGTTTGCAGCTTTTTCTTTCGCGAGAGCGGCACATCAGTCAAAACCACACAGAAAAGCGAAGAAAGAAAGAAATGATGGCAAAAGAGAAGGCAATGAGCCACATAAATAGAAATGACCTCATCCTGGGTTTGGTCTCAGGCCTTCTGTTGACCTATAACCAGTGTTTATTGCATGTTTACATGATGAGAATCATGGCCTCAGTCTGCACGGACGGGAACGGCAACAATATGGTTCAAAAGTGGTACAAAAGTGGCATACTTGTGGTAAAAATACAAGGCCATCATGTCTGCACTGTGAATTAATGATCACTATTTGTTGAGACACACTTAACTGCAAAACAAAACATGACGCGACCAAGTTAGAAATGCAGTTACACTAACAAAAGCCCAATTTCCATTCATATCATTGTGTGTTTTATTTGAAAGAGACCTGACCTCAATTCTGTTTTGCACGCTCCGTATTGCGCTTCAGAGTGAGCGTTATGTGGGGTTCTTGTCTGCACAATCTCCTGTGTGTCATTCGCCGAGAGACTGGGCTCCCGCACAGGTTCCGATTTCAGTACCTCAAAGCAGTGGCAAGAAAATACAACAACCTGCACCTTTCTATTAATGTTAATGGGCGCTTCAGGACATGTGAGAGGCAGACAGACGACATGTGGCAATCCCTTTTTGTTTGTGTTTGGGGTGTAAACATCTCATGATGTAACGGTTGATAGGGAGCCAAGTCTCTTGGCCTGGTTCTTCTCAGACAACTGCTTGATCATTCATTTGCCACTCACGCACAGACAGGTGCAGCTCTGCCTTTTGTCCCCAGAATGATGTCAGAAAATTGAATATGGCATCCAAGGGAAACTCGCTTGCACCTTAACGAGACACACTTTTTGAGTTTTAACATTTGGCACCAATCCAGTGGCTTCAGAACGGCGGGTTTACAACATAATGATGAGTTTGTACTTGGAAATGTTAAAGCCTGCGTCCTTAAGACTGGTGGACAGCAACAGAAAGTCTGAATCATTCCTTTTTGGGGCGCACAACAACAATAGCAATGTGATTAAGTGTGCGGCTGAAATTGCCCGAGTGCAATTAAGTGTTCTTTAAGTACTCACTCTCAGGAGAAAGAAAAGCTTAACTCAAATAGAGGAACAAATACCAGACTGTCACTGCTCTGAAGGGTCAATGGCTGAGAATTAGGCTGTGGGTTTTATATGAAGCCTCTTGGCTGCGAGCTGGGGAAAAACGAAAAAAGATCTTACATGGTCGACTTTTGTTGAACACTACAAAGGAATGTCTTCTTCGGCGTTGGAGCACGCCCATGGCAAAATATACAACTTCAGTGGGAAAAAAAAACGAAATAGTACATGTATAAACTGCCGTCTATCTTTTTACCTATTCAAACAAGTTGTAACCCTTCTGGGACCCAAATACCAAAACTGGAATAACCAGTTTCTGGGAAGTGAGAGTGACTTTGGGAAAGGAGGATGTGTAGGAGGCGACTGATAAACTGGAATCCTGTTTCACTGCGGCCATTTCCTGGAATGACAACTAACGTACTGCGGTTAAAGAAACCTGTTTGTGATGTGTTGCTGCCAAAACAAACACCAGCTCCGCCTCATCTCAAGATACATTTTCCGCAGGCTTCGATGGATTATCTCCATTTATTACTTTTGCTCATGTTTTTGATCTGACACAACCAAAAATCAATCCAGGTCTTCTCCGTCGTGAGCGGCTCCCACTCGGACAATGGTCCGACGCTGGGTTCAGTTTATTCCTTGGCCCAGTGGAACAGGATTAGTGGGCTTTGGGGGGGGTGTTAGTGAAGCTGCAGCCTCTATACAAGGTCAGCTCCACCAATTGTGCGTGTGTGTATGTGTGTGTGTTTGTATGCGTGTGTTTAGGGATTTGCCCCAAGTATGCATGCCTGGGGGCCAATCCAGGGCACTGTCTAGAATGAGTGAGTGAAGTCATCTGTCATTAGAAAGGAGGTTAGGGTGGGTTGTCTATCCAAAAAAGGAGGGGGGCTTATCGGGGGGGGGGCTTCAGGGGAGAGTCCACATTGATGGGCTTTTAAGGAGTGGTATCCCAGTCAAGATAATGGCAGAGTGAAATGGTAGGGGCAAGATGGCCACAATAGTAGGATATCGATTAAGAAAAAGGGGAGAAGGCCAATTGTTGGAGTATCCGGTATGGCTTGTGCAATGTGTGGCGTTTTTCTAAGACGAGTAAGCGACCGGGCGCTGGCTTTTTGTGAGCTTTGGATGGAGTGATAGTGGAAACAAAAATGGGATGCAAATGACAGCGAAAGTGATACAGAGCGATTTGGGGATGCCACTGTGTTTCAAAACTCACTTCTGATGTAAAGGTTCTATCTATATTTAAGATTCTGAACATCAATATAGCAGCAGGCAGTTATTTTCTATTTGAAGATACAGTAGAAGCCCCTAAATAGAGAATGAAGCACCCCCTCAGAATGCGTTGCAATCTGACCTGGTGTTGTTTTCATTTGTGAGATGGTGGTTTTAAACAGTGAAACACATGCGAAAACACACCCGCAATTATATGCTAAAGCTTTTCAAATGTGCTAGCTCATCTGTGTAAAGACAGTAAGAGCATTCATTGGTAGATGAAATGTCCCTGGTGTCTCAGTGGGATTGCAAACACATTTCTTCAATTATATATTCATTTCGTTGTTTTGGTCAGAGCGTTATTGAGCGACCCTCTGCGACAACTACACAATCGGACACGTAAGCCGCACCTAACACACAGGATGTACAGCTCAGACTCACATTGTCACTGGGACTCAAGCCGCGGTCATCTGAAAGCGATTAGCCTCCTCTCTGAAGGCTTCCCCTGGTCGAGAGCGGCTCCCAAGACCCAAACCTGACAGGCTTCATTACAATTCCTATTTTGATTTCCCCACAAATCTGTTCGATTCCATCTGGGCCGATTAAAATCCCAGCTGAAGCACAATAGCCTGTCCAGCGGCATTTATTTTGGTTTCGACAAATCAAATAAATTCCAAGCACTGAGATCACTTGAAACAGAGCTCTCATAAATACATAGACCATAATCTCAATGTGTACATGCTGGCAGATGTTAGGTCAAAGACAGTTCTCCAACATTTTAGTTTATTCCAGAACCCTTGTTTTATTGTAACCGACTGTCTGAAATACAACCTCGGCTAAAATGAGACTTGGAGAAAAAGGAGAAATAGAAGGATAAGAATTGAGAATGAGACAGAGGTCTGTAATGGCGACTCTACGGTTCCCCTCGCCTCTGCGCTTTACAGCGTGTTTCGGCCCTTTTTTGCAGTTTTATGGCTCTCAGCTTTAATGTTGGTCACTCGCACCGCTCTCATCAGTGTCATTTTTGGCCGCGGCAGGTTGCTGTTTTAGCGAGAGAGCTCTTGAAAACCACTGGACGCTACGCCCCCAGCAGCGTTTAGCTACCGAAGAATAGTCTGTTTCCCGACAGAATTGGCGGGGACCGGATTTGCTGAGATGGAAGGGCCACACAAACCAAAACCCCATCAGGCCATGATCGTCTGAAAATTAACAACACCTTGTCTTAATGTACAAACCTAGTCTTTGAACAAACATGAGATGACGTTGGATGAAAATTGCCTTTGCCTTCGCATTAGGTAATGCTCTAAACTTCACGGTGCAATGTTTTGGCAGCTAGTAAAAGATAACTCATGCAGAATAGCCTATTATTAGTTACTAAACAATTCAAGGTGTGGGTTTTTTTTATTGCCAGGGACAATGAAACTACTACCAGCACTCCTAAATTTGAAAACAAAACATTTGTGGAAAAAGGAAATAAAAATCATCCACCTTCTCCACATTTTAAGCACCAAGCACCTTAAGAGAACTTAAGAGAGGATGCAAAAAAACGGACACTGTACCGATAGTTACAAATGGAAAACCACAGCCTTAGACCCCGGTCTTCTCTTGCCTTACGTTTTTTATCCAAAAAAGGAATCAACATGGACTTTAATGGTCCTCTTGACCCGAACAGACATTGCAGGCTCCAGTAATTTCCAAAAGAGGAGACCTCGGGACAGGGTCCATAGTCTTGCAAAATCTTAATGCTACTATAATCGGGTTTAAATATCCAGTCCCCCAGAAAAAGGACCATTCTTCATATAATTTATGGGTGTGATCAGCATATGCAGCGGTAATATGGCAGGAAAGAGGCAAGAGAGAGCGGGGAAAAAAAAAAAGAGCGACAGGCTATAGTATGATTCATGATTTAAGTCTAATTCTGCCAAAAGAATTCGACTGAAGGAAATTACTACATGTTTATAATAAGGAGACATTAACATCTTTCTTTGCTTTTCCCCCCTCACCCTTTGCTGTTTGCCCTTGGCTGGAAAGAGACTTTTGATAGATGGTTTTGCATATTGTTATTACCATACTGAATCCCCATTTATTGTTTTTGGAAGATTCGGATGTAAGCAGTGGACCAGAAATTGGGCATATTCGTACAACATCCATTTGCTGTACTTTGGGGTAATCAGACCCTTCAGGCCTATTGCGGATGTCTTCATCAATCAAAATTAACAAAATAGTTTAGTTCTGCTACACTAAGCCCTGCGGACACTGGCAAGGACTATGAGCTCAAAATGATTTAGAGAGAGCATATAACTGAATTTTAAGTTTTAACCACTGTATCACATCCGACGTTTTGTTCTCTCCTTGGTCGTTTTTTACCTGCACAGAGCTAACCAGGCTGACCTGTCGCGGCAAGAGGCACCTCTGGCACATCTGGGACCTCTATATTTATACCTGTTTTTATCCACAAATCAAAAATGTGTGAAAAGTCCACATAATCTATGTTGACAGGTGAAACAATAAGTGAGATCTGTAGCCAAGCGAGTGTGAGCGCGCTGGCCGAACGTGAGACAGAAATAGGCACAAAGAGAGGAAAGCACAAGCACAATCAGGTTTAAACGACCCAACATGTTTGTGCAGCGCAGGGCTTTTCAGTATCTCCGCGATTGTATTTCATCTGTTGACAAAACAGGTATGACTCAGACGATACGGTGAACTCTGGCTGCCGTGGAGACGGTTTTCAAATTCAACACAGGAAGATAGCATCGGCCTGTAATGCTTTCTGATAAAGACGTGCTGATCAAATGTTGCAGTTAAAAAAGCATCACTATCATTCTGTCAGGCTGCATTTACGCATTTAGGTGAGCTCACGTTATTTCCGCAACTTCTTACATAGATTCTCTGGATTGGTGGCAACATTTGGACAATAGACGCGATCATGGCGTGATAGTCACGAAGCTTACCATCTGTTTTATATAACTTTACTGGGGGATCTCACGTTTGCAGGCAAAAAACATCCAAAATAAAATGCATTGAATCGTACTGGTTGTTCAGACGGACTGACGACGATCTATTTTTGGCGTCGGACAGCATCTTTCAGGAGTTGGCTCGGTCCCCTGGGGTGCAAGCGAACGTGATGTCTCTCCAAAATGATGGCGCGTATGAAAAGCATACAGAGGGAGGTTTTCCCTACCCTGATGCTCCACGGGCCTAATGTATTGCAGTGTCGTGCACAGAGATGATTGATGTCAACACCCTCCTCTTAATCACCTGAGAGCTACACAGCCTCTTGGCAGTCTGGCAGACATTTTGGATTCTTCTCTAATGACTAGAGAGACAGGTTGCAGATGATGTTAGCTGACGCCGGTCTCACGGATCACTACCATTCTGTCAGTGATTAAGTGACTCATCTACCTCTGGTAAACAAACCCCCAGTAGAGCATCTTGCATCCATCAAACGATGCCTTGGACTTGCTCCGCTTATCTAACTTGGAAAGAATCCATCATACCTGTGCAAAACAAAAAAAAACGATAGATGCTGTGTGGTCCCTCGGGATTCATCCCGTAAACAAACACATTCAGCTAAGACTGCAGCCGTACATGTGCAAAGGGAGTACTGTGATTTGCCATTACGTTTTGTTTCCCCCTCCCCTTCCCCTTCTTCTTCTTCTTTTGGACTGCAGAAAAGTATACCATTCCCATATGTGTTTCACTTCAGGGAAATCAAACTGAAAACACTTGCAAGTTATTTTTGCGACCTGATTTCTAGGTCTATCATGAGAAAAGAAAAAAAAGAAGAGGCTGAAATACACAAAAAATACCAGCTTTTTTCTGAAAATGTCATATCTGATGGAATATTCCCCACAATAGCACTTGGGGAACATAGTAAACAGTCATTTCGGGAAGTACAGCTGACAAATGGGGCTTTGACACAAATATTACACTTGAAGAAACCTTTTGTGGGTCCCGCAAAGAGCTGTGTCGTGCCGCAGATGCGCAACAGTACAGTCCATTCTGTGCAAAAACCCGAGTGAGGCACTTCAGTCTTTATTGATAGCTGTGCGAGTAGGACAAGTGCGGTGATGTAACAGATCTTTCTTAAATTGCATGGGCAGCATTGTTGGTCTGGACAGCCCCCGAGGCTCAGTTTGATTTCAGCAGATTAATTTAGCTCTTTCTCTGTTATGCAACACCATCTCAGCTTTCAAGCCGTCTCACAGATCTCGGGATCACCTTTGACTCCGTGCATGGGTGGCTAGCTACTGAGCTGCACTCCCTTGATAACAGCTTAGAGAGGAAACAACACTGCTCTTGAATAGATCCTTACACATTAGAATAAAGACCTGATAGCAGGGAAACTGTTTGGCAGGGAGGCAACAGGGAGACAGCACAGGCGGAGAGGGCCGCTCTGCTTTGATGACTTCCTCGATACGGCCTGTAAGGTTGTAAAAGATCAAACAGACACCGCAGTATGAGAGTCCTGCCGAGCATGTGTTTGATGCGGATTATCCACAGGCTAAAAAAAAACAACAAACTTTTGACAGTAGCTCCACTGAAATGGATTGCTTTCATAGTAGGTCACTGCTACTGAATGAAAGAGATGTTCAGAAAGTAAACTCATGCGCAAGAAGTGGTTTTGACAATGATTCAGCTCTGGTTCGGAATGGATTTCATACAAAAAAAAACCCAGTCATGTCTGTAAATATTCGAGTGTTAATCTCAGGGAGGGATGACAGTAGGGCTGGGCATTGGTACGCAATACCTTTCAGACATCAATCGAAACAACCCAGTACCAAGTAGTATCGAAACCTGTGCCTGTCAAACGATACCTGCAATTAATTGTTTTTGTACCCAGATCTAGAAAAAAAAAAATGCCTGTTTCTATGGTTTTACTCGCAGCCAATCACTGCGAGCGTAATTTGAGCACTTTCAAAATGCATTTGTGTAAAAATCTTTTGAATGGGGAGGAGTGGTGACATTTGCAAAAGTGAGTGCTTTAAAAAGTACCAAATGAAGTACTCAATTGGTATCTGTATCGTTTCAAGGGTACTGGTATCTGTACTGGTATCACCATTTTTTAAACGGTACCCAGACCTAGACCGCGGTGTATCAATTTAATAATGCGGTACAAACAGATGTCATATTATGTAACTTTAATGTCTGTGAATGCTTGTGGCCTTCCCCCATTGCTTCTAAACAACCAAGTTTAGAGCAAGCGAGTTTGGTTTTTTGGGTTTGTTTCCCCTGAGAAATGGCCATCACCAACTGCAACGACAGCCGTACCTGCGACTGTCCTCGGCAGACGCCCAGGTGGCGCAATGCGGACAAAATTGTGACAGTTATGGTGATGCGCCCTGACATGTGAGCGGGGGCCTTTCACAATTAATCCATGAAATATTTAAGGTGAGAAGGCTGTTCGAAGAAACGACACGATCCGATGCTCGCGGACGGGACGGGTGTGGAAACGAGCGGAGAGCGGAGGCTGGCCGGACTGTCGGCTGTCAGCTGGAAAGTGAGGTCACGACACAAGAATGGTTGAGCAAATAACAGTCGAATGTTTGGAGGAAGTCGGAGCGAATTCCTCATACTTTCATCTTCTCCAGCAAGCAAAGATGAAGGAAAAGTTACAAAGATTCGCCCTCCGCAATGCATATCACTTGACAAGTTTGTCAGAATTTATTACACTCTCAATTTTTTTCTTTTCTTTTAGGGTCTGGCACATTTATCTCAAAGCTAAATCAAGGTCACCCAGCCAAGCCATTCTCTACACTCCAAAGAGCTTATTCGCAGCTCCACGCTCCATTTGCTCCGTCTGAAAAAACAACAACAACCGCTGCAGACCTGTAATTCCCACCTGGACAGATTGTGTGATAACTTTGCCCGCAACAGGTGAAGTTTGGCTCATTCTATCAGCTGTGTTAATTTCAGAACCCACTGTAAGCATCATTAAGAAGCAAAACGCACCCTTCTGTTCGAGGAAAACATGCACATGTGCCAGTTCGCAACGCCACACTTTGAAGTGCCCGCCCATATTTCAGACACTAAGTGTTTGCTGAACTGCGGCCAACTGCCGAGACAATACTAAGCCTGTGAGATATACCATGCTCTTGACTAGTGACGCTCTCCGGCTATGGAGGACAGCAGATAGCCAAGTGAGCCTTCGGCTGACTGAGGGCCCGGGCTTTCCGGTTTTATGCAATCAATGCAGAGATAAAGGTGATCGATGTGGGAAAACCGAAAGAAAAACAGCAGGATTTAGGGCTGCTGGCCTGGTTCACAGGCAAAGAGCCCGTTCTCTCATCCCTGCTTGTCTCAAAGCGGCCCTCAGCTGCATCAATAGGAAAACGCAGGCTGCTGTGTGAGCGGCGTGTGCGCAATTTTAACAGAAAAGTGTTTATGTTAACCCCAACCACAATCTTTCCCTAGACCTAATCAACTCTTTTTCATGTCTAAACCCTTCCAGACCCGAACAATATTTCAAATAGATCTGGGATGCTTTGGAAACCATTAAGGTGTGTTTACAGCCCTGACGTGCTGTTGTAAATGCAAAATGTTTGACAGTTTGGGCCATCCGCTTATAAGCTGACAGATGGTTGTGTCTCATAATCACATGGTTGGTTTTACAGTGGAGGTAGTCAATGGTTTGCAGCTTCTGATGACAAAAGGAGGTTTACGCGTTGGTAGGGGTGTGTGCTGCAAAAAATAACTGGAAACCTTGGGTTTTAAACGTAAACATGACAAAACTAAACACGCAAATTGGTTGTTACACACAACAGGCCGCACAACACACACTCGAATCTCTTTTCAGCGGCCATATGAGGTCAAAGTTGGACTTGGATCCAAAGAGTGAGACATTCCACCGGGTTGATTGTCTTGGAAAAAACACCCCAGACATGTCATTACCTGACATCATCCCTCCTCTCTTCCGTCCTCTCGGGATGACCAACACACTGCCTTGTTCCCCCGACAAGAGCTGTGTGCTGGTCAGCACCGCGAGGCCACTGAACCCCAGATAGCCGCGCTCCGGCGCTGGATACCAAACAGCCCATCACCAGATAGCACGCCCCTCGCTGTCAACCACACCACAAGAAATGAGGTTAAATGGCACTATCTGCACAATATGGGAGCCTCTTCTATTTTTATTAAAGGCGCTGACAGCCTCTATTCCAAGATGAGAGTCAGTGCAATTCCTGGAAATGGTTATAAATAAGTACAGAAGCGTCCACAAGGATTCCTATTTATCTATTTTGCATAGTTTGGGATTGTTTTCAAGAATTGGAGGCAGCTGTTTTCAACGCATGATGTCTTTCATAAATGCATCTCAATCTACCATCACAACCTACTTAAGATAATTCAAAGCAGTGAAAAGCTGCTGTTAACGACTGCCGAGGACCTGTTTGCGCTTAATTTCTGTGATCTAATGACCCTTTAAACAGCACGGTGAACTTGTTACAATGCATTTTGAAATTCCCCCTTCGGGGAGCTTTCTTTGATACTAACGACCGTGGTAACTATACAACCTACCTAATCTCCCACCATCTTTTTCCACTGAGCTATTTCGGTGGGTGTGGGAAAAGTAGAACAGCTGTATGTAACATCACTTTATAACCGCACATTTAAGAAGGATCAGATGCAGAATTGTTTGCAGTGAAAAAAGCTTTGAAAAAAGAAAAATCACAAAAAATTAGCCCAATAGAAGCGATAAATTCCCCGTCGTAACAGCATCACCGTTTCTGGGAAAGAGCAGAGCGCATGACTCACCTAGCAGCTGGACCCCCCTGGTGAGACCGTAGACGTCTATGAGGGCCCACAGAGGCTCGGAGACGTGAACCCCACTGAAGAACAGCATGGGGCTGGAGTCATTGATGCGGTAGAACACGCGGCCTTTCTTGTCCACCCAGAAGGAGATGACGTTGCCCTCGTTTGACAGCTCCTCTGGCAGGGCTTTGGCCCAGAAGCCGCTCTGGGAGACCAGATCGGGACACGCGTACTTGGGCAGCGTGTCCGGGTTGATCCTGGACGGGTCTTTGCATGTAAAGCCGAGGCGGAGGGCGCCGCTCCAGCAGCATTGCTTCTTCGTGATCTGTTGGGGGGGGCGGTTAATTAAAGACAACTCACTTTACGTTGAACTGCCTGTGTTGTGTAAAGCATACAAACTGCATTGTTGGTTTTAAAACAATCTCAGAGCAGGTACCTTTGTTCCGTTTATCGCCTGCAAATAATTTTTGTTCCGTTTCGAGCCTCTATTTGCTTTGCATTTACTGTGCGAGATAAGAGTATTCCTCACATGGCAATGCTTGGCCTGCTCTCTCACTTTCGAGACATAGATGGCCTGATAGGTGAAGTGGAAACTTGTTCTAAGCTGCTGCATTGGCCCACACAAAGAGAGAAAGAGAGAGACAAAAGAGAAAACAAAACAGAGCAAAGAGGTGGGCTGAAGAAAGGGACAGAGGGAAGCAGGGAGAAGACCAAGAATGAAAGAGATGAGACATTCAGTTGGAGGAGGACAGCTTAGGGAATGTCCCATAAATACCAAAATACTACAAAGTATAGTATGTACAGAGCTAGTATTAGTCAAGAATATAGTGGCGTTATTTTGTGAAGTGCTTGTTAGAAGGATTTGAGCGGCGGTCCGCGGAGCCCCCCCGCTACCCACAGATTACAAATGATGGCGGAGTCTTGTTTCTCAAATGGCTGTTCGCTAATTACACATACATTTGCATGTCCTACAAGCCTCTCCGACGCTCAAGCATGGGCTACAAGTACGCTGTTTGTTTTCATTAGTGTCAGAAACGGGAAGGGCACAGAGGAGTGCGGGCCGCCACTGAGGAAAACGTCTGGATCCAACAGATTTGTTTAATGGGTTATTCCTGCGGTGCGGCCTCATGAAAACATACAATATATAGAGCTTGAACCATCGAATATTACGCTCCAATATATTTTCAGTGTCCCTTTTTCCATGTTTCTCTCCCAACACAAAGTTTAATGGAGAGCAGACTTTGGCATGAGACATATTTTTAACTAGGGCTGCGTATCCATTCAGATTTTCCAGATCGATTCGATTCGATATCACAAGGTCCCAATTCGATTTGATTGAAGATTTGATTCGATTCAGTCAGGGATATTTCAGTTAAAATAATGCTGTAAATTTAACAAACAACCTTTGGACCTGGTACATTAGTAAAAATTGTGTTTACATTATGAATTGAACCCAAACCAGTCACATCAATCATATACTTCAAACACGACCCACACAAAAAAGCGAATTAATCTAAATCAAATTAAATGATCAAACAGTCTGATCCTGCTGATCATGCGACACAAGATGGATTGATACCACAGGCTGCTTCTCTGCACGTCCAATGAAGAAAATATTACTTAAGTTAAAAGATCGATTTGGGGATTTTATTAATCGATTATGAGCCATTTAAAGGGAAATCAATCGATATCGATTAAGTCGATTTTTTAAACCCAGCTCTATTTCTAACTGACCAAAGGTGAAGGAGAAACGAAGCTGTCATGTCTGATGTAGTGGAGGGAGATTATCTTATGCTGTAATGCTGCAAGAAAGGAATATAGTGAAATGGGCTTCCAGTGACTTCCAGTGATTCAGTTGCTATTTCAGTTTTCTATTGTGTCGCAACAGCCAGTTTCAATTGAGTTTCTGCAGCTTTTTTAAATAGTGGTATTACTCGAGCGCTCACCTTGAGCCGCACTTGCTCGTACACGGCGATGGGTCTGTTGCTGAAGGTGATGGCGTTGCAGAAGCTGGCCTGCCTCTTGACGGTCCTCTGGGACATGTCCATGACGATCTGGGAGCCCTTTGTGCTCGGGTGGAAGAGGAGAGGGAAGGAGGAGAGGCTGCCGCACGGCTGGATGGGCAGGCAACGCTTGGGCTTGTGGTGGCATCGGCTGGACGTGGCAGGAAACGGCCCGTTCAGAGAATCTAGGGGGGGGAAAGCAGATTTGAGTATTTCCGTCTCTTTTTTGCCCCATTGTTCTATGACATTGAGCTAAACAATCCATAGCCAACCGCACTCAGGGGCAATTTCTTTCTTTATCTTACCTTCGATCATTAAAATGAAAGGGGATTGGACTAATCGAATAATTTGATTCTATGTGGAGCATCTTCAATACTGCTATGCACACACAGAGGAGCAACACACAAGTGGACAAGGTGAATTACATGCTACAATGTCCTTGGATGTAAAAAAAAAAAAAAGGA
>CAESWR010000252.1:362270-377764 GCA_903171835.1 Mullus surmuletus | reverse complement strand
CCCGCTCCCCCCCGCCTCCCACCCTCTCTATCTTCCTCTCTCCTCTCCGCTCGCTCAAGGGCGGTAATGGGCCTGGACAGAGAATCAGATGTGGTCCACATCGAGACGCGCACCGCGAAAGGCCGTGAGTGCTGCACTCCAGTCCTCCGCCGCCGTAGCAGGACCCGCAGGACCCCGCTCGCCTCTCATTTAGAGCGAGGTCACCGGGAAAGATGAGACCTGTTCTGCCGCTCAGATTGGTCCCTGAAGTCTAGTAAAGCAGAATAGGTGTCTCCTGACAAAAACAGGGAGTTTTAGCGGCTTGATGGATGTTTCTGCACTTTAATCTATCCCCCGTGTCTCATAGACAAACCTCGACTCCCTCTTTCTAAACAGCGCGCTATATTCTGTCAAACCAATTATAGGGTTTTCCCGCACTTAAAAAAAAAAATGCTCATATTGCTCCTGCGGTGAGAAAATTTGTGTCTGGATCATATTTTCTGCATTGCAACGCCTCCCAATCTTGAATGTCAAGTAATTTGCGCTGCAGAAGGAGGGTTTCGGCATCAGTGGTGCAATTTCTCCCTTTCTATATACACTTACTCACCCTCCTAAAGTTGTTTGTAGGAGTGTGAAGTAAAAGCACATTTAGCATAGCGGCTCGGGCGAGTGCACAAGTAGTGTTTGAAGGTAAATGCTCGTAATTAACTCCTGATTGATTTCCTTTCGCCCTCTTTTCCAGGCGCCGAGTACGTGAAGTGCCGGGCCCAGAGGTGCACAGAAGCCAACAGGCAGTATCTCTTCCCCGGGCATGTCGACACCAACTCGCTGGTGGTGCAGGACGAATATGTGTTCACGCAGGTTTGCATAGTAATAGATTACTCTGTTAGTTTGTTAGAAGTCAATCTTTTTTTCTTTTTTTTTTTGCTCAAAGGCAGCTGTTGTTTTTTTCATGTGTGTTTGTGTCTTGGTTTTTTTTGTTGTTGGTCTTGTTCAAACTCGATCCAATCCGTGGTTTTCCATCAAAACCCGACATAATAGCTTTCCGCAACACACCTGTTCCCCGCTTCTGCGATGTGCGTTTTGATTATGTTCTGTCTCATCCGTGTTGAGGCACGCTCGGCGCCCGAGATCTCCTCGCTGACGCACTCGCGCGCTTGGAAAAACCCTCGCCCGAGAAGAAGAAGAGCAGCGATGCGAACGGACAGGTTGTCGAGCTGATTATCATTCACTCCGAATTTGACTCCAATTAGACGGCGGCGGGCGGGGGTCATTATTAGAAATTTAATTTTCAAATGCCCTCCACTGTCATTGATTTCTATCCACAGCTGAGTAATTTTCTCTCTGCTGGTCAGCCTCGGTGCCTTTGGTCACGGCGAAGTTTCAGCAAAACAAAAAATCCAATGACGTTTTTTTGGCCCATCGCGGGAAATGGCTCCCTCATTTTGAGCAAAACCCCCCCTAAATGTCCATTTGTTTTTAATTTATTTATCCACAGATGTAATCTTTTGATATGATATGATGTCGCGGCAGCAGTTCTTTGGCGGTGACCCAGTTTCACTTTCAGCACGCTTAATCCACAGACTTGATTGGAACGGCTGCGACGTAAGAATGAAAATGCAAGCGAGGAGGCCGGGGAGAGAAGAAAAAAATATACATCACAGCGCAGATTCAGAAATGGTGATTCAATAAAATGCACAAATTGCATTTAGCCGAAATGAGATTGACCGTCAAGGCAGATGCAGGCGCGAGGAAGATGCCGGGCGAGAATAACTGGACGGCGAGTGTCTGCGCGCGAGTGGCGGCAGCGGCGGCACAGATGACTTTCTTGTGACTTTCATTGCTCGGGGCAGTTGGATTTAACTTGACAAAGAGTAATGAGGTTATCGATTGGGCTACAACGAAATAAGCAGTCTTCAACACCTCCAAAGTCTCTTGGGAGAGAAGGAACAGCCAAGTGCAACATCCTCAAAAATGTGGCCTGGGAAAATGCAACTCATTGATTTTCGATAGATTATTCCATTAGAGCCCTAATGTAGTGTGTTGGGGGACAAACACCATCCTTCTAGTTGATTAGAAAATAAGCAACCGGTGAGTGTTGGTCTGCCTGTAAGTGGATGGGAACGCAGCAGTGCATTTAGATCTTCGAAACGCACTGTAGATAAACCTAAACACATTTTCAGCCCTAATTGAGATGATGATAATAATAATTTCTGTTGTTTTGATATTTCCAGTCTTTCAATGCGGAAAGCATTTTACCAGCCATGCATGGTGAATTAATGCACCTCCCGCAGGAGACGTTTTCAATTCAATTTCCTCTTTTCACGACAAAATGCGACGCAGAATGTTTGCAAAAGCCTCTTCTGACTCCATCACGGGGAAAAAACCTCCTGACAGTGATCGTAATTGAAACATAAACAGTTATAAGCGTTTGTTTGGTTGCATTTCATAGGTGACTAAGTCGGGGCGGGCCAGCTACTTTGTCTCCTACATGAGGGAATCCTTCAAGCGAATGAAGTTGCCAAAATATTGTCTCCCAAAGGTGAGCAGCAGGGACTGTCATTTTTTTTTTTTTTAATGAAACATCACTTTTGTAAATACTTGAACGCTCCGATTAAATTATGTCATTTTTTCTGTCAATTTCTGCTGTTTTTTTTTTTTTTCTCCTGTTAGGACATGCATATCATCAGCACCGATGAGAAGCAGGTATTTGCAGCGGTGCAGGAGTGGAATCAGAACAACACTTACAGTTTGTACATCTCGGACTCGCCGGGAGTCTACTTCACCCTCTCGCTGGAGAATCTGAGGACCAGCCGAGGGCCCACCGGCAACCTGCTGGTGGACTTTTACAAGGCGCGTGATCAGTCCCTAAATATCCCATAACAACGCCTCGCTAACAAGATTTCAAGATGTCCTTCATCTGATCCGCTGCTACCCTCCATCGAATGTCGCCAGAGATTTGATTAGTAAACGCTTGTGTTGTAGTCAAGACCGCACCAACCGAGACCAAGACATTATCGAGACTAGAGAGTATCGACACCGAGACCAAGAAAGCCAAGAAATCTGGAGGTCGAGACTGAGACATGACCAAGACTGTATTTATCCGAGAAAAATCCCAGCAAAACAGAACAAATTACCAGTATCGTTTTTAAATTGCTTTTACATCAATGCAACAGCAACATTTCTTTTCAGCGAGGTATTTTTTAATAATCATTTTCAAGGGAAGGCCGCGGCTGCATTCTTCTTTTCTCTGTTATTACAGTGCCGGCCTGGTCTCGACCGGTCCAAAAAGTCGGGGACTGAGACAAGACTGAGCACAAATGCCGTGAAAAGTGGTCTTGAGATCGACTGATACTACAACACTAGTAAATATCCGCTTTCGTCTCACAGGTGGAGGGGATTAACGGCATGTATCTCGCCAACAAACTGGTAGACCAACACATCAAGACGTTCATCACCTACAACAAAGGCCAGACGTGGGCCCTGCTGCCGGCGCCCCCCACCGACGTGGCCGGGAACAGCCTGCACTGCATCCTGGTGAGCCGGAGACCCCCGGGCGGCCCTGAACGAATGCTCCTCTTCATGGGAAATGAAGCTTATGACATCCATCATTCATCAAATGTTTCAACCTCATCAGCCATGCTTTGGGTGTTCCTTTGATTTAGAGCCATATTTGCACAAGGGCAGGTGTCAGCGTCGGCATTAGTTTGAATTTTTAGCCCCCTAAATGGCCGAGGAGATGCTCGGCTGGGATATTCTGATTATCCGTCTAAGACACAGTGTGTCATTACATTTACTTTCAGGGGTCCAGACTTCCCATTAACCTCTGTGATTTCAATTTACTAAATGTAGTCACACCGGACTAATGAATGCTAGATTACACCGAATCACATTATGCGCTTGTGTTGTTATTCAGTCGGTATGATATTCTCCTAATCCTGCCTGTATGTTCTTTGAAGACTGAATAATGTATAGTGTTGAGTTAATGGCAAGCTACAATCTTTCAGTGTGTCGTACAAATTACGCTCTTGCCTTCTCTGTAACCCCACTACAACCTTGGCTGCGTGAAAAGCCTTATTGATGTTTTTCAACGCGCTTTAGTCTGAGCGATGAGTGAAAATGATTTGAATCAATTTTCCCAGTTTTATCAGCACATCTTGAGGAATTTTAATTACATGCCTTGTTTGCTTTAGAATGAAACAATTCAAATGCCCTCCCTGTCCTCTCAGCCATTTTCTTTTTTCTTTCTTTGGCAAAGGAGACGGGGGGGAACAAAGTATCTTTGTCTTATAAATGGTCTGTGAAAATGTTAGCGCTTTGGCTTTCAATGGGGGGGTTTGAAGGCAGAGAGGAGTCATAATTGCTTCTGTAAAGATCTGTCTGATACATATTGTCTCAACCTGCGCCGGAATCCATTTTGTTGACAGCCATTTTGCTCGCTGCATCTTCATCTGGAAATGTCGGAGAATCCCTACACTTCTGGACCGATTACGAGCAAGAAGTCTGTGCCGGGAATCATTGTGACTACAGGTAAAGCAAAATCATCTTTAAATAGATCAGTATATATAGTTTAGGTAAAAGTTTGACCACAAAACTCAGTCTTGTCCTTTTTCTGACATTGGACATCCAACAATTTCACCCCTTGAATCTTAAACAATAGTCCAGGCGGTTAGGTTTCCACAAATGTGTCCTCTGGCGGGCGAACGTACACAGATTTTACAAAGTGTCTCTGCGATAGTTGCATTCAGGTGCATTAAGTCTTTGCAGTTTTCACCGCGCCTTTTGCTATGTAAATACGCAGCGAGTGAATTTATTCATGTTTTTGTACTCAGGGAATATCGGAACAGAGCTGTCCTCCACCAACCTTGGAATGTTTATAACAGCAGATGCGGGGAATAGCTGGAGACAGGTGAGACTCATCCGTGCCCACACACACACACACACACACACAAGCACAATCATACACAGCAGTACATGCTGCACTTGTTTACCTTAAACCCATGATGCATTCACACTCCAAAATGCTCTGTCATTACTGCCGCTCTGTCTCTCCTCATCACGTCCACCCCTGCAGATCTTCGACGAGGAGCACAACATTTGGTTCCTGGACAATGGAGGAGCTTTGCTGGCCGTCTTGCACGCCGCCACCCCGATTCGACACTTGTGGTCTGTAACAGCTGCGGCTTAATAGTAGTCAACAATCGTAATTACCCGGCGATAGACAGGGGAGTAGGGGGAATTATGGGTTGAGATTACCTGGGTATAATTTCCTCTGCTTTGGAGCGGGGTGATGCGGCACATGATTACACTTAATGTTTTGAAACGTTGATAGACCAAGTTTGCATGATTGTTGGATCTGCCCTGCGGCTCCGGCTCCGTCACGATCATTTCCAGCAGAGGAGAGACTGGTACAGCTTTGTACTTGCGCTCGCATGTGATGGTTTCGAGTGCTTTTATGTAAATGAGGAGTAGTGCAGGGTGGAAATATGAGGCCGAGGATGCCCGCTTGCGTCCCGCGCGTCGTGGGAGCTTTGTAACACTATCTACTTTGATGTCCCCACACACTACAGCCCTGTCAGAAGAGATTAAGCTCCAGGAAAGATGATTTAAACCCCTCCCGCCCGCCGCCACACCTCTCCAAAATCTATTCCTAATGCTACAACCGGCGTCATATCTCTCTTTTCTGCTGTTTTGTCACCTTCAAAAAATTTGCCTGTGCGGTGGAACATTTGTTCTATTGTTCAGCCCCTTTGTCGAGATAATTTTTCATGTTGAGGAGCGTCCAAGGTGCTTCATTTTTCAAACCCGCGGCGCAAGCTGAATAGCCCGAAATCTTTCATCGCGTCTCGGCTCCACCTTGTTTTTCATCTGCGCTATGTCTGCGTGTCTTGAGGTGTAACGTTATATTCTCAGACAAACGCCACGTATTTGGCCACCCGAGATAGATGAACGTCGACAGAGACAGATGTGGAGGAGACAGTAACGCACACGAAATGCGATATTTTAAGCAAAGATTAATGTGTGTAAGTGAGATTGTGCAGGCGTGCTTGGATTTCTTTGTCTCAAGGATACAAGTGGCAGAGAAGTCCAAAGAAGTGCCAGCACAACCAAATTTTAGTTTGTTAAACGTATGAAATGAAAGGTTTATTGTGTTTTGTGTTCCGAGCCAACTTTGTTTACAACTTCTCAATTAAAACTGAACACCAAAGGAGGTTATTTGTCAAGGAGTGCCCCATACTTTTGCATAAAACCGTTCCCGCCGTGACAGCTGTTGTTTGTTTTCATGCAGGATAAGTCTGGATGAAGGGAAGAAATGGGACCGCCACAGTTTCTCTTTGGCGCCCCTGTATGTGGATGGAGTTCTAATGGAGCCCGAATCTGACAACCACATTATCACGTAAGTGGAGCCGCGGAGGAACCCAGACCTCATAAACAAAATATCAGGCAAAAAGGTAAAACTCTCATTTGGAATCAAATAGGATGCTCGCCCGTCTGTCAGTCTTTTGATGTGCCTGCTCCGCTTTTACCCCTGTGCGCATCCATTCCAATGTTTGTAATTATTAAATGTTTTTTTGCTAGTTTCTTTGGACACTTCAGCCACAGGTCGGAGTGGCAGCTGATCAAGATCGACTACAAGGGCCTCTTCAGCAGGAGGTGCATGGATGGAGATTATCAGATGTGGCACCTGAACAGCAAGGTAACTGGAATATTAAACACTATTGATTTATTGTCATGTTGCTGGGAGGGAGTCACGCGTCTGGCTACTGTCACTGTCAACATGGCAACCCACGCATAAATCATGAACAGAAATAATTCATTCCATCGCTCTTTTTGTTTCGTGTGTAAGAAAATAATTTTGTTTTCTCGACTGTGTGACAGGGGGAGCCGTGCGTGATGGGAGAGAAGCAGATCTATATGAAGCGCAGGCCTGGCAACCGTTGCATGCTTGCCCAGGACTACTCCCGCATCTATTCCTCGGAGCCGTGCCCCTGCACAGCCTATGATTTTGAATGGTAATGACTTCTCCTCTCAGTTTTCCCCCGCGGGGACCGTACTATAATTCACACTCTTATCCTCAGTGATCCTTAATTTCTTTCATTACATGTTTACCAAACAGATCCTCTTTTGAGCGTGTAATTCAATTGTATGTAATTAGAGCCGCGTGTAGACGTTTATAATCAAAAACGGATCCATTTGCAGAAACTTCATCTGCCTTAATGGCCGTCTGATGCCGCAAAATGCTGGATAACCAATATGACTGTATTCATCTAATCTAATTATAGTTTGAAAATTGAAGAGAGAAGTTAGGAACTTTTCATCATCCTACTGTAATTTGCATAATATCAAGTGACTTATTAGAATTCAATTAATAATGAATCGGTAAATGAATTTTAAATATCTTTTATCTATCTGTCTGAAATTCTGTTTGATCCTGCTTGTCTGACAATCATGTCTGTAGTTATGGTCTTAAAATATGCGGTAGAGCTCCAACCGCAAAGCATTTGCCCCACTACAAAAGCTTGTAGGAGCTAGATTATTTAAATAGCAGTCTTTATATTTTCATGAAGCATCGTGCTTTTTTGGCAGCGACTACGGGTGGGAGCGCCAGGCGGACGGGAAGTGCTCCCCTGCGTTTTGGTACAATCCAAATGGTGCCACTAAGAGTTGCAGCACCAGCCAGAGCTTCCTCAACAGCACCGGGTAAGTGACCCCCGGTGTTCGGTCCCTCACAACACCAGATTATTCCATATGGCGCAAATAATAGTTAAATCCTTGTGTTTGCGAAAGTAATATGGACCGCTTCACCGGTTCCATTACACACAATCATGCCGAGCAGGTTTTTCTGATTGCACAGCATGCTCACATCTGTAAAGTAACCAAATGGTTTCAGTGATGAACACTATTGTCCAAAAATGAATAGAGGAAATTAAACTGGGGACTCTAAAACAAATGGATGTGGTTTAAAANNGGGGGGGGGGCACATTATTGGAAATGGAACTGAAACTCTGTGGACCAATATATTAAACAAAATATACTGTTTTTCACCAAGATAAACAGATCGATCACAAATTTTGCTCGACTTGTGTCAACAGAGATACCTCGATTTTTGACAGTTAATCATTTTGTCTTGGAAAATAGTAACATTTCTGCTTAAGAGGTCGACACCTTGATGGAAAGGCGTTCCCCTCGTGATGTCCCTCAGGTTACACTCTGCTTTCCTTCACACACTCTCGGAACCCATCCGGTCGAGGCAGACGGCCGCCCACCCTTAGCTGTGCTTTTGCTCTGAGGTTTTTCCCATTAAAGGGAGTTTTGCCTCATCCCTGTTGCCCAGAAGGTCTTTTTAAATAGAAAATTTCAAGTGAGTCCAGACCTGCTTTATATGTAAGTGCCCATAGATACGCGGTACAGTTTTGCTGCGCGTGCAATTTCAATTGATTGGATTTAATTTCCTGTGCGGCACTTTGTGACCTTGCTTTGATAAGTGCTCTTTAAATAACTTCTATTGTAATTATCATTGTTTTAAGAGGAGTAGAAGTAGTTCACAAAAAAAACATAAAACATTTGGTGCTTATGAGCTTATTCCAAACAGCAGATATATTAATGATAAATCAGTTCAGGAAAAGAAGCGTAGCAGACATGTGAACCAAGTCACATATGTGTAAGTCTGAAGTCTTAATCTTCAAGTCTCAAGTAAGTCTCAAGTCATATTTTCTTGGGCAAGTCAAGTCAAGTCATAGGTTATGTGAAGTCAAGTCCTGTAATAGGTCAGGTCAAGTCCAAGTCGTCACCTTATTTTACATGCACAATTTGATCGTAATAAAGTGAAAAGACAAGATATTATTAACTGTCACTCAACGCTATTGGCCAATTTATCCATTGCATTGTAATTACTGATATTCAGTAAAATACATGGAATCTAACTAAACAGAAATAACTTCATGAAATTACTTATTTATGGCTTTCAATGTAAACAAAACCACCTCTGCCTCACTTTTCAACAGTGTGGGCCTTCTTTGATTTTAATTTTACATTGTCAATACATGTCACAAGTCATCAAAACAACGGCTCGACTCTCCATCTCTGCGTACTTGTATCTGATTTTTAAAAGTGTGTGCTTCACAGGTACCGGAAAGTTCTGTCCAACAACTGTAAGGAGGACAGGAGATACATGTTCTCGCCCAGAAGGCAGGCGTGTCGTCCCCGCCCACCCAAAGGCCTCCGACTGACCACCAGCCAAGGGGATCTCAGCGCTCCCGTGCGGACCAACGTCACCTTCATGCTCCACCTGGACGAGGTGAGCGAGCGAGCGTAACGCGCGTTGCAGTTTTTAGTTTTTTAGCGGGTAGAATGTCTTTTCATTGTCTTACTTTGGTGTGTAGGCGTTCATTGTCTAATTACCACGTCGGCTAATTGGCATCACTAATTAGCAGTAAACACTGTGCAGCTCCCACTGATGGGAATGCGATCCATTTGCAGGTATTCAATCACATTAAGTCGTAGAATCGGTGACATTTTTAGAATTCACAATGAAAGGAAGGTTATTTTTTTTTTTAGGAGGTGCGACAAAGAATACGTCTGATGAGGGAGAAGGAGTTTGTTGTTTTCCTGTATACATGTATCGCTTTCCATTGTGCCGGATTTTCTCGAAACAAACAAAGGAACATTCCTGATTATACTAACTAAAGTAGAGTTACAGCGTGGCAGTGTGGCAGTGACATCGTAAAACAAAAGCCTTATAATCTGGTGTAAATCCCCCGGAGAAGGAGCAGTGTGCAGCCCGGCTCCAGTGGGAGCACATTTCTCCTCTCATCTCTCTATTCCATTCCTCCTCGCCTCTTCTCCCCCTCCATCCTCCATCCTGCCGCCTGCAACCCGGAAATCAATCTCGGCGAGGCGTCCTGAAGGATGTGTCAGTTCATAAAATGCATCTTGAGAGACAGAGAGGAGGCTTACGGGAAGAGCTATGAGCGAAGGGAGTCTTTTTCAGCGGCCGTGATGTATGTGTGCGGCCGCGACGCACAGGTGGATTATTGTGGGAGGAATTAAAGGCAAACATACGGGGGCCGCGCTCGTCTGACACGGGTGATGAAAGCCCAGCGGTCGGCTCCGGCTTAAACGACGGACAAATGGCGCAGCTGTGCGACGCATCATGTTTAATTGGCGCCACTTTAGAGTGACTCCGCCGAGCCGCAGATGTCTCATTTTGATGAACGCCCGGCTCGCGTCCCGCACTCGAGGAGAGGAGGCGAGGAAAGGAGGTGAGGATGTGTAGGCCGAGAGTTGAGGAGAGGAGAGTGTGTGATAGCAGCAGCGAAGAGAGAAATTAATGAGTAATAATAGTAATGTCAGTCACAATAGTAATGACAATATGAGTAATAATTGTCGTGACGGCAATGATAGTATAAATAGTAATAATGATAATTACTGCAATCATTCGGAAAATGAAACGGTGCTGATTCAATTGGAAAACAAAAATCTGTGTGGAATCCTGTGAAATAACTCCTGTTAGTTGCTGTTCTAATGGACATGTGATGACCTCAGCGACAGAAATGAATTAAAAGAACAAGGTCAGCTGATGTGCTGACCGTCATGAAAATATATTTAATGTTACCCCAGTAATGATTTAACTGATTATCGACTGACTAATGCGACGGCCTTGATCAGAGAAAAACTGGAGAAATTATGAAACACACCAGCTGGTGCCACTGGGACCCATCGTCTGTGATGAGTCCGGGGGCGAAGGCCATTTCGAGCCTTCAGTCATAACACACACTCACCTTGGCGCCCCGGCCTCGGGGTTGGTCAGCTTGTGTCAGAGGGGGTCCTATTATAAGATCCTATTATATCATCGCTCTCACTGCGAGGGCTTCGAGTGTGAGATGGTGGCGAGTCTTATGCGGATTAGCTGGTAATCAGCGAACTGAGCAGCGCCGGTGGGCATTTCTTAATGGCTTACGTCCTGAGGCTCTTGAGATTTTGATTGAGCGTTTACACCAAAAGGAGGGATGCGGCAGGAGGGGGACTCTTATTTGTTTGCGATTCGATGTAGTTATCGTCATCCGCAGTGAAAATGTCGACACTATGTCAGTGTGACGGTGCCACGAGAGGAAACTTAAGGAAATCAAAGTCAGACAGACTCTAAACGTCCTCCACTTGTGGAAGGAGCAGAAGCAAGATGTGTTAAAGCTTTTAAATAAAACTAAGGAACTGAGAGTTCAAGGCGAGATATGAGCGGAGCAGGGAGTAGGGATTTTTAAAATGAAATGTGTTTTTAATTATATCTACCTGTGTCTAAAATCTCTGATATAAGCACTTTGATACAAGCAGTCCATTCCAGACTCCAGCACTTGTAGGACTTATCGAGGTTATTTTTCAGGGTCTTCTCATTAATTATATATTCGATTTAGAATATTCTTATGTTTAAGGTTAAATGTATGTAACGCATTGGTTAATAAAGAATTGGTCAGTTTTTTCTCATACCTATTGTCACTTGATCAAGCCTTTTCTAACATTCCCGACTACAAAAGTAATAAAAGTATGTATGATTCGTGCTGATATCGGATCGGATCAACCGATACTCAAAGCCGCAATAACAGTATCGTATCGGAAGTGAAAAAGTCGCACACACCCCTGCAGAAGGATACATGCTTCCCACTTTGACCCCTCCGAGGCCCCCCTCTGAGCACTTTCTTCCTTTCCTCCGGTGCATTTCTGTCTCCCTCGCTTCATACTCGCCCGCAAAGTATTTGTGACACAGCTCGTGGACGCGAGCACTTAAGCGTCGGTCTAAGTGGACCCGCCCATGGTTCCGACAGTCGCATCCGGACCTAAACCGCAGTGACAGCCGCGGTGTCACTCCCTCCTCTTCTCTCCTCTCCTCTCCTCCGTCCGTCCGCAGGGAGACTCGGCGAGGACCAACATCCAGCTGGACTTCGGGGACGGCATCAGGATCATCTACTCCAACCTGAGCCAGACCGACGACGGCATCAAGCACATCTACAAGACCACCGGGATTTACCGAGTGATGGCGGTGGCGGAGAACGGACAGGGATCCGACAGCAGCACGCTGTTTTTACACATAACCAGTATGTGAATTTAAAACCCCTCCCAAAAAAAAAAAGAAAAACACTCATTACTCATTCCCGCGGCAACGGGTGCGTGCATGAATCTCCTCGCTTTCATGGCTAGTCACGATCCGGCGTTGTTGAATTTCATATCTCGGTCATGCTCGCATTAACGTTATGCATTTTACCTTTGGAAAAATGCGGCGGAAAAACATACTCACCAGGAGCTATATGTATATCAGCTGCAGCGATATTCGTGTGTGTGTGTGTGTGTGTGCGTGTGTGGCCGCCTCAGGTCCAGTGGAGCGTGTGTATCTCTCCGCTCCTATCGTGGCCATCAGGGGGAAGGAGGCTAATCTGACGGCGGTGGTTTGGCCGAGCCACACGAGAACACTGACCTTCTTCTGGTGGTTTGACAACAGCTCGGAGGTGAGCAGCTTCTCATCTCCACTCCGCCACTGTTTTCCGCGAGCACGTTCCCTTTCCCAGCTCCTCTCCAACACACCCCCCCCCCCTCCTCATCCCGTGACGTCCCGGAGTCTTTCCAGAGAATCACGCCGATGGGACGACTGGTCATATTTATTTATCACGCTGATTGTGCTCACTGCAGCGAGCGTGCCTCATTATACGGCGTGTCAAGGGCTGCATGCGTGTAGTCGGCTATATTCGGCTGCAAGGATGCGGGATTATCTGTGTAATTCTCTGTGTTTCCACTTTCTCAAAATCCAGCCCATCATAACCTTGGAGGGAAGCATCGCTTATACATTTCAGAGAGAGGGAAAAAACAAGGTCACGGTCCAGGTTGCTTCGGGGAGCACAGTAATGCAGGATTCAAAAGATATCACTGTTAAAGGTGAGTAGAAGAGACAGTCTTCAGAAGGCTTTAATTGGTGCAATGCACATCACATGAATATGCAACGCGCCGTCTCCGGCAGCCCGGTCCACGCCACGAGCGGCGCCCGCGTTGATGCCAAACGTGGACTTACCTAATGAATAAAATGTCACGGTAAGCGAACATGAAATCTTGAGGAGCAATTAACTTCAAGGTGTGTGTTTCCAAATGAAAGAAGACAAAAACTCCGCACATCAGATTAATCAAAATGGAAACCAGAAGCAGCAGTCATATCCTTAACAGGCACCGCTTCACCTTTATCCGCAGAGTTCTTCAGGTCGCTGCTGTTGTCGTTCTCGCCGGCTCTTGACGAACACAATCCTGACATCCCAGAATGGAGGGAGGATATAGGCCGCGTGGTGCAGACAGCGCTGTCACAGGTACATCAAGTCCCCGTCGCCATCAGCCACAGCCGCACTCGGGGTCATTACTATTTTAAAGCTGCGCGAGACCATCGATACGCCGCTCCAGAGGGTTTGTTCTGTTTTTTTGAGTTTAGCCGTGATGGCCTTAACCAGACGCGGCTACCGGCCGTGAATTTGAACAGAGGCCGACACGCGAAACACTTTGCCGCTTCGGATTAGTCTGAAAGTTTGTTGAAAGGAAACTGCACAAACCCCCCCCCCCTCCCCAACTGCCGCCCTCTGAGATTATTCACGCTTGTTGTCTCGCCTCCACAGGTCTCCGGCGTTCCCGAGGATCAGCTGCTGGTGTCGCTGTACCCCGGACTTCCCACCACCGCCGAGCTGTTTATCCTTCCCGACGCCAAAACGCTAAACGAGCACAAGAGCGGAACTGAGAAAACTCTGGAGACGGTGAGGAAACTGGTCCATAATGGTTTGTTTGTGTGTGTGTGTGTTGGGGGTGGGGGGCGTCCGTCCACTAATTAGCCGATCAATGCCCTTTTTTCATGCTAGCTGATGTTTAGAAAAGCCAGAAAACCAAATTAAAGGTTTGACATTCTTGGAAGTACGCTTGATCAGAGTAGGATCAATCGACTGTAAAGATCACCAATCAACATGTTAATTAGCGCAATTTAAAAAGGCTTCAATGGACACATATTCAAAGCTTTTGACAGGCGGTTATCCAATAAGCAGAAATGTTGCACTTCTCCTTTAACCCTTCCTTTAATTCCGCTCTTAATCGTCCCTCAGGACCAAAAACATCCCCTCCCTAAAAACTGCTGGAAAAATAACATATAGGCCTAAATATATATATATTTTTTGCACTTTAAATGAGTCAGTCTTTTTAATCAACCTCAGCCTGAAATATAAATATCAAATAGTAATTATTTGGTGGGATTTTAACCCTCTAAATGCCAGTAACTCCACAGTATATTGATTGAAAAAAATGACAGCTCAAATAATTTCCTTAAAATGCAAATGGGTCAATAATTAGCAGCAACATTGAATTTGAGGCATTCTGATTTTTTTCTGCAGTCAAAATGGCTTAAAATTGGTGGCCAACGCTACCTTGTCCAAAAACGTCCCCAGGAACTCTTAAGGGTTAAGAGCTATTTGGACATGTTGTTGTTTATTTGACAGTCTCATCATCTTTGTGCTTTTGTTCGAAAACCTGCAACAGATATCGGATATTTTTGTCACCGCCCTGAACCAAGGCCTGATCCAGTTCGAGCTGAAAGCGGACACTCGTATTATTGTCTACATCACCCAGCAAACTCTGGGTAAGTTTGTTTTGTTAGTAATATTTCCGCAAGCACAGGAAAACTTTTTGCAGGTGCGCGAAACGGAGGCTCCCGAATAGCGCCCGGAGCTTATCGCACGCCAGATTAGCACAGCGTTTCCTAAACATCCATGCCGCATTTGTTCTGCCGGCTTCCCGCTCGCTGATTTGTACAAGATAAGCCACGTGTCTTTCTTGGGGATGATTTGACATTGAGTTCTACTCAAACAATGAAGAAAAAAAAAAAAAAAAGAGTGAGAGGGAGAAACAAAAAAAGACAGCCGCGTTCCCTGAGTGAGTATTATATGATTTGGTATATCACAGGGCTTAAGCATCCTTCAGTGCCCGCCGGTGGCTGCAAGACAGTAGTTGTCTTTGAAATTATCCGATCAATGACGTGATTGACAAAGAAGGCATTTGGTATGCGGCGAGGAAATCGGCAGGGTCACCGCGTCATTAGCATATCGCAAAAACGTGTCGATCAAAGCGGCGTGGCTTTACCCTTTTCATCCACCAACGGATCTGTCTTCATTTGTGTCTGCATACAAAGGTCTAGGGTGCCTTTAAAATGATCCCGAAAGGTCACAGACTTCATAGGTTTCCCTCTGAAGGGGAGGGAGGTGGGTGGGCGAGGAGGGGGGGGAATACTTTGAATATTGCATCTCAGCGTTTAAAAAGCTATGACTATGCATAAGGTACCTGCGAGACGGAGCCTGCGGAGGGCCGTCGGACCTCCTAAAGGTTCTTTTTAATACCCCGAGGGGATTCCACGCGGCGAGCTGCTCTTCAAACGGTGTCTGTAATTGTTACTTGACACTGGGTAATGAAAGCGATCTCGGCGTGAAATACGGCCGCCGAGACGAGACACGCGG
>CAESWR010000252.1:328661-344472 GCA_903171835.1 Mullus surmuletus | reverse complement strand
TTGCGCTCTATTTATAACCGCTGAGGCAGATTGCTTGAAAGCTGGGAACTGGGGCACTCTGCATTCTGCCCGGCGTCGCACTCTCACTTTCATATTGTTCACCTCAGTTTTCAATCAATTTTTCATCCCCCCCCCACCACCACCCCCACCCCAGATGCACCCTCACACTCCCCTCCCCAAATCTCTGCCTAAAACTAACATCTTGCATTTCCAATTTCAGACTCATCCCCCTCGCGAGTCACTTCTGCAGCTGTTGCCGTGACAATCAAAGCCCCAATTTTCAAACAAGTTGATTTCTTAATGTAGTAATTAGTCATAAGTCATATTTTCCCCCGTTCTATAATGAGTGCAACTGCGAAAAGGAGCTTCCTCTGGTGATTGGCATGGGATTACCTGCAGCAGAGGATGCTATTTACTGTATGTCCCTCACTGTATAATATATGTTGTCTCAGGACTTATCTCCTCAACCTTTCCTGCCATTCTGCAGGCTACGCCTCACCTTGAATGGCTGTGTTTAGCATTTCCGAAAGGTCAACCCTCACATTGTCAAATAGATGAATATTGATAACTGCAGGACTATGACACCCATTCAGCACTCTGGGAGAATTGATTAGACTGTCATTCCCTGTAATATTCCGCAGATTGAGACAGAGGGGAATTGTCTTATTCCTCCAGCTATTATTGTGTCACGGGTGTCCATAACTCCGAGATGTATGGAGTCGGAATACTTATGGAAAGTTTCGGGAGCTCGGCAGTGTCGCAGCCTCCCCCGTCAGATAATGGGGCCAAGCCGAAGTAGGGCCGTTATGTAAATGCGAACGCACAAACAAACATCTGTCTATTGCAGGGATTTGTGGCGAGTCGGGGGGGAAACGCTCGCGATGGTGCCGTCACGCATCGGCGTACTGTACCTTTTGAATTTGTATATAACAAAGACGGCCAGACCCATCAGCACCACCGACACCAGCATGATGACTGCGGTGCTGCTGTGGACGCTGTCGCTGCTGTCCACCAGAGGAGCTGCAGAGGACACGGAGAGGGGATCAGAGCGCCAGCAAAGGGCCACACGAGGACACAAAGATGACAAGGCATGAGATTTATTGGAAAGATGAGTAAAATGCAAGGGTTTTACATTTCAAAAGGTGTCATTTCTTTTGAGGATTCTGCTGAGGTAATTTCTATCTCCGCTCACACCATATCAAAACAAATCTGTAAATAAGGGCTGCTCGACCATCATTATTCAATTTCAAATGATTATTTTTGGTCAATATTGAGATCATGATTATTTAACATGATAATTCATTGACTCCAGAAACATCATGCATGTAGTCAGCTTTTGAACAGTGGATTTCCTTGACCTTTAGATATAATGCAACTGAAAAACTAATCCAAAAATATCAACAAGGCTCTCTTTCTGTAATTTTTAACCTCTAAAACCTTCTCTAGAACCCCTAAACTTCCTCCAGAACCTCTGAAACCTTCTATAGAACCCCTGAAACTTCCTCCAGAACCCCTAACCTTTCTGTAGAACCCCTAAAACCTCCCCTAGAACCTTTAAAACCTTCTCCAGAACCGCTACAACCTCCCCCAGAACCTTTAAAACCTTCTCCAGAACCCCTAACCTTTCTGTAGAACCCCTAAAACCTCTCCCAGAACCTTTAAAACCTTCTCCAGAACCGCTAAAACCTCCCCCAGAACCTTTAAAACCTTCTCCAGAACCGCTACAACCTCCCCCAGAACCTTTAAAACCTTCTCCAGAAGCCCTAACCTTCCTCCAGAACCCCTAAAACCCTCTCCAAAACCCCTAGACTTCCTCCAAAACCTCTAAAACCTTCTCTTGAACCACCAAAACTTCCACCAGAACCTTCAAACCTTCTCCAGAACCCCTAAGCTTTCTCTAGAACCTGTAAAACCCTCTCCAAAACCCCTAAACTTCTTCCACAACCTCTAAAACTTCCTCCACAACCTTTAAAACTTTCTCCACAACCTCCAAAACTTCCTCCCGAACATCTAAAACTTTTTATAGAACATATATAACTTCCTCTAGAACATCTAAAAACTTTCTCCAGGACCTGGCACAATAATCGTCTCATATCGAATATCTTGGCTTCATAATTGTTGGAAACCAAAACTGTGATTGAAATTAAAATTCGCTTAATTGCCCAGCTCTACTGTAAATCCCCTGCACTGTTTTGAGCTAAAGCTGAGCGATCGCCCGTCTATTGCCCGAGGTTAAACGGCAGCTCATCTTTGTCCGCCTCGCAGTCTGATCTTACGTAAGAGGCCAGAGTGGAATTTAACCTCCCGAAAGTGGACGTGACAGCCGTTTATGCAGAGACGGCGGGCTCACCTGGAGACAGCCGCGTGGCGTAGACATTCACCTGCACTCCCGGCTTGAGTGTGAACTGGACGAGGTCCTGGTTCAGAGCACTTAGCAGAACCTGAGAAAGCTGTGGGTGGGAGTTGGGAGGTGGGGGGGGGGGGTGAGGGGTGACAGAGCAGAGGAGAGCATCAGCAGCGACCGCGCGGCAATATTCCACTGTCATCAATATTTCAGCCACAGTCATTTCAGCCAACAGCTTGAATTATGAATCAGAATTTTTTCGCTTGCTTCTAAAGAGGAGCAAATGCTGATACCAAACGTAGGAGGACGAGGAGGAGGAGGAGAAGAAAACAAACGCCAAAACCCGGCAGGATTCTCATGCTGATGGAGACCCAATCAGGTAAAGGGCGTCCTGCTTCTGGTGACATTTAAGAGAAGAGAAGATTTTTTTTCTTTTCCCCCCCGCCTCCATCACGTTTCAAATGCGATTCTTTGCGACGCCGAAGCAGCGGTGGTGATTTAAAAGTTCAGCGGTGCAAAGATATTGAAAATCTAAGTGATGTCCTAATATCATAACGTTGCTTTTTAATTATTTTTTTTTCCTTCATCCTGAAGTGCTTCAGGTTCTCCAGCTTTTCACACCTAGATGAGGCAGTCGTTCAACTCTGGACCAGAATGCCTTCCCAGAGCCCATTTGGGTCCTTAGCCATGCCTCACTAATTCCATCTCGCTCTTTTCTAAAATCTTTCCACTGGTTAAAATTAGACCGCTCTACACACTATGAATAATTACTTTTTGTTCTAGTGGCATATCAGGGTCAGTAAATCTATTACACATTTTAATAAGCTGCTCCCCACATACACTCAAAACACGCGTGCGAGAATGTGTGTGTGTGTGTGAGCACGTTTAATGCATTCACACCGCAACTCATTCACTGGAGATGAGAAGAGTGAAGTGAAGATTTATTACCCTATTGTCTGTGTGGTTCTGCCAGGTAATCAGACAGGCTTTAGATAAATACATCTCTTTAATTCCCAATCCGACCGCCTGCCCCAGTTTGTCTCCCTTCTTGATGGTGCCAATTATATGATGCATCAATGTAATTAAATACCTATTAACTTAGTTCAAGATGGAGTGTGAGCCAGCAAAATTATGTTTACCCGTGGATACATGGAGATCTTATCTCCGGGTGATGAGTAAAAATTGTCTCACCGGTGTTTCAAAAAACAGCCTCAACTGTTTTGTTTTGGATGTTTTCGATGACATGAAATGAGATGACGTTTGCTCGCAAAGACACAGGAATGTAATTTTTCTGGAAGAAAACATTAACGATCATGATTCAGTGGGGATTAAGATGATTTATCTGGTCTTATCTTATTGTTATGCAAGTCTAAACGGTGACATATGATGTATACAAAGATGCAGCCCTGGTCTTGAAGCGCCGGTGGTGCTGTTACATGGGGAGACATTGCCCTCTAGTGGTGACTTTATGAACTGCGACTCGAAATATAAAAGCGTCAGGGCCTCAAAAATGCTCATTTCTGATCTACCTGCCAGATACTCTCTTGATTAATTGAACCAATAACAGTTTTTTGGCACCAGAAAAGGGTGTCAATAAAAAAACAAAAGAAAAGCAGTATTCAAGTGGTGACGTGTGAACCAAAAGAAACAAGAAAATATTCATACTTAAAATTATGTTATTTAAGAGTTTTGCCTTGAGCTCATTTACTGAATATGTAACAGTTGGCGTTTAATCAAAGATATGATTGATTATTTTCCGCGTGTGCATGGAGACGTGGGGTTCGGTGATAAAAACAAAAATAAGTCAAATCAAGTGGAAAAAGAAGCTTGCACGTTGGCAATAGAAGCCACGCTTAAATTCACTTAAGGTGATTGCTTGATTAAACCATTATGAAACAATGAATGCGGCAAAATTGAGAGGCAACTTTTTGATTGAACGACTCCACAGGGAATCAGAGTTTACAAAGTGGAATAAAAATGAGGAGGATGCCTCGTCTGGCACCATGAGATGAAATAAGTGCCCTGGGAGAAGGGATGCTAGTACCAGCGAGGCTATAGAAAACATATTCCTCTTGTTCTGACTTCACTCAATGGCCCACGCCATATTTTTCACCAGTGTTTCCCCAATTAGTGCAAAAACGTATAGCACCTCCTTCCTGCTGACCTTTTCGGAGACACACTGCGGTGATTTGCCAGCCTCCCGTGCAGCTGCTGCTGTCCGTTTGTTTCTTTTGCGGTATGAAAATACATCTGCAAAGCACTTTAAACTTGCTTGACTCAGGTGATCCATCACAATGAGCATCACGTCTGCATTTATTTTTGTCAAAGTTAGCATGGGCAATCGAGTGCAGCTTTTGCCAGCTCCAAAATCAAACTGCACTTAAAACTGCGTTACCGTGCGGCAAAAAACGTAACTCTGACAAGGATAAATGCGGACGGGGAGCTCATTGTGATGTATTGCTTCACCGGAAAAACATCTCTCAAGTTTCTGGATTCTTAATAAAGAAATGGTGACGGATGGAGAACAGAACAATTGGAAAAATATGCAAAATTTGAAATATGATATAAACAGACTTGGAAAATTCTGAACACATGGGTTAAAAACAAAGGATTTGGCCTTTGACGATTCAGTAGTTTGATGGGTTACGTTAGGACAAAGATATCTAACGTTCAATAGAGCTACAGGAATATATTTATCGTTTTAAATGATCATCTGTGCAGCACCGGTGGCAGAAATCAAACATCATAGAACGTCTTAAAACAACAGCAGTCTGGTGTGACAGTAAAAGACATATTCTCTGGGGATTTTATCTCCGGAGACAGCCTGTTTTAATTAGCGCGGAAACCCTTTGCGCACCGCTCTCGATCTGCCACGAATCATTAAAAAAAAATTAAAAAGTCAGACAGTACCTGCCCCAGGTGCGCCCACATCTCGTCCGGCGCCCTGTGCCTCGCCCTCTTCTCGGGCACGATGAAGATCTCCGCCGTGGTCGGCAGGCCGGGCAGCACGGAGACCAGGAGCTGCTCCTCGTTGATCCCCGTGACCTTTGAGCGGAATTTTTTTTTTTAAAAAGGGCGCGTTAAGTCGACGGCGGTTTGGCTTGAACGCGCTGAGAGACGATACTCGGTAGATGAGTAGATAGCTGCAGCGTTCGGCCTCATATATCATTTGCCTAAGTAGCAGCCACTGTCATGATATGAAGCACAAATCCGGCGAAACATTCTAGTCGGATGTGACAGTCTTTGGTAAAGGCCAGGCCTTTTAGTGCATTTATGCCGTAACCAGAGGTCTCCTGTCAGTTTCCGGGTGTAAACCATGCTAATATCTGACAAGACAGAAGGTCAAAGTGAATG
Source organism: Mullus surmuletus (assembly GCA_903171835.1). Taxonomy (NCBI): domain Eukaryota; kingdom Metazoa; phylum Chordata; class Actinopteri; order Syngnathiformes; family Mullidae; genus Mullus; species Mullus surmuletus. Next base: position 338,774 of record CAESWR010000252.1, on the reverse strand, counting down.
TTTCATACTGAGGGCTACTGTAGGATATATATAGAGCTCAGTATCCAGGTCTTTTACATAACCTGCTGCTTCTTTTTTTTTTTTTTTTCTTTTTGACATCCCCGCTGAGTCTGGGGGGCGAAAAACCAGACGCACTCAACCGGCGGTAGTTAGTTGAGGTTTTAGTTTTCTACCCGGGCGAGGGGCGTTGGGCTCTTTAGAAAGCAAATGGCAACTGTCACAACATTGCTTTTACTGGCCTTTTAGTGGTTTGACATGTTGGGCTGCAAGCATGTGCTGGTGGTAATGAATTTGCCAGCGTGCGTGGAGGTTAACGCTAATTGTAACGCTGTTTGAGGTTAAAGACTGCAAAGTGTGTGTGTGTGTGTGTGGGGGGGGGGGCTTGAGACCACACGTGTGCATTACGCATGCAGAAGTAACGCCGGCAAAAGAAGAAGGTTTTCTGATGACGCCATTGTTTTCTTTGGAGTTTTTTTCCCCCAAGTTTCCCCCCCCCCCCTCTTAATCCGAGCAAGCAGCTGGAGCAGCGACTGACCTGAACCACTGAGTGTTTCACCACTCGCCCGATGTCCGCACGCCACTCAGACACCCCGGGGTTCAGCTCATCCAAATTAGAAGAGAAGCCCAAAACATGTGACTGGAAATAATCTGAAGTGCAGAGAGGAAGATGAATCAGAGCTCGCTCGCTCACTCTTCACATAAAAAAAAAATTAAGCCAGCCAGTTTTCATCACACATACAGCACTGAGACACGCATGTAACATTATCCATCAGCTCAATGAATTATATACAATACTATACTATATTTCAAGCAACAAAGAGATTTTTTAATGTTTAGATTTTGAGATTCTCCAATTTGACACATTCTCCAATTTAAAAATGGAAGCTAAATAAATGATAAGCATTACTGTGTCGGCGTGTCCTGATACAACTTTTTTGCTTCCGATATGATACCGATATGGCAGCCTTGAGTATTGGCCGATACCGATCCAATACAATACAAGAACGAATCATACATACTTTTATTACTTATTTTGTAGTATGGAATGAATGGCTTGCTTACATACATTTTTTAAATAATATTCAACATAGAAGTGCTGGAGTGGAGTCTAGAATGGACTGCTTGTATGGCAGTGCTTTTAGCGGATATTTTAGATGCAGGCCGATATAATGTGTGTATAGTTTGTATGATCCAAGAGAGTCTAAGCTGGCAGTGTGTTTCAAAGGTTCTCATTTCGCAGGTAAAAAAAAAAAAAAAAAAAAGCCACGCTGCTCTTTTCACTTTATCAATACTAATGCGGCTGTGAAAGAAAATCAAGGAGAATCCAAAGAAAAAGAACAGAATTAGTAATCCGAGTACCATAAACAGCCAGGGTCATCTGGTCCTGATGGACGGTGTTTCCGTTTGAAGCCTGAACAGTGACGACGTGAGCGCCCACGGTGGCGAACGTGAAGGACATCCCTCCGTCCAGGGTCACCACGGGCTGAAAGATGCAATGAATGTCTCGTTCGGGGGTGAGAAAATAAAAGATTTTTTAAAAACACAGCGCGGGCGGCGAGGAATAAGCTCACCTCTGTTTTGTTGTCAAACCACCAATAGTAGGTGACGGTTCCAACGTTGCTCGGCCGCAGCATCGTTGTCAGATTCACCGCTTTGTTCTTGACGGCCACCGACGGAGCGGAGAGCTGGACCTGCTCCAGTTGACCTTTGAAGAGAGAAAACACAACGTTTCCGTGTAAAGTCGCACTCTTTTTGCATCTCTGTTATCCTCGTCGTAGCGCAGCACTGACACAGACCTGTTTGTTTAGCCGGTTTTGTTTTTTTGTTGTTTTTTTTGTTCCTTAAATTCTGGCACTATGATGACGGAGCACACCGACAGCAGGCAGAAATGTTGATTGCACTGCAGGTTTAGAAAGAATCTGGATGTTTTGATGCCTCTTTTTTTGCTGCTGCCATGAAAATGTCACCAGCGGAATCAGCTATAATGAGCTGAATTCAAGGTGACCAGAGCTGCTGTTCCCCGTCAACGAGGAAACAACAAGCTGCCGGCTTTTACGCCCACGCAGGGTGAGGCGCGCTCAAAACTTTACATGGGGATGTTGGATGGAGGAACTTTAATGAGACAATCTGAAGTTGCGGCAGAGTTGTTAGCACGTCTAATCTCGTTGATTTGTGTTTTCTTTTTTTTTTTCTTCCCTTTTTCATTTCCGAGGCTCAGAAGTTGAAGTGTTTTGCCTTATTTGAAGTGGGAACTTACAGTGTTCAGAGAGGATTAAGACATTTTAGCGTTATCGCGTAATGATAGACTAAATTTAGCCGTGAATAAGTGCTCTCCTTTTTATATCTTTCACATTTACCTCAGCAAAGCCGTAATTAAACACTCACAGTAATGGAGATAAGCACATTAACAGTCCAATTACCCCCCAAAAATAAAAGCACAGCATATAAGCAAGTTTTTCATCTGTGTTTGGGTACCTTTCCGGACGTCAAGATTATTGTTACCCTGAAGGCCACCGCAGTCCACCTGCAGCTGTCAGGTACCGTGTTTGTTGACCTTTGACTCTTCTCCACAAACACGCAATGACTTCTTCTGCAAATAAGTCTACGGCGACGCAAGTGTCGCTAATTGAATCAATTAAGGGTTATTGCTGTGGCACTGTATGCCCAGTCTTAATTAAGATGATTTGTAACACCTGTGTTGACCTGCATTTTCAGACTGAAGTGGCTGCTGTGAAAAAGAAAAGTCCATTAATTTAGATATCTCTGCCAAAAACTACAAAAATAACTCGGAGGCTGTGATTCATCTCGCAAAAATTTCATAAAAATAATAATAAGTGTCCTCTTTAGAGCTCATAACCACATTGCCCGGAGGCCCAGAAACAAATGTTTCACTGACAGATTGGCATTAAAGGAGCTCAGAGCTCTCACATCAGTCTAAAAATATGCTAATTTTTCCTCTGTTTAACTACATCTGCTGATGTTTTTGCATAATCCCGAGTTGCTGTCAGAGAAACAAATGAACCGACAGACAGGTGAAATCCCTCTTTGCATGGGCGTGGGGAGGTAATAATGTGAGGAAAATTTAAAAACAAAAAAAGCTCTTGTTTTAGGCTCTCGGCGGCGACCGTAAAACGTCCTCCGGCTCGTAACGGACTTTATTTATTGTCGGACTCACAGGAGACGTGCAGGTAGAGTACGGCCCTGTCCAGGCCCAGCGCGTTGCTCGCCGTGGCGGACACTTGGTAGATGCCGACTTTGCTGTAGATATGCTTGACCCCGTCGTCGATGGAGCTTATGTTAACAAAGGATATGGCCGTCCCGTCGCCGAAGTCCACCGTCACGCTTGTCGCCGAGCCGAGACCCTTCATAAAGAAAGCAAAACACCATCACTCACACCCCCAGCCTCAATTGTTCGTCAGTGTCTCCGCTGACACTGGCAGTGTGTCCTTTCCAGTATATTTACAAGCACAAGGTCAAGTGGTAAATCATGTCGCCGCATATTTATTCAGAAGGCCCGAGCGTTCGCCGCATTCCCTGACAGCGTCTCCATATCTAGATTACACGTGACAGAAAGCGGCGTTATATAATACACATGGCCGTGGTGTCGCTTAAGTGAAGTCAGCACCTCTTCCAGAAAGACCAGGAAGGTGACATTCCTCCCCAGGGTCGCCACCAACGTTCCCTCGCTGGTGAGGAGCTGGAGGCCCCTCGGGACCTGACTTGGACACTTCTGTCGCCTGGGGCTGTACTTGGACGAGGTTCCCTCGGTGCAGTTGTTGGATAGCGCCCTGCGATATCTGGAATTCAGCGAAAAGAGGAGAGCCTGCATGAGCTTAAGTGCGTATTACACACTGTTGCAAAGTCGCTGCTGCGATTAATTGCAAGATTTTCCTTGGCTGTTGAGAGCTTTTATTTTGAAATACTTTAAAGGGATAGTTTGGATTTTTTGACATGAAGTCATATGAGATCAGTGTTGTTCATCGGCAGTGACTTTTCCTCCACTGCGTCCTGAGAGCGGGGTTCCAGCCCGGTTTCGGTGTTGCAGAAAGTAGTTCCGTCTAGTTGCTGGGGTTGCACGGATAAAGCGCTTTGCTCCCAAAAACAATATGCGTTCTAAAGAGTAATCCATTTGCATCACGAAGTATTGGCCACAAAAAAAGTCCTACCTCGCAATCACCCGGCACTATTTTCCCTCCCTTCCTATCACTGCACCATTGTCAGCTGTTTCACGATGCTTACGTGCTCGGAAGGAGACCGCTGCGACGTGTCTTCTCTTCCATGGTAGCGGTCTCCTTCCACCTCCTTCAGCTAATGGGATGGAAAATAGTACCGGGTGACTGCTAGGTCGGACTTTTTTGCAGCCAAGAATTTGTGATGACAATAGATGGAACTACTTCCTGCACCACCAAAACTGTGCTGGAACTCCACTCACGGGACGCAGTGGAGGAAAAGTCACACCTGATCACTGACACTGATGGTTGGAATCTCATACAACTTTATGTTGAAAAAATCCGAACTATCCGAATGCCATTTGCACCTGCATTGTAACTACCTCAGGTTAATCTGTATCTGCTATCTGTCATGCAGTTTCCTCCCATGCCATCTGCACTCGTCATGCTTGTCCCCAGCACTCAGTATTTTTTTTATTATTCTTGTCTTAAATTTTACATTTTTAACATTGTATGCAATTTCGCTACTTGCTGCTCTGTGTGCCTTTAATTGCCCAGGGACAAAAAAAAGTTTTGGGAATTAGAATTTTTTGAATTTCGTACAGTAATCATCCACAAAACTAGTTAAAGCTCTGAATTTTCACTTTACAATATCAACCGTGAAATGACCGTTATTGACCTTTTAGCAAATGTCAATTTATTTTTCAAAATAACTCCTACTCACCCGCCCAACATCGGTAATGAAAAGACATACCCGGTGGTATTGAGGAAGCTCTCTCCCATGATGCACTCTCTTGACGTGGCCAAGGGGATGTACCAGAACGCCGGAGTGCAGCTTCCGTCCATCTGCCTCTCAAATCCGTAGTCACTGTTTCAATTTGGAGCAAAGGGAAAACATACTGCGGGTGTTGTAGATAATCAGTCCTTTTACTAATATTCTCAAACATGAGCTCAAAGTGAAGTCTAGCATGTGAATGTAATACAGGTGCTCTGAGTTACATAATGTGTTTTTATTGCAGCAAAGAAGCTCAGAATGACATGAGATTTTGAAATTTTGGGGAGTCTTCCACTTAAAAAAGACGTATTGTTGGACCATAATTACACTCAGGTACACTCAGAGAGATGTTTCAGGTTTCTTTTGTCATAACACAATGTCCCACAAGCAAAACTTTAGCAAGTCTTTGACTTCAAAATGATGTTGAGATCTCCAAATATGCTCCTGAGTGGTGTTCAGCTGCTACGTGATCGGAGAGATAAAAGAGGGTATGAGACAAGGTGTTCATGACATCAGCAGGCAACACTATGGAAGCTTATGCTCCGGTTTGGAGTGGACATTAGTGCTCATATTTATGCAAATCTAAGTGCCCTTGATGAGTCAAAAGATGCAGCAATATACGAATATAACATACGTCAAGTATCATGCTTGTTCCAACGCGATGATACAAACACAGAATGTTAAAAACGAAGAAAATGAATCAAATAAGTTTGTGTTGAGTTGTTTTTTTTAAGCATACATATATGATGATCTGTTGTCACTTTGCTCAAAATGTATATGTGCATATTATTGTATAAAGCATATTACTGTAAATGTAATTATCAAGATGCCCACTCAGACAGGAGGCTCTTTGACGTTTTGTTCAGACTAGTTCTTTACTCACACTGTGACATTTCTTTTCCATTAAATGGTCAACAAATTGTGTAGGTGGGACACTGCACCTGCTATCTTAACTGACGCACAGTTAGCCTTTAATGTTGAAAGTTTTCAAATGTAATTTTATTTTTATCAAACAGCCCCAAGTAATTGTTTAAGTTTGCATGAACAGTAGTTGTAGTTGGCCTGACAAAATATTAACTTGCTCATTTTAGCTGTAAAAATTGATTGTATACGTTTTGTTGTGTTACGCAATTTATTTCAATCAGATAGCTACGAGTGAGCTCACGTAACTTTTCACTGATGCTGAAACGCGATTGGCTATCGATTATGAAGCAAATCCAGCAGAAAAGCAGCACAGTGTGGGTGCTGCTCAGCCAAAGCAACGATGCTAAGTGTTTGCCACATGACCACAGGGAATATGACCCCATTTGGCAGGGCCGATCGAATGAAACACGCCAAATTCAATAGGCATGTACATTTTCTCTGGGTGTTAACATTGTTGGAGGAAATTCTTGCAATAACAACTCAACAAACTATTTCGCAAACTTGTAGTGGAGGAGAGCAGAAAGTGACTAGTTCACAAAAGGTTATAAATAAGAGTTACAAGTCACGAATTTTGAAGTCTTCAAACACCCTTATTGCTGTGCCTTGGGTCGTCTTGATAGACTCTGCTTTCGGAGGTTGATAAAGCACTCTGCATTGGATTTAATGAAGTGAAAAGAGTTGCTGCAGCACAAGGAACTCACCACTCAAAATCAGCCTCAGTGCACGGGCAGGAGTCTGACATCTGGGAAACGTACTGATCCCTGGCCTTGACACATCGAGCATTTACTTTCAGTTTTTGGAAGAGCCTCTTCATTCCCATGATGCACACTTCGCCCTATAATGAATAATGCATCATAAAGATTTCAGAGGTTTCTTTTTCTCGTCTTTTTCTTTATACTTTGCTTTTATTGTGCCTGAATCAAAGAGATTTTCTTCAACGAGCCTTCATGTGATCAGCGCTTAAGTAGAATGAGGGTCCGTGTACCTCATTGTGTAGCTGCCACGTCAGATAATCCTCAGATGTGCAGCGATGTTGGAAAATAGGTCGGAAGTCGATTTTGACAAGCTGCCACTCCGACCGGTGACTGAAATGACCAAAGATTCTGCACAAACAAGTCAAGAAAAACGAGGTCACAGACTTGTAGCATATTCCATTTTTTTCTTTTTCTTTTGAAAAGCTGTAAAAAGATGGTGGGAAAAAAAACCCTGTAACTTGTCTTTGGGCGATTTCAACTCACAGCCTTTAATCAATGTTCCTCTGTGAGAAGAGAAAATCCTCTGGATCTCAAGCAAATGAAACACTTTCCAAACCACTTAAATAAACTCAACAGTGTCATCGCTGTGGCGCATTATCACACAGTATGATTAACAAATTAGAAACCCTTAATCTCTGTGATTCCTTCATATCTTACGTCATTATGAGGGTGTCCTCTCCAGGCTCCCCCAGCACCCCATCAACATAGAGTGGAGAGGAGGTGAAGCTATATTTGTCCCAGTTTCTGCCCTCATCAAAACTCAGCCTGGGGGAGGGAACAATGGTTAGATCACAGTCAGACCAGCCACAAATAGAGCTGGATTCCATAAGAAAGCCTCAGCAGGAAAGTTGTCTCATTCCATCTTTTGAAGATCGAGTGTAGTTACAACAAAAAAAGACGAGGGGCTTCCTCCGGGAGCCTCACCAAATGTGCCTAATTGGCAGAGGTGTGTGTCGGATGGCCACCAGAGATCCTCCTTGATTCAGGAAAAACACGCTGTACTCGTCCTGGAAAACCTGCAGACATGACCAGTGTCACTTTTATCGCATGAGATTAATTCACGTCCTCATAATGTATCTGCTGGGTGACAAAATAGGTAGCAGGAACGCTCGCACCTCCACGGTAGAAGAACACAAAACCAGAACTTTACACAAGAGACTCGGTTGTGTCAACAAACAGAAGCAAGTGTTGCTGTCTTTGTTGATTTACGGAGCCTTAAGCCGCCAGCGAAAATCTCTGTGCTCCCTTTGGTTTATTTGTTTTACAGATCAGAGGTGCACAATGTCTTGCACAACAAACCTCAGTATTCTTCTCTGGAAGCAAGCTAACTGTGTTTCTAGCACCGAGAACTGAAAAAGCGAGAACTGAGGGCTGTCACCCAAAGTCCCGTCAGATTCTTCACTTATTCTTTATTCAGATAATGTCCGACTCAAGTTAGATTCTATCATTTTGCTTTTATAGCTGAGAAAATCAAAACAACAAGTGCCAAAAGATAGTTTATGTGGTAGCACTTCTATTTAACATCATTATTACATGTTAATAATATTGTACTACGTTATAACATGTAATAACATTGTAACAACTACTGTAATAAGCACTGCAGGAGCCAATTGTAAGATTCTGCATTATTTCTTCTAATGTTTTGTGTCATGTAGATCTTCAGTGGCATAAAATGTCTAAACGCATAATTTTATTGAAACTACTGTTGATGACATGTTTTGTAAATGGAGAGTTCATGCATTCCCAGAAAGTTGTTCTTTGCGCTAAAAGAAAGGGAGCAGTTTGGGAGTGTTGTTATTTATAGGTTATTACATAATGTTTTCACTGGTTTGGCCCACTTCATATCAAATTCAGCCAGATGCCGCTCACTAGCTAAAAAAGGCCAGCTGACCCGGCCTGAACGCATGTTTTATTTAATATTAATGCAACTGTTTTACCATATATTTCCTCCATTATCACTTCGTGTACCAGCCTTCTCTTATGAGTGCTCAGCAGGAGAGTTGCACATCTCTCTCCAGCAGCGCAGCGTTTTCAAACCAAACCTTAAATGTTGATACGTCGCTTATGAATAATAAGAGGCGCCACTTAATGCATGGGGTGATTGTGCTACACGGAGAAACGTGTTTACAGGGGGTAAAGTAATGTATCTGGAAAGGTACTTGCAGCGGAAACAGAGATACACCACTATCATTATTCCAATTTAGTCTACATTTTCAATTCATTACGCATGTGTAGATACAAATAAAGCGGCGGAATACAGCGGAAGCCTGAAATAAATCCTCCTTTCACAAGCATCATAACGTTCGGATTTTATTGAAACTGTGTGAGAGGGGTGATTTGTTTTAATGGTCATTTTGGAGATTGTAATTTGTGGTGATGTTAAACTGTGCTTAGTTACACTCAGAGGTGTACTTTGCCTTTCCCATTTGTATGAATTGAGGCTGACAAAATATTAGGAACAGCTCTCGCAGAGCATCGTGTAGTTCAATAATTTGGGAAGTGGGTGTAAATCGTAATAATGGTGCTGCTATCTTGCATTTCCCCAGCTCTGTATATCAATTCGGGCCTTACAGACTCGTTTCATACCTCTTTCCAAGTGTTTCCAGCATCAGATGTGATGAAAATGCTGACGTTAGTGCTGGTCAGTTCGGGTCCAACCACACCTGAATACAAAAGGGAGACGGGCGACGTTTCTGTCAATAATTAAGCGTGTTACAGACAGACAGATCATTTACAATTTCAATGTATTATTTTCATCCCTGCAGACAGATGCACAGGGAACATTAATGTAAAAAAAAAAATAAAGCAAAAATGACATGAGAAAAACACACATTTGTTTTGCATTGGGAGCACAACTTGAAACAGAATAACCAGGAGTGGATGCGAGATGCGATCAGGCATCATCGGCATGGAGGCTGAGAGTAAACAACAGTGCAGACGTGCAAATCAAATAATCTCCTCACCTGACGCTATTATAATTCCTGGCGCCGTATCTTTGCTGACTATGTTTCCCGAGGTGTAAGGATTCTCAGACACATGAAGGTGCAGATGCAACGAGCAGTACGGCTGAGAAACACACGGGAGATTAGTTTGCTGGAGTCAGGAAAATTGAAGGCTCGCGGTATAAGGTGCCCGCGAAAAATAAAATACACTTATTAAGACTTTCAAGGTAGATACAAAACGTCTATTTCTGATTTAAGGTTTATTTGCAGCGCCTCAGCCGGTGCAACTTAGTCAAGCATTGTTGAGCAGATAATGGAGATCCAAATAACCAAATGTACCCCGTGTCAGTGGCCCACTTACCTGCTCACAATAGACCTTGTTTCCCTGGAGATCCGTCGTCGGTGCCTGCAGAAGGCGCCAGTCTCTCCCTTTGTTGTACGTGATATAAGTTTTCACTTGGTTCTCAACAACTTTATTTGACAGGAACACCCCTTTAATCCCGGCAACCTGCAAACATGAGAGACGGAGAGCGGCATGGGGGAAAAAT
>CAESWR010000252.1:308615-319057 GCA_903171835.1 Mullus surmuletus | reverse complement strand
AAAAAAAAAAAAGGAACATCCATTATTTATTCAAACGAGATCTGCCTCCCTCAAACTTATGCGGTGCGTTCAATGATAAAAGCAATGGATTTAAAGTGCGCAATTACCGACTTTACTTTGCATCACGACTTGTGCTTTTGATAAAAAATGTCAGCAATTTGAGATATTATTAAAGCGTACTAAGCGCTCCCATTTGACTACAAAAAAAACACATTAAGTCTTTTTTTTCTGTTGTTCTGTTGAATTTAAATGAGCTGCTGACTGATCAGAAACCTCCCCTGCAGTCGCTCGCTCCGGTGACTGTGTCAGAATCGGAAGAAGCGCGAGTCATCCGACGGTTTTATGGAGCGAGTAAATATGTACAGTGAAGGCATCCCCCCCCCCCCCCTTTTGTGTTGATGTTGCGCGTGTAAACAGAGGAAGGAAGAAAATCCATAGCAATTAATTTATGAATGCATAATCGTTCCCGTGTCCCTGCAGCGTATCACTCATCCCACTCAGACAAAGCGACTGATTGCAGATCTCACCAGTAGAATCTGTTGGGGACGACGTTATCGTGCACGAGCTGCCACCTTCTCCCGAACTCGACGGAGACGTAGAGCTGAAAAAAAAAAAAAAAAAAGAGGGGAAACATTAACCAAATGAGTTACGGCGCAAAGAATCATTTTCCCAGAGTCGGAATATCCAAGATGATCGTTCGCTGATTTATATCCAGACGCATTATCAAGCAGCTGTCAGATTTGCGATACGTCGATGCTGTTTGAGTTTTGCACCACTGAAACGGTTTACTGCGAAAATGCTCCGGTTATGAGAAGATGGATGGGTTCCCATAAAATGGAGGCACTGCGATGCCTTTTTCTTCCCCAATAAAGAAAGAAAATCATAAAAGACTCAGAAAGCAGAAGGCAGATTTTTCGAAACACAGAAATCGGGGGGGCCTCTTGTGTTTATCTGCCTCCCTGTTGCAGCGACGCAGCAGGATCCTCGCCTAATTGGCCTTATGAAATAAATAATTTGACTGTCATTGTAAACTATCCCGGCCCACAAAGCAATTAAGACTCCTTTTAACAGCAGGTTTTTGCTTCTGTCCAAGAATTCAGAGGCTCTGTCATCTCGCCATAAAGACGGAGCGAGCGGGCCTCCAAAGCTCCGGGCTTTACAAGGATTACGAACATCATTTTGACTCATCTAAGAGCTTACAACTTTTAAAAGACATGACAGACAATCGATAAATGGAAAACGAAACCAAGCTGAGATTAATTTCATTCTAGGCAGGATAAAAGGGGGCGAGGAGGGAGAAAAAAGAGATGAAATTTGGCTTTGCAAAGACTTATAGAATGACCTGAAGGCAAACTTCTTTGGCGCATCTTTATTTTTGCCCTGTCGATGGCTCTAAAGCAAGCTTTCATCTGCCTCTCTGCACCATTTATCTCACTACTCAGACCTTGACTGTTCTCTCTCTCTTCTTTTTCTTTCTATCTATCTTTTTCTCTTTCTTCTCAAAGAGAAAAAAAAAAAATCTGGCAATAGCTGGGCTTGGAGAGGCCCGGGTTTGATGTCTGAAGTGTTGAGCGGAGCAGACAGCAGGGTCCTCACGTTGGGTAATGAAGGGTGTGTGTGTGTGTTGGGTTTATGATCACGATGCTGCATCTGTGCGCTGATGTGTGTGTGTGTGTGTGTGCGGCAGGTATTTCTTGCTTCGCAGGGCCGCGTGTTTGTTTACCCGGTCACGCTACGGTGCCTTCACTCCCATTAGTGTGTTGGAAAAAAAAAAAAAAGCGAGCCTATGAATCATTAAATTTTAAGTTGAAGCCTCCGTGTAAGGGCGAGCCGTGTCCGCTGAAATGTTGTAAACACGTGGGTGTGTGAGCTTGCGGGCTGGTGGAGTGTGTTTTTACTTCGGACCTCTTACAACTTGTTTAAGGGAGCCGGGGCCTCAGTTTCGGCGCCGTCTGATGTCTCTGTTGTCGAGGCTGAGGGTATTGTGTCGCATTTATAATCCGGCAGAAGCGCAACATTTAATCTGACAGTCATTCTGAGCTAACAAACATGGTTTTTGGCATCCATTCCGCGTTTACCTTTTGGTCGTGGCTGTACGCCAGGATCCAGTCCTCCTGCTCGGGGTGGAAGAGCAGACTGAGGATATCAAAGGCTAAACTGTGCTTCTGATAGGATGCGCCCTCGTCCAGGCTAATGAGCAGGCTGCTCTCCACCTCCGGATCGGTCAGCAACATGATCTGAGACCAGACAAGAAAGGAGAGAAGAAGTCAGCGGCCCACCTTGGTGGCGGCCGCCCCGCGGGGGCCGTGGCGCGCGATGCAACGCTTACATCAGACGCCAGCACATCCTGGCGGGGCTGCGAAAATAGCGAAAACAACACGAAAAGCAACGCGGGTTTTGAAAACGTACCTTCCTTTTGTTGTTGGGGCTCACGTACAAGTAGCTGAGGATGGTTTTGGGCCCGACTTTCTCATTAAGTTTCTCGTAGGTAGTGCCGTAATCAGTTGACCTAAAAACAAAATAAAAATGAATTATAGGATAAAGAGGATGTTCTTTGTACAGAGTCAGAGGAGAATGGAGGCAACAGTCACTAGTTAGGATGCTGATAGTATCATTAAGCGTATCAGGCAGGCGGAAAATTGCAACAGCAGAAGTCATGAAGCAATTTACTAGATGAATGGAGATTTCTCTAATTATGAAAATAAACAAGAATATCCTGTGTGACATGCGTGGCGAGGGGATGAGACGCTGCTATTATTATTATTGGCGCTTTGGGGCGCAAACATTGTAATTTGGATGTTTGTCATTTTCCTAACTTTAATGGAGGACTTCTGAGGGCTTAGGAGAATCCACAGCGGCAGGCTCTGGCAGTGAGACGTTCAAACGCCACAGAATGAGCGTTTGCGTCGACTAAAAATTGCTTTTCGGAGCTCATTTTGGATGTCGTTGATTATCACCAAAATAGACATTAGTCTCCCGGGTGACATTTCAGAGACAAGACAGTGTGAAATTGTTCATCCGTGGCGTTATGAAGCGCAACTTTGTGGATTTTCGATGCTTTGCTTTCAGTCTGCCGGGGCTTTAGTTGCAGTAGCAGTCATTGTCAGTGGGTCTTACCTCCATAACGAACTCTCCGTGACTCTGCCAGAGTTGAAGTCGTAGTATTTCGTCAACATGAGGATCACCTAGGAAACACATCACACCAATTATTGCTCGCACAGGAGGCACCGCTTTATTAAGACTAAAGTGTGATGCCCTGTCGTAAAGCTTTGTGCACACACACTGAGGATAAGCGGGCCATATATATGCAATATTTCTGAGCCCCCCCCCCGCCTCCCAACGGAATAGCAACAAATTCCCGCCATGGGTAAGCTAAGACTAAATGAATAAATAAGTCGGTGCAATCGTTCATTCCCGGCACAGGGGAAGGCAGCCCTCGTAAATATCGCAGGCATCTCGTTTGAAGGGGGGGTCGTAAAAAGCGTCACAGTCTTACTTAAAACACCGCAGATTTCAAGAGGTCTTGTAAATTACTCACAATATTAATAAACGACTCACAGTGGACATTTTTTAATTTCCCCCTGTTCACTTTGAAGAGCAACTCAAAGCTTTGCATGTGTGTGTGTGTTTGTGTGTGTTTGCATTCACATAATTGCTGATGTGCAGACTCTTGTTTACATACGTTTAAGTTGTAATGTATCAAAGTGAGGCAACAGTACGAGAAATTTTTCTTAGATTTCAAAGGAATTGCACGCTCCACTGTGAGCCATTGCGTTTTATATGATCTCCGATGTAGCACAGAGACAGTTGCTCACCCTTTACACAAATTAATCGCTCAAGCAATGCCCAGCTCGCACTGTGCAATCATAAAATCTGCTGATCATATAGCTCTCCTGGGCAGGCTTTCAGGGCATCTCACTCTGCTTTTCATGCCCATCTTCTAATTATCAAGTGTTATGAGGGCATGGGGGAACATTGCCCGTACAAAGCAAGGACTCCATCATGTAAACAACGGGGGGAAAAAAAAAAATACCTTCGTTTCTTGCATTCTGAATACGTTTTTCGTCTAGGATTTCATTAAAATCAAACAAGTCAATCCTCATCTCGCAGAGATAAAAGCCTTGTGAAGCTAATTGCTCCAGTGAACCAGAACTGTGATAGACACACCCGGTGCGCAGGCTTCTGACTAACTTATGCAGTTGACACAGGCAGTTGGATGTAGAACCATGTGCAGAACCTATATCCTTGTAGATTTTTTTTTAAGCCTAATTGGATTATACCGCCTGTCTGCTCATATACCACAGCTCTTTGACTATAATTGACAAAAAAAAAGCACGAAAATCCACATGTTCTCTGTCTTCGAGGCTAATTATTATCACTTAATTATCTCACTTGTACATGCTGTAATCCACGCCATTCATACATGATATCAACAAATCACTGTCCTATTATGTCCCACGTCTATCATGTGCTGCAAGTTATTAAAATCTATAGTTCGAATGAGAGATTTGATGCGTCATTTTATTCAAGAAAGCTTGTGTGCAGTCCAATGTCCAATTTCTATAGATTCTAAATATTAAATTACCAGTGCTCGATATAACTCACAAGCTACCTCCTGCCAAGGCCGTAACTATAATATATATTATAGTTGGCACGTTCCCACCACAACTAATAAACTGGCATAAAATATCTAATTTTGAAGATGCTATCAATCATGCGCCACCATCCAAAATAATGAGCAAATATGATCGGAATCTAAACAAAACTGTGATTTAGATGAATACCCAGGTGGTGCTGCTGTACTCCAACGGAAGAAGCTGCTAAATGTCAAACACTGTGCTGCCGGTCGCACAATCTAATCAGCATGAGACAGTCGAAAAAACGAGTCAGGATCTGTTTCACTGTAACACCACACAAATAAGATGACGCTTCAGCCAGAAAACATGCCATTTTGTGTAACTGTTGCACTGCACTGACGATGAATAACATTTGGTCGAAAACGTTGCTGGAGGCGGGCTGATTGGTGGGCGCCTATCAACCACCACCAGCTATGAGTTAGTGTCAATGAGCGAATGTGCCTCCGTGTTAATAATTCAGATCAAAAGTGCGGAGAAATCCATAACGGCCTCACTGATGCTTATTCCATGTTCCCTCTGGTGTTAGTGATGAGTGCGGCAGCCGGGGGAGGATGAAGATGCCGGCATGTCAGAGAGAGCAGGTGACATGGAGGTGAGTGAGAAAGGAAGAAAATATTAATGGTAAACACTGAATAATGAGTGATATTTAAATATTTTAGAAAGGCAGGAAATGAGATTTCCACCCCAGAATCCCCCACGCCTCCAGCAGCTTTGGTCCCTCCCAGTGTTGACTCCATTGCTCCTTGCTGTAAATAATTGAAATTAAACTTTACTGTTTTAGTTTATTTCCTAATTATTTGCTCTCTGTAAATAAGCTGACTAAGGAAACTGCGGCTCGGCTTTTTTATTTTGTGCTGAATGTATAGAATACTTTATAAGAAGGCTGTTCCACAGATAGCCCACACAGCCCGTTACAACACTGGTACCAAGTGTCTAGACCGGGTTGGAGAGATTTATGGTCTTCCAATAAAATGGCCTTTATGCCTTCCAAAAGTCATACCCTCATGGACACTGTCATACACAATAAAACAACCCACAGCAGTCTGAAAATTAGGACAAATTATATCCCCCTTCTGTATGGCAATTAACTTTATGCATTTACTTGGGTGGGATCCAGAATCACAGTGATTTGCCTGCACCACATTGCCGGCTCGAAAAACTTTCCGAGGGTTGTTGAAAATGCGAGAGAGGGAGAGAGAGAGTGGAAGCGGCGGAGCTGCGGTTAAAACATCAATACGGTGATACAATATTCACTTTGTAGATATTTCTGTGTGAAACAGGTGTTTGAAGTTCGGCGTGTCACGCACGCCATTAAATCCCTATCACTGGACGCGGGCTCTTCTTTTTTTTTAATGACGGCACCGTAATGGACCATAATGCACCATAACTCCACATTCAAATAATAATGCCATTTGTATTTGCATATCTCACCCTTTGAATTTCAACAAAGGTGTCACCCCGAATGTATGCTGGCAGCTTGCTCGACTGCGGATGTCACGACACAGATTTCCTCCTCTGACATTGTTCTGTGCTGCTCATCTTTCCATGTTACTAACCCCCTCTGTCATTCCGGATCTTAACATTCCCACATGCCCTGCAGTAACCCCACTTTACCCCAGTTATGGGAGATATCCGCCTGGTAGGTTTTTGTGCGAGACAGACTTTCTGCCAAAATGGCTCTCGGGAAGTGAATCGAAGTATAAATAGTGGCCAAGTCCACTTTGAAAGGGGTTCCTGCTGGGTGAAGGGGCCAAACACAGGACTTTCACTCAAAAAATCTGCGGCTCAAACCCCCAACGGAAGTGTACTCCTGAGTTATTGATACACGTCTGTCTCATCTGGGTTTACGTAACGACTGGTTTGAGAGACAATGAGACAAATCACAGCATTCGACTGTGTTACCCGAGTGTTCTGGCTAGCTTTCTTTACAGGAAGCCCCAGAGGCAAACTGCTTCTCCGCGTGCAGTTTTCCCACTCCGTGCATCACCCGGGGCATGTTCGGCTCGCTACCATTTCAAGATTTAGCAGCGAACAACAGGCTTTCAGCCATCTGCTCTGGTGGCTGTACATGTTAGGGCCGTTTGCTGCTTAGATAAAAAGCCACCGCCAGCTTTTCTTGAGCTGAAACCTTGCACAGCGGACCCTCCCATCGCTCGGGCTTTAGCATTCCAACCCGTGTCCCTGACCGCGGCTTTTTTCACCCCGATTCCTGTTTGTCAGGCGCCTCGTTATATTTGTTTGCCTCCACAGGCCGACTCCCCGTTGACAATCACCAATAAAGAACTTTGTTTGCTCTTACCTGCCTGTCTCCAAGTGTTGCAATTGAGTGCTGCTCTGACTCAGAGCCTTGACAGCTCCAGCACCGACACATCCCCAAACTGGATTACCTGACATCCAAGAGCAAGCAAATTGATTTTTCAACCTCTAATCCTTTGTAAATCTTAAACCTAGGTGGTAAATGGACTGGGATGAATTTGGTCATTATGTAAGAATGAATGGGGAGCTTAATGGTGACTTAAAGGGCTTAGGTTGAAGAGATTACTGGCATGGGATGAAGGTGTAGGAACATTGGTGGGATAGGGGTATCATGGCTCCAAGGGGGGGGTTCCGTTATCGAAGGATGAACACCTGAGACAAATGGAAGGAGCGATGGCAGGCACATTACAATTACCTCCGACTCTCAGCAAGCCGTTGATCCAGCCTTATCAGCTGTTGGAATTAAGTTGCCTCATCAATAAAACTGTCATCACGTTTAGCCACCGCAATTAAACAGATGGATGATTCCATAAAAGCAATTGTTGCAGGAGTTACTGACTGGAATATTAATAAAAAAGACAAATATGACACGTTAATCGCCGGTCATGCGTCTCGGGTGTTTACCTGCCATTTGATCTTTTTTTTCTTTTTTTGTGGATGCCCGCAGAGTGAAAATATGTGTCTCATTAAATCCATTTTCTGGCTGGATACACTCCATCTCAAAAGACGTCACCCTGAAACTGCTTTTTCTTTCAGTGGTGATTTTCAGATCACAGGTTACGAGAAAATAAAATGGCAAATATTTCTCAAATATAAGATGGATTCCAAATGATTGACTCTGCAGTCAAGTACATTGTCGTTGTGTGAAACACAACCAAACTCCAAACCAGCAGTATTGTTCGGCTCTCCTAATGAGAACAGGTCCAACGTTCAGTCCGAATCTTATCTTTGAGGGGGAAAAATTCTGACTGAAGGAGGTGGAGAATATTTTCCAAGGCCAGAACCAGAAACCCCTCAGTGCTCCATTCATGCACGAGTGTATGTATTTGCAGCAATCTTTTATCAGCGTCAGCGTGACACTGATCGATGTGGCAGCATTTTTATTTCTGTGTATTTTGCAAAGCGAGGAGTAAGTAAGCCTTCTGGAGCTCTTTAGAAAGCAGACTTCCTCTTTGGCGTGACAGCATACAGTGAATTACAGCATGTTGGCCTTGGCTACGGCAAAAAAAAATGTTCATTGTGAACTTAGATTATCTTTTGTAATGAAATAAGAACATATCAGCCAAACAAGCACACTAACTATATTCCCAATTCCATTGTGGTAGACAGGAAAAATAAGTGAGAATCTACTGAGCGATATTGAATGAGTATTGTTCAGCTATTCAAAAATTGCAAACAATAATTGTGTCCATTCTGTGGCAGGTAGTGCAGAGTCGGTTCAAGAGAATTTTCCCTGACAATAGCTGCCCTCTGCATCTGGAAATTACACAGCAGGAGCACAGAGGTGCTGACAACTGCCATCTCCTCAGACGCTAAGAAAGCCATTATGTTCATTGCTAATTGCCGACTTCATCTGCTGTTTGATGCAGGTCAGGTTGTTTCGGAGAGCCAAGAGACTGACAAAAAAAACGCCCCACAGAATTACATAAACTCACGGCGGCATTGTTGGAGAGCGCCACGACTAAACAAAGAGCCGAAAGATGCCAATGATTCTCCAAGGTCGTCACGGCGACTCAAGTTAGTCAGCTCTGAATGTGGTGTTTTCAACGACATAGTGTATTAATGACATCCAAATTAGCAGTTAGTGATGAAGTTAATTGTTATGGCGGTGACAAACTTCTTGGGAGGGAATGGGACAGAACATCTGCCAGCGAGATGTAGCAGCGAATGACATCCAAGGATGAAATTTCTGATTAAAAAAATAGAAAAAATAGGAGAGCTGAGCAAGCACATTCGCACACCGCAGGGGCCGGCATAGCATCAGGTATGAAACTTCTCTTGATAAAATTACCACATTAAACAGAATCATTTAACACGGTTAATAACAAGAGGATTGTCTATTTGGATTGTTTGTCGGCCTGCCACAAAAGCCTGCAGGAAAAAAAACGCGCTACTTCAATACAGCCGGCGATGAGATATGTAACGTGCAGAGGCTTTTGACTGCCACATCAATTTATATCACTTCATTAACAAAGGCAACATTTCCTGGTAGACCAGATGTTGTGCCGAAGCCGGGCTGTTTGAAGTCGGAGCTGCTGGCTCTCCCACGGAGCGCAGGTCACCACCATCATAAATTATAAAGCAACACAATATCGCTTTGTAGAGAATATATCACGGCACTGCTCTGAAAATTAGAATGTGCGATGTGTTCGCGAGGTCGAAGATCTTACAATGTGTCATTCCTAGAATTTAACGTCAGCCGCCGACATTCTGCTGCCCCGTGTGAGTCAACCGCAATTGATCTGTGAATGTCAAGCAGCCGGCAAACAGCGAGCAGAGCCTCCACGCCCCGACTCTGGCTTTCAGCCGGAACAGCAAGTGTCTGACTTTATTGGGAGCTTCATGTCGAGACGGCGACCCAGCGCGGGAACAGCAGCTCGGTTGATAAGCCATCTGAAACGGCTTCCTCCTTCTCAGGGCCCCGCGATCTCGCATCATTTGCTTCTTCACCATAAATGAAAAGCTCGGGCTAGTTGAGCCGCTGGGCTGCAGCGACCCGCTGAGCTTGGAAGCTAAGACGGGACGGGACTGGTGTGTGTGGGGGGGGTGGGGGGGGTGTTGATCAATGTGGGCAAGATTAGACAGCAAGTCAGGCTTTTTTCTCTCTCTCTCGGCTCGACTAAAAAGTTATACCCACTGTGTTCGAGTACTTTCAACTCCTCAGCACTCTGGAAGTTTGATGCGGCCAAAGACATGTTGACAGAGAAAAAAAAACTCTCCAAGCTCTGTTTATGTCAGAGCAAATTTACTCCATTAAAGTAAAACAGCTGATTACATAAATACGCCGGGGAAGGATTTCTCTCACCCATATGTCTTATTAGTCTCATCAGCGGCGCTCCGAACCGTCTGTTTGCCAAAAAAAACTCAGATCCGAGTCGAGGGAACTTCAGTCAGTGAATCAAAGTTGCAGTTTTCAAATCCGTGCTTTTGTTGCAGCGGCCAGATGGTGAAGCTCATGTGAGCGGGTAATGACTGTAACTGTAAAATAAAAAGTGCTCTGAAATGCAAAAATGCTGCTCAAGGAAACTGAGCGGTAGCCAAAAAACAGACCGGCGGCAACAGCATCCACCTGAGGGGGTGTTGATGCACTGCTGACTCCGCTGCTCCCCTAATACATAGCTTTGGACCAAAACAAAAAGGAATTCGAAAATGAAGAAGACGATTGTTTCCAAGCCACGTCCGTTAATCTAACGCCTTTGCAGCTCGTCACGTGACAACTCTGAGGCACACCGGGAGCAAAGGTGACACAGTGTGACAGAGAAAGAGCAGAGCAAACACAAAGAAACACCTTCCTGCCACTGTGATATTACGCTCGAAAAATAAATTAAA
>CAESWR010000252.1:294221-308379 GCA_903171835.1 Mullus surmuletus | reverse complement strand
GGGGACACTCGCTTCACGGCAGGAAGGCTTGGTGGCTCGGCGGAGCTGAGCTCAGCCTGCCAGTGGCTCGGGCGCGGCGATGAGCTTCAAAAAAACCCACCCTGCTGTTTATCCCTGCAATGTAGGCAGCGCCACATCCACATGTTTGTCAGGGAAAAAAAGGCTTTTATGCTGTCTTAGGCTGAGTCGCCGTGTTAGGGAGTCCTGTCATTACGGATTCAGGAGAATTTATTTTATGCTTATGTATTTCATGCTTTCAACCCCCCCCGCCATCCCCCCCTCCCCCGTTCCGCTGCCAGTCCATCACAGAGGGAGCTGGTTCACATCCACCGCTGACAGCTGGCACGCATCAGTGTCCAGAGCCGGCTGGTTTGGAAGGAAGGCGGGAAAACATTAAAGTGTGTTTAAGTCGCTGCTGCTTTTCCCTATAAGGTGCTCCGCGGAGAGCGGCAGCGGCAGGAGGCGCAATGACGCCTCCAGCATCGGCCTGACACATGCACATCTCCGCGCGTTTCCATCTTTTTTTCATAAAGCCGAACACACGCTGTTTGAATCTACTGACTTTATCCAGTTTACTCGCACTCTGCATTCTTCATATTCATCATAGCACACAGTACACAAAATGATGTTGTTTGCGCCCCGCTCTTTTATTCATACACGAAAAGACCAATAATTAGGGGTGTCCCTATACAACTTTGCCTTGATACCAATATTCCAATAATATAGTGATATTGCTCAGAGAAATATAGTCAGCAACAGTAGGTGTGAGAAAAACTGACCCGTTTATTATTAACCAATGGGTTTCATAAATTTAAACATAAGTATATTCTACAATTGAATAAAATAAATGAAAAATGAATTAGTAGACCTCGAAATATAACCTCAATAAATCCAATAAAAACAAAAAAATATTTTCTTATAGTGAAAAATAACCACTAGAAGTATGCAATGGACTGCTTGTATTAGGGATTTTTGATGCAGGCCGATATAATCAGATGCTTGTTTTTTTTTTTGCTGATATCGGACCGATATCCAATGTCAATATTGGATTGGGACATCCCTACCAATAATAGGAAATTTCCATGAGGTATTCTGATTGTAAGTCCAAAATCCAAAGAGATACAGAGGCTGGAGAATGAAATAACCATCCACTGACCACTAGGGATGATTGCAGAGTCCACAAAAGAGTAAAGTTACATTCTGGGGGCTAATGAACTACCACTGAACTATTCCTGCCGTCTGATGTCACTGCGGCGGAAAAATTAAACCGGTGAGTCACAAATAATCACTCTTTTCCAAGCCCCCTTTCCCCCCCCAAGCTATTTTGCATACCTGAAAGTTCCTGACAAATACCAAACATTTTCTGTACGTTTAATTCTGAAAACTAAACTCAAAATTCCACCTTATCACACAAATGAACAGATTCCACCAAGGCTGCGACGATGAGGCTCGTTGTAGCAGCAACTGCAGAAATCACTGTACAGGCAGAGATTCCACTCATTTTTCCTGTACTTTTGTGCCAGTGCTGTGGAAGTCAAGGTCAAGCAGATTCTTTCATCCATGCATCTCTTTGCTCAATTCGATGATGGTTTGTGCCCACTGGCTACTAACCATTCCGGTGCTCTGTAAACCTAATAGACCCCTGGATTATTACAGAAATAACAATGTGGCATTTTTCGGCGGCGAATGCTTACATGGGTTTCTCTTAATCACGCGCGGTCATGGTATGGTGCCTTTCCCGGGAGATTAGTAAATGAGAGCAGGAATTGAATGGTAGTGTGTTTAAATGGGTAAAACTGACAGGTTAAAACATCGTTGGACAGAAATTGGCACCATAGATACTTTAGGGTTTATTATGTCTAGGGGTTTCCCAATCTGATATTGATATCGGAAATCGGTCCCGATATCAGCAAAAAAAAACTAGTATCGGGTTATATCGGCCTGCATCTAAAATTGCAACTAAAATTGTTATTGAGGTAATTTTTCAGGGTCTTCTAATTTATTTAATTCAATTGTTAAATATTCTTATGTTTAAGGTTCAAATGTATGTAACCCATTAGCTAATAATAAATGGGTCAATTTAGGTTTTTTTTAGCTACTGTTGCTGACTGTTTTTCCTTTTCTAACATTCCATACTACAAAATAAGTCAGAAAAGTATGTATGATTCGTGCTGATATCGGATCGGATCGGTGTTGGTATCAGCCAATACTCAAGGCTGCGATATGGGATTCCTATCTTAAGTGAAAAGTTATATTGGGACCCCCCTAATTATATTCATGGTGGGATAAAACAGTTTGGGTAAAAGTACCCACTCTCACCCGCAGATTCAAACAAGCATTCGAGAAGCTCGTAGAGGCCCTCCAACAGAGAAAACAAAAAAATGGAAGAATTTTACACAGAATCTGAATTCCGCTGCCCGAGAGCCGTTATTATTTAAGGGCATGAGATGCAGGAGGCCTTTGAAGAGGAGAACAACTGCACCTTGAGGTAGCTCAGGGCAGAGAGGGGGAAAAAGGCAGAGAAGGAAGCGCTTCACCAAAGTTGGATGAACTCAACAAATGCTCCAGACACAAGACAGCTTTTGAGAACCTGGGGGCTTTTTATGCAGAGAGATCATGAGCCCCCTTTTGGCTCCAAGGAGGGAGCCTGCTGGTAAACCGTTTAAAAGCTAACGCGGCATAGATGCCCACATTAAACTCGCATTTGATTTCGTAAAGAAAGCAAACACTCCAATGTCGCCTTCTCAAGCCTCCCTGCTCAAAAATAATATTTGTCTATCCGTATTTTCTCCCATTGTTATCAAATCCTTGAGGTAAAATGATTAATGATGGCAGTTAATCTGAACAAATCCACCGCGAGGACACTTGGAATTGAAATGCTGCGTGTGATGGCCCAAAGTGAACCAGCGGGGCAGCACCGCAAGGACGAGAGCGCTCTCTTTTGCATTTTTGCTGTTTATTCATAGTTGATTGAAAACCCCAAAATGACGGCGCAGCTTAGCTTTCACGCTGCGATAATTGGGCAAAAGATAAAACAACAATAAGATCCGCCAACAGGCATTCAGGCAGCAAATTACCCACAAAATAAATTGTTGAATTGGTCAGGAAAACTCAAATATCAAAGAGAATCAATAACAATGTCAAACAATGCGCCGGCAATGATATTTTTTCATGTATTGACGTAATTATTGTGTTTTTGTGTGTGGTGCGAAAGCGATATGGCAAAGTCAAGACGGATTTCCATTTTATATAAATTTAATGGAATATTCTGAATCTGAGCCTGAATAAAATATTGGATTTCAGATGCTGCGTGAGAACAAAGGTTTTTGAGGAGATGACATGAACCGTATGCAATCGGGTGCAAACATTGCTGAGCTTTGTTGCCATCCGATTTGTGTACGTTTTTCCGCCTCTCAGCGGTGACATGCGACTGACTGAGTGTTGGGCTTCCTGCTCTTCTCCTATGAAGAGAGCATTACGATTATTATTACAAACCATTATGATGATTAACTGATTTTTTGTTTTCCTCCATTTTTTTCATAGAATCCCACATTCACTTTGAGTACATCGTCTTCTGAAAACAATAACTTTGGCTTAAAGTGACGCCTTTCTTGGAGTCTGTTGCCATGGTTGCACTTATTAATCTGCTGTAAAGAAAAGTGTGANCCCCCCCCCCCCCCCCCTCTGCCCTTGACGTTCCTCTTTACACTGACTTCCCGAGAACGTCAGCTTGATTTCCCCCCGCTCCTCCCTTTTCTACTCCCGGCCACTAGAGGGCATCTGTCACTTGAACTTGAAATATAGGTCATTCCAGGAAGGCTTGCGTTTCCACCTGATCCCGTTTCCATCCTGTGGAGAGACATTCTCGGAGACAATCGGCCAATTAGAAGGAAGAGCGGAGCACTTCAAACTACTTCAAACCTCCACTTCAGACGATAACTAACGACGGGTATTTAATGGGCAGATAACAACGCGGCAGGTGGTGTTGTGAACCGTTAAGTGTTCCCAAAATGCGGGAGGAAATTTGCTATTTTTGACATTTTTACAGCGGCTGTAAAAATAAGCCTGCGCGCATCCTTGTCAGCCACCTGTCACATAATCACTCGGAGAGAAAAGGGTGTAGCATGTGGACGACGCAGGAACACACACACACACACACACACACTCGATGTTTTACACTGCGAATGAGACTGTGTCAAGCAGGACCCTCGCAAGAAAAAGATCGATCAATAATTCGTTCCAGCATGTTGGCTGTGGGAAATTCTACTTTTATATGGGTGTTACTGACATGATGACCCCTCTGCATGAGCCCCGAATCCAAGTTTGCCTCTAATTTTTCAAAAGGAATAGTTGATACTTTCTGGCAAACTCATCCAGGCTTTGAATATGTCTCGGAATTATTGCCAGATGCAAATTCATGCACATTCTAAGCAGGGTGGATTATCCATTTCCCTTTTTACCGGGGTTAGCGAAAGAAAGAGCTATTTAGGGGGTTACTATGACAGGTTCAAAACACTGCTCCTTCCCCCTCCCCCCCCCCAGCCAAAAAAACAACAAGAAATACTCAAAAGGGGAAGAATATCAGTCTGCGCGAACGTAACATGGATCCCTGCATCTTTCCCAATTGATTTCAAAATCTCTTTGCTGGCCTCGGAGGCTCCAACTGGCTTATAGGTTGAGTTTATGTGGCAGGCACCCTGTTGTTTTATGTGCCTTCATGTTCACCCGCATCCTCCAGTGTGCGCCGTTTGATGTTCACCGCCACGCAACCGCGCACACATCATAAGATTATCTCTTTTTTTTGTTTATCTTTTGTCGTTATCAAAGTACACTTCTCAGGAGGGAGTCCGCATTAATTGCAACTATAGGAAAAAAACAACATTTGTGACATTGTTGCTGTTGTGACTCGTATCTACGTGCTGTTGGTGACTTTATTTTTTGTCACCTCTCCACAGTCGCAATCCACTGAGGACATTGTGTGTGTTCTTTATTCGCAGAGTGGGGGGGGGGACAGTGTGTGCCGTGTACTGTATATTCTCTGTGCAGCCTCGCCCCCCCGAATACTGAGGCAGAGATACATTTATTGATACCAGTTATGGGCGGAATGTGCATTCCAGCCACTGTAAATGCGGTGATTCAACAGAAAGTGCAGCGCAATGTGTGTGTGTGTGTGTGTGTCTGCGTATAAATATATATATATATATATATGTGTGTGTCTGTGTGTGTATACATACACATACACATATATACATATATATATATATACATATATATATATACATACCCCCTTTAATTTCAATCTACCTGCCACACACTGACATCATGGTGTGTGTGTACCGTTATCTTTTAGTTTTTAATCCTCACACCAAAGACATTTTCGGTTGATCCTCACACTCTCAGACCCCCTCAATGAGCATTCAGGGTTAAGACTCACTTTTTGTTTTAGGCTTAGAAGTGGGTTTATTCCAAGCATTCACTTGTGATGGTTAGGGGTTCTGGGATGTATAAATGTGCCAATGTGTGTTAGGAGAGAGACGAAGGAGGAGTGGGTGGGGGGGCACTCTAAGGTAGATTCAAACTCTGCAGCCCACAGACGGAATCACTACTAAGTCACGTCTGTCCAGTCTCTCAGTCTCAGAGGACTCAGACGTCGCCGGGCGCGCCGGTGCGCACTGACCACACTGCGTCAAAACACACACATCCGCCGTGCGTAAAAGGTGGATCGCGTCGGCTACTCACGCTGCTGTTCTGCCCGGACCAGTGCACCATCGCCTGGTTGTGATTCGTGTCTCCGGTGAGCGCAAATGTGGAACTTATCAGCTGAAACTCCTCCGGCTCGGCGCTTTCCTCCCCGCCCTCCGCCGCTCGGAACCCGGACCAAGTCTCTGCTGCGCTCCTGGCGCTGCGCCTCCGTCCGGCCGCGTCCCCGGTGCTGTTGTCGGCACTTTGAGCGCGGTGCCAAACTTTGTCCCGCGGACTCGTGTAATCCCCCCGCGGCTGCTGCTGCTGCTGCTGCACTTTGGATGAAGTTTCTTCATCCGCCTTAAATTCCGCAACATCCTCCCCGTCCGTGCATGTGGCGCACGGTGACCCCTCGGTAAATCCAACCAGACCACCCACTGCTGCAAAATCCAGCGGCGGGAGGGCTCCGGCGGGCGGCGGCTGGCAGGAGGGAACGCACCTTACCTCCGCTTTGGCTCCGTCCAGGATGGAAGTTAGGCTGAAGAGGCAAATCCACTCGGAGAAAATGATGAAAAGGCAGTGACCCGGACGCGGCTCCATTCTGCGTGACTTGAACTCGTGTTAGAAACGCGTCATTCTCACTCCGGAGCGTGCGTGTGTGTGTGTGTCATCACCTGCTGGAGCGGAGTCCGTGAATGCGCGGCGGCGGCGGCGGCGGCGCGGACAAGCGCTCCCAAGCACTGATGCAAACGATGCATCAGAGGAGGAGCTGGAGGCTGAATCCTGCGTGGAGGAGGGAGGGGGAGGAGGTGGGGGGGGGGGAGGGGGGCGGCGGCGTGGGGGTGCTCACACCCCTGCAGCTTCACACCGACCCGCCTTTAATTAAGTTCAAGTCATAATTCTGGACAGACACGTGGTCCTCCAGAGGATGCGGGGTTTTTTGGGGAGGGGGTGCGTACTGTCGCACTGTGACACATTTTGACCTCATCCTCAGCATCATTAAGTGATTAATCATTAAAGATGTTGAGGGGGGGGGTCCTTGGAGATGGCTCTGGGGATCTTACCGGACCCTCCTACGCCGGTCCTTGTGCAGAAATGCACCCTGACAGCGTCTTTATGGAAGATGCACCGAGGCCATGCTTTCCCATTAGCGCCGGGCGAGGTATTCAATGAACAGGGTTGTCTGTGTTCACTGTCAATTACACCACGCCGGTAATGACTCTGTTGTTGGAAAATGTGCCACAGAAGCCCGCTCGCTCCAAACGGCCGAATAAAGGGGAGGCAACTTGCACAAAAAATCTCGGTGTGTTTGCGCGCCGTGTCGCCGGGTTAATGAGGGCTTGTCTGATGGAAATGATAACTCGAACCCGAGGTGAGCGGGTACTAATTCCACCCCCCTTCAGCATGCACGGCTCTGCTTTATATGCAGGTGTCTGTGCCTCTATAGAGGTAAAGGATAAGCCATTATTGCCATGCAATGCAGACAACCTGGGATGTATTGTTATATTTCTCTATACTTTGGGCTTGGTTCCAGTCGGCTAATGGTAAACCATTAGGAGAACTAGAGCCTGTCCAAACCCTGTGATTAGATTCTATTTCTGGGCAACATTTAGTCAATAGGATGAGGATGCTGTTGACTGGTGACTGATGCCAAAGAGACTCCCTGTATTGAGCTGTGTTCTCCCCATCGCTCTGAGCTGCGACGTGATCCTGTTCCACATACGGGTCAACTGCACAGAGATGTCTTTCATTGGCAGCCATTAGTGATGCAGTGAGCAAGAGCTGTCTCAATCTGTTTCAGTTAGCCCCCACCAGACAAGGGGAAACCAGTCTATAATGCAGATTGATGGCTGACTTAGAATTTCAATCATGGGGAACATTGGCTAAAAAGCTCGAGTCTTGACTGTAATGCGGGGGTAAAGCGTAGCGCGGCTATTAGAATGCAGACGAATGTGCATGGAAAGTAATGCAGCACCAATGTGACTCTTTTTCTGCTTTGCACGTGTGTTTTTTGCTTGCTGTGCCTTTGTCAGGGAAGCAGCCGCAATGATATTTTGGAGTGATCATAATGGATTTTCACCTGTCCTGTCTGTTTGCCTTAGACATGGATGGCTGTGCACACGCTGGTGGTTTTTGTGCGGACGAGACGTTTTTTTAATGCGTTTCGCCGTTGCCCGTGATTAAAAGCGAGAGAGTCTCAGACAAAGATGCTTGTTTTTTTTGTTCCTGATTATGGATTAATCATTGAAATCTGAGAAAACTGGTATAGCGCGGTTCCCCCCCTGGGAGAAGGCAATGTCTTCACTTTACCTGCGAAACAACTCAAGGCCTTAAATTATTCTCTTTACATTGATATAATGCAAGCAGCTGTGATTGATTTTACTTCTTAATATAGAGAATGCATTTTTTCGTTGATCAAAACAGTTTCAAAATAGTTTTGATGTACCTGACTGATCACATTAGCTATCAATCATCTGAGCTGAATGATGGAGGACTCTTTGTGAAGGATGAAGGTGGGTTGTTATATCAGTCCAGGAACCTAAAGAAAGGTTTATTCTGTCTTTAAAGGAAACGAGTCATGTAAGCAAGAAACACAAGCAGAATTTCGGTTGCACTTTCAACATCAAACGCAGTCGGTGTTCTCTCCCTCACTCGTTCCCATGCTTTTCAAGTCTCACCCTGCAAGGTGACAGATTTCAGGACTGATGTCTTATAGCACATTTGTGTGCACAACATGGCAGCTTAGTAGAATCATTGTCTTTCGACAGACAAGATTGCTGCTTTGCCGGCTGCCACACAGACTGAATACAAACCGCGTTATGCTCCCTGAGCTCCGTTCGATGATGGAAACTTGTGAGCAGACAGTGTGAAAAGCACACAAAGAAACGAGAACGACAGTGTTCCATGTTGTTGGATTGTTCACCTTCCATTTTTTTTTTTTAAATTGAATAGAATCCTGCAGGAAGAAAAGCACTCTGGATATCCCGGAAATCTTTTTCCACATAGTTCCCAGTCACCCTAAATATCCTGACAATCCTAACGGTAAAAAAGGATTCAGGGGAAGGATGAAGAAGAAGAAAAAAAGAAGATGCACTACATCAGTCATGCACGGGACATTATCTCACCCCTGTGCTCCAGCTAAAACACCGCCGTCTGCCTTCGGAGCAGCAGATGTGTCGCTGAGCCGCTAAGTTAAAAGGTGTTGAGGCAGCGGTAGCATGGCTCAATTTAATGATGGACACCTGAGACATCCACTCTAATTAGTGCCGAACACACTTCTGGGGCAGCAGGAGACAAAATCGCCTGTTCAAATAATGATTTCAATTATATTATTGAGAGATACGGTGAAATGCAATATGGGGAGCGGGCTAAGTGCTGGGACCCCTGTGAGATGCTGCAGGCTGAATCATTTGATACCACAAATCCTCCACTTGCTTCTTTGAATATTGAGAGTTTGCAGTCTGTTGGAGGAGTTAAGTGGTGTGATGCTGCTTTGCTACCCCTGGAAAGCTGTGAAAGTTCATTATCAGATTGGTACATATTCATATACGTTATAACTAAAATAGTTCACGTCGTTTCTGCCGCGGTCGTTTTCTACTTCAGTTCATTTGCTCCTGATTTCATTATACAGTAGACGCTGCTGTAATTCACTGACCTTCAGCTCCGCATATGAGGTTTGATTCAGAAACATAATTTATTCAGCTCAGTTTTAGTAATCCGTGAGCTGGATTTCCCAATTAAAGTGCCTCTCTTTGCCATTAAGTTAATCATTCTTTCCACTTTCCCCCCCTCACCTTCAACGGTTGAGATTTTTTTTTTCCATCTAAGTGCGACATCATGTTATCGCAATGGTTCGCCCAATCTACATTTTTTAAAAAGCAAACAGCAATGTCCTGACAGAATCGTGGGAAATTAGAAGACATTTGAGGGTTTGCAGCTCACGGAGCGTAAAAACAACTCGTTCCACTCGTGCAAAGACACCACATGCACTGATGTTGCATGACCTCAACTCAACCGCAAATTAGTGCAAAGGATCTGAGCACACTAATGGCCTGTCCTGCTTCTGAAATCAGAAGAAATTTCATTTACCCCCGGGCATCAGGTACAAAACATGGTATGAATATACTGTATTATGCATCTGGAACCTATTTTTAAGTCATCTACTTTGTTTTAATTAAAGTTTTTTTTCAAGGCCCTCATAATGCTGAAAATACAGATTAGCAAGTAATTACCAAGTAGTTACAACCAAATACACAGTAGCATGGTACTGTGTATGATATGGTATGATATTGATATGATATGATATATATTCTATACTTCATGTATCCAATATCCAGCTGATATTTGAAATCAGCAGCACTCATTAGCAATTCAAGTCCATCTGACAACAATTCTACATGGTCAGTGGTTGCCCCGTAGTGAAGGTGCTCATTTTTTACAGCATCAGCTCTGCCGACACCCGAAGTGTGTTGATATTCACGTCTGCCAACAATACCGACCAGCTCGCTTGGTTCCACTTGGAGCCCCTGGGTATTTTTAGAAAAGCTATATTGCACAGTTACTATTGTTGTTGCCTTGTTTGTGTTGACTGGTGTCTGCGCGTTTCAGTGCCAAGGCACGAATTAATATACAAAAACAGGTCTCAGTGGGGAAGCAAGCCACAGCTTTCTTGATATAGCCACACCGAGATGTTATAACGGATAGTTCCTTTAAGTATATTTAGACCAATGTTTTTGTGCAAAACCAAATATGCAGACTGCATCATTTAGAGCTCTCTCCGAGAAATACAGTGGTATATGCTTCTCCAGAGTGAATTCAATATTTTCCTGACCCTAAATAAAAAATAAATGCATGTCATAATATTAAGTAGAGAATTAATCTATGAAGCGCCATTACATATGCTATTTGCATTTAAACCCGTGATTAACGCTCAACGCACTCTGATATTGCTGTTTCCTGCAGTCATAAAAATGCTCCGAAATGTTTTGAGGAGAGGCGCGCTGCTGCAGAATAGTGCGAAGTGTAAATCAGCAGTTCAGCAAATAGCCCGGCGATTCATCCTTTTATTAGATTAACTAATCTGATTCCTGGAGGATGGCTTTATGTGCTAATGATTAAGAACCCTAACCTGTAGTTGAAGACACCCCGGCTGAAGGAATTAATAATATCTCTTAGAAATGTGAAAGTTTTGGTGGAGCTGACCTGAGAGTCCCTCTGAAGCAGCTCATAATTAAAGACCTTTGAGCGCCTCAAGGCTGCGTCATGACATGAGGCCGATTATTTTATTATTAATAATCTGTTATCGCCTTAGCTCTCAACTGCTCACTTTTGAGATTAATGCGATATTTGGCAGGAGAAATCAATGTAATCTTGCGGGACCAAAACCCTTCACATCAAGTTAGAGCGTAAAAATTGTTTGTAAACAGTCACATTTGCCTAGATACAACTTTTTCACTTCCAATACCATACCTATATTGCAGCCTTGAGTATTGGTCGATACCGATATTGATCCAATGCGATATCAGCACGATTCATACGTACTTTTATTACTTATATTACTCAAACATTTTACTCAAACAGAGAACAATAATCAGCAAAAGTAGGTTTGAGAAAAACGGACCTATTTATTATTAAGTGATCGGTTACATCAATTTTAACCATAAACATAAAAATATTCTACAATTATATAAAATGAATAAGAAATAAATTAGAAGACAGTGAAAAATAACCACAATAAATCCAATAAAAACAAAAAAATATATTTTCAAAGATCAAAATAACCAGTAGAAGTGCTGGAGCGGAGTCTGGAGTGGACTGCTTGTATCGGAGTGTTTATATCAGAGATTTTAGATGCAGTCTGATATAATCCAATGTTCGTTTTTTGAGTCGGATGAGTTCAGATGTCGGACTGATATCTGATATCAACATCAGACGGGGAAACCCCTAACTTAGTGTGTTATTTTATATTTTCAGGTCTTTGAAGAGTTGGTGAGACAAGTGGTTTGTGACTGAGCAAACAGTGCAACTTCAACGCAGTCCCAATAGCATCTATCTTTTATTATTCCGCTGCTTATGGCCACAGGCTCTTCACACTTTCACATAGTACAGCATCGTCCCATCCCAGGTAATTCGGTGCAGCTCGCGCCCTCCCTTTACACACAAGGGGGAAAATTCCTTTTCTCTCCAACGTCTTCAGCGCGTCCTTTTTCACACCTTGGCTGATGTGGAAATTAAATAAACGAGATGTCACGTGTTAATTATAGAGCACTAGAGGGACCGTTGGGTGGATTTTGTTCCCCGCAGGCAGAGCCAGACGCGTAACTTCCCTTCTCCTTCCAGCCTTTATGCAGAGCTAAGCAATCTGTCTGCTGGCGGCAACGTGTTGCGTAAAACGTTGAATTATTCCTTTAAAGGCGGCTTTTGTTGGCATCACGGCTTTAGCGGGCGGCGGGGTCCTGCATCTCTGATTTTTCAAAGCGTTTCCCTGCTCTCCCTAAGTTAATTAGTCATGAAGAGACTCATATGAGAGAAAGAGAAGGTCATTTACGTTATTTAGCATCCAGATACTTCAAGACGCGGATCACAGGCTGAAGGTGCGAGCCAGTGAGCGCTAATGAGGTCAGCGCACACGTTCCTTAGTCGAAAGGCCATTGCCAACTTAAAAACACTGAACTTTGCACAATAACAAGGGTGCCAGGAGGCAGCGGGAACTCCCACACAGCACATCAGTAATTCACAAAGTGAAATATTTCATCCTGCAGAGGACCCCTCTTATTTTCAGGAATGTCATTTTTGAGTCATATGAAGGAGCCGGAGAGAGACATCCTTCCAGACATCAATTATTAACCAAAGCTTATATCACAACCTCATAGATCAAAACAGAAAGCTTGTAAGATACTAGAGGGCATCTCATATATTTAGTGCTGCCAGAGAAACACAAACCTAAGACAGAAAGGTTAGGCATTTGAAATCTGACGCCAGCTCACAAGTCTTTGTAATTTCCCTGACAGGTACACGATATGGCAGATGAACACTGTAGGGTATGTGAGTCTATCTTTGTACTTCTCCATCAGAAGCAGAGGGATTTTTTTTTTTTTTTTTTTTGCACCAACACAGAATAGGGTTCCTGTGAAAATGAATATTTTATGATATTGCGATCAGGCTATGATTGGTAGCGTAAGAGCAGATTTGCATTCCAAACTGCCTGTTGTGCAGAAAATTCATCATTAAGCAGCGGTGCGAGACTTAATGCGCGCCTCCGTCCGAAAACATTCGGGGCGGTGTTTTCTATTATTGCGTCTGAGGTTATAAAAACCACAAAGCAGGTAGGAAATATTTACCCGGAGTTTAAAGCTCACAATTCCCTGACTCATTAGAGCCATATTTAGCACCGGGAAGACTGGATTTCAGATTGTGCTGACTGTAATAATGCGTTTCCTCCTCTTGTCATCTCTGTGTGTGTATATTCAGATCTATTTTTAGTATTTACCTGAGTCACGTTCGTCTGATGTTTTTGGCAGCAGGGCATCTCATGAGTTAAAGTGGTGGTCCTCCAGTTCTGCTCTGAGCACTGTTGCACAACAAAGACATTAGAGGTGAAATGAATAATGTAGAGTCATTTCTCAGTAAGAAGTCTGGACACTTGCCTCGAGGAGGTCTGCGTCACTCGCCGAGCCCCTGTAACCTACATTTGTTTGAGTTTACTGCCCTATCCAGGGGTTTGGCATCACAACGCGCCAGCCAGCCAGGCAGCGCGATTCTAAAAAAAAAAAAGCAGCACGGTACAGTGTGCCTTTCAAGTTATTTTAGACGAAAATGCGTATTTTTTCGGGGGGAGCAGGGTTGCAGTGGCAGATAGTGAAAGTGCTAGCCTGTGAGTCTGTGCCGCGTTTGAAAGCAAAAAATAACCGTGCTGTCTCTGCAGTCCTCAGCCTCCTCCATCCTGATCCAAAGAACCTGTCACTCTCCAACCTTGTGACACAAACAAACTGGAACCACCTCAGGTACCCGATGCTGATTTGCATTTTGTATCAAGTTCCTTGGTCCGGCGCCAGCGCAGGCATAAAAAGCTCTCCGCTCCCCAGATATCGAGGCCCTGATTGAAACTGTAGGCAGAGTGGAGGCTCTTTCTGTGCGCTCTCTATATAGAGAGCTCATTAGTTGGAGAGACCTGTGTGCATTGTTCCAAGTCTGCAGAGTCAGCGAGGGAGCCACTCATCACTCTGCACAATCCAGACTCCCGCACATCTGGTCTGGCAGCTTCAGGGTGACCCACACGTTCGCACAAAGGCGCGCGCATGCAAATCCTGGCGTGGAGGAAAACATAAAAATTCACCGGCGCACCAAAAAGAGCGCAGCCCTCCGATAGCACGTAATCTCCCACACGATCGCGCGTGCCTTGTGTCGCCGGAGCGTCCAGAGCGAGCAGCATTGAAATGTAAAAAGATTGTACACGTTTTCAGCAGCTCCCCCCCCG
>CAESWR010000252.1:237177-248034 GCA_903171835.1 Mullus surmuletus | reverse complement strand
GATCTTTTTGATTCTCGGTCACGCTTTGATTGCGCCTCTCCTCATTGCCGCTGCGGGATAATGTGAGAACAGTGCAGTGATTTGTCTGGAGAGCATCAAATCTGCCCTGTTTGCTCCAACAGCTCGCTTTAGATAGACCGCCGACTGTGTTTGAGCTGCCGGAGACGGACAACACGCTTTACTGTCGTATCAACGCAACCACATTTTGAACTATTTGGCCCAGGGGTCACCAACGAGTCGAGCAGGCCTGTTCTAAAATATTATTTTATTCTGTTGCTATCCTTTTTTTAATCACTCTTGCAATTATATCGATTTGGAAATGACAATATCTTTGAAAAAAAACTGTAAAAAACATGTTTATACATCTAGTTTAGGTAAATTCTGACCTATTCTAGTTCGAAGACCCATGAAGTAGCTCTCAGTGTCAAAAACGTTGGTGACCCCTGATTTGGCCCTTGATCCGATGGCTGCATTCTAACCCGGACAAGTGTTTTTTCTTTCCCCGTCAAAGCACTCCTTTAGACCTTAACTCTCTTATCACACTCCATTTAAGGACGCTTGATTGCCGCAAAAAACGAAAGTAAACAGTGTGCGGGACTTTAAAACAGCGAGGGATCGTAAAGCACCTGCGATGATGATGTCAGCTGCTGAGTTCAGACCTGTTTCGAAGTCCAGGAAATGTGTTTTCTTTGAGTAATTTTGGACGTAGAGGTTGTGTTGCAGGTGCAGCCAGCTTGCAACTACAGGAAGGAAGAAAAAAACCCCCCCGCTATATATTGAACTGCAGGAAATGCTTGAATAAGTGCTATATTTAATTGTGTTGGAGGCAGAAATCCGCACTCGTTTTAAACGAAAAAGAAAGTGAAACGGTTCTGGCAGTCCCATTAGAGTCAGGATTTATTGTCGCTTACGGACACCTTTAATTGTGTGTGAAGATGAGGAATATTCTGTAATGAAAGCGTGGGATTTATCCAAACTCACATTTGCCCCTAATCACGCAAAAAAAGCAGCTTTAGTTATGGTGAAGGCAGTCCACGCTTTGATCCAAAGCCCCTCCCTAATGGCGCGGTAATTTAGCGCGTCGGCGTGGGAGACGTTTAAGGAAATGAAGCGTGTGTGGCGAGGCGGCGATACGTCACCGTGAAAAATAACTTATTTATTGAATTATAAAAGCTGTGAAACATCCGGATCAGTATTCATTTGACATCTATCATCGCTCAGCCTGCTGTTTATGAAATGCGTAATTAGTGTTTGTGCTGTGGTGTCCCAGGAGTCTTTACCAGCAGAAGTAAATCCTGCAGCAACATTTGGCTCGGAGTCACGGCCGCGTCGCTGCGCTTGCTTTCATTTATGGCACGTTCCGATGTGATGATTGCCGTTGAAGGGATATGATGTTGAAGTTCACGGCCCGTGGCGTCGGACTTTGGTTCCCCTTCACGGAACGGGCCTGATTTTTATGAAGCAGCTGGTGTTGTTTCTTACATCATTGACACATACTACTACTGTAGGTACTGTAGGTGCTTTGTTTTAGTGTCTAGGTTACTTTTGTATTCAAAATAAATAGGGGTGTCCGAGTCCGATATTAGATATTGGTCCGATATCAGCAAAAAAAAATCGTCCTGCACCTGAAATCTCCGATATAAGCACTCCGATACAAACAGTCCATTCCAGACTCCACTCTACTACTTATGTTAAAGGTTAAAATGTATTCAACCCATTGGTTAATAATAAATGGGTCAGTTTTTCTAATATTCTAATATCATTTGATCAAGCCTTTTCATTCAATACTACAAAATAAGTAATAAAAGTATGCATGATTCGTGCTGATATCCAATCGATTTCCGAGCCAATACTCAAGGCTGCAATATTAGTATCGGAAGTGAAAAGGTTCTATCAGGACCCCCCTAAAAATATATCACCAAAGCTTGTTCCTCCCTCCTACTTTCCTCTCCCCTCAATCCGTCTTTCCTTCCTCCCTCCATTCTCTCCTTCCCTCCTCCCTCCCTCTCTTCCTTCTCTCCTTCCTTCTCCCTGCCCCCCCCGTACCCCATCCAATCTTCTAGAGTGGACAAAACGAATGGCTGGGTCTCAGGAGGTTAAAATCGGCAGTCACTTCTTTTTATTTAACCTTTATTTTACCAGGTTAAACCAATATAGATCAGAGACCCACTGGAATAAACCAGACCAACACACCGCTGATGCGAGCCGACTAAACTGCGCGTCTCACACAGACCCCCCCGACACCGCCCCTCACCTCGCGTGGTTTTTTTTCTCCTGCCGTTTCAGAAACTTGAAGAGGTGGACCGGAGGAGTCAGCACCAGCTGGACACCCTGGAGCGGGAGCAGCGGCACCTGCAGCGGCAGCTCGCCCAGCTGCAGACCCTCGGAGAGCGGGAGAGGGTCCGCAAAGACAGCCTGGGCTCCCGGGAGGACTCCGACCGCTCCGAGTCCGACAGAGGTGAGACCCCAGCTCTCAGACCGCTGTTCGGTCCAATTTTGCTGCACTTTTGCTGCTTTTTTCCTGTTAGACGCGTCCCTTAATATAACCCTTAACTTAAGGTAAAAAGTATGGACATAACAGTGATGACGTAGGGCCGGGGTTTAAAATTAGCACACGCCACTCCCCAGCTGTGTGTAAAAATGGATGTTTTGGCGAGCAAAATAATTAGGTCACTCGCCAAAAATGCTGACTTTGCTATATAATTGCATTTGCATTGTCCCTCGCTGTCCACCATCATTCAACATTCATCAGACAGAAGAAGAAGAAACTGCATAAAGTATAGGAAATAAATGCTGTGATTCCTTTAACAGTATCTGAAACCTTCAATTATGTCGTTCCTTACAAAAGAATTAACAGTAGGCAATTAGCGGATATCTCTATGCTGTTCATTGTTTCCAGATCATTTGTTACATAAGGTCGTGATTATCAGCAGTTCAGTGGCCAGTAAAAACATATCAAGGCCACTAAAAGTTAATTTTATACCCTGCGTAGGGCGCACGCGCAGAACACGACAGAACCTTCATGCAGGAATGATGTGTTTGTGTGTGTGTACTGACTGCGGGTTTGTTTTGTTGTCGTGTGTCGGAGCAGAGGAGATAGAAGTGGACGTGGAAAGCACCGAGTTCTCCCATGGAGAGATGGACAGTGTGAGCACCAGTGGTGCCAGCGACCTGGACGACCACAGCAGCCGGCAGAGCTCGGCCAGCGACGAGGGCTACTCCACCTGCAGTCTAAAACTGGCCTTCTCCGCTTAAAAAGCACCAGCCTATACTTTACACTTCAGCTGCAGTCTTTATGGCTTTCACCTTTACAAAGTACCAGCCTACAGCTCCATCAACCCCCCCACCCCCACCCCCAAACCCCACCCCTTTGCAGTTTAGACCAACCAGCCACAAGCCCACCTGTACCTGCTCCTCCTCCTCCTCCTCCAACCGCCCGAGAACCAGCCTTAAGTCCAAACTCTAAAAAGTTCTTAGAAAAACATCCTCCTTCCAGTAAAAGCAAATCTCTGGCAATATACCGCAGCGAAACCCGCCGTAAACTCCGAATGTCCCCTTTTCTCTCCGTGTTTAGCAGCTGGAATCACAGCCGGTGCTGCACTCACACACTGATGATCCTGTACAGGAGCCGTGATCACACCAACCCTTGCAGGGGCAACTCTACCTTTAATCAAGTTGATCCTCTGAAACCAGCAAAAATCACAACACACACACACGTACACGCGCACACACACACACACACACAAAATCCAATACCAGCTTGAAGCTCACTATTGGTAAACTCTTGCTCCATTTGCCTTGAAAAAACAAAACAAAAACATTTGCCCTTTTCTCTTTGGATAACGTCGATCTATCCGAAACGGCACGGCTTGTCCGCGCACAAGCCAAGGGCTACAATGTCTGCATTCCAAAACTTTATTATTATTATTATTATGACGATGATGATGATGACACTTCTGAAACCTCTGCTTTAGGAGCCACTAGCATTGATCCACGTGGCGCCCCTGCTCTTTGACTGAATTTCAGTCGTATCCAAAACAGGTGGCTCCGCCCACCCTTGTTATTCTAATTTATTTTGCATATGATTATAGTATTTATTTTTGGTATATTTAATTGTACTGTAGCTAGGTCTTGGTCATGCTTGAATTGGGGGAGAAAAAAAAAAAAAAACACCTTGCTGTTGAACTTTTTTTCTTTTGTTTTTAAATGATGTTTACCGAAACAGCTTGACGTGAACCCCCTCCCCCCTGCGGCGCCGCCCCCTCCCCCTTCTTCCCCACCACGACCACTGAAACAAACGCAGTGTAGCTGCGTTTGTTTGAAGGAAGTCGCGTCTCTTTCGCACTGTGCGCTGATTGAGTTTGGTTTGATCTAGACAGTGATAAGCTATCTACCCCGCACTTGTCTAAGCACAAGGCTAAAGCAATAACGCATCTAGTTTGATCATATCTTTTAACGTCGGCTGTTTAGCACACCGTTCTGTCCGTCCACCTGCTCCAGTCGTGGTATGAGTTATTGAGAAATCAGCAGTAAAATGATTGTAATTGATTTGTTTTGTTTTTAAAAAAAAAAAAAGAGTAAAAGAAGCTATGGTGCATGTGTATTGAATGTAGCCTTTCCAATCATGTTGTAATATGCTTTGGATTGACAAGTCTTTAAAAAAAGAAAAAATGTCTGTAGCATGAACGAGATACACTACAGAATATTGGTTTATACTTCAATGTTTAATACTGTAATATTTAATAACCTTTTGTATCGAAGCAGAACATTTGGAAACTCCCCGCTAATAACTTTGACACATCATATTGCACTGCTGACCTGCTCTGACTCCCCTGTAACCAAATTTAGACATTTTAATAACCATTTATCAGCATTTTACTGAATAGATCACCACCAAATTGTGTCTTAACATGGGTACATGACTCTTGCACAAGCTCCTCCCCAAACCTGTTTTTGGGAAATGATACAAATGCACTATGAAAATACATTTAAGGAACTAAGCACATCCCAGAATGTTTTCTCTTGTGCTTAAATCAGGCATCCAAGGTGACTTTTTTGTTTGTTTTTTGCAAAACATGTGCTGCTGGTGCCCTGCTAATACTTTTACAGTTCCTGATGACTGTCCCTGGAATCTTAATAAACCTACACCGCCAAGACGTAAAACCACGTTGTCTTCTTTTGTTTGGCGATCCTGCGATTATTGATGCCAATTGTCTTTCAGAGCATAGTGGGACTTTTAAGTATCAGTAATGCAATTTCAGGTCCATTTGCCTTCTACAACAGCAAACAAGTGCGACGTACATGAAGAAAAATTAGGTCTGCCGCATCAAATTAGGGCTTCACATATTTTCTTCTGCTCCCACCGAGCACTGGGTGTTCTGTTCTTTAGTCAGATGTCATTGCTCTTACCCAGACAAGATGGGACTAAGTTACTTAAGTATTGATCTGAACAGCAGGTAACAAGTCAGCCGGCCGCGCTGCCATGAACTCTGCTCCATAATAACCATAATAAACTTTATTCATATAGCACTTATCAAACAGAGCACCAAGTGCTTTACAATAAAAGCAGCGCTAGTGAGATAAGAACAAATTAAAAACAGGAAAACACAAAACAAACAGTAACTGCAGCAGGAAAAGCTCTGCAATAGGAGTTTAAGAAAGTGGTGGTAACTCAAAGACAGCCCGATTTCCTCAGGCAGGTCATTCCCAAGTCTCCGGGCCGCAAAGGATCGGCCCTCTCTCTGTTTTTAGTCCAGACCTGGGAATGGTCGGCTGCCCTCGTCTGTGCAGCTTTACTGGTGCTTAAGTGTTGAAGCTGCCCGACCAATACAAATTCACTCAAGAAAAAGCCCTGTTAAGAATCATACACTAAAAAAAGTCAAAACATTCTCAACAAAAAAGGTTACTTTAATGAGAGAAAATGTATTGTTCAAACAGCTGCAGTGTGCTGCTTGCTCGTGACACAATACTTAGTCATAAAACTGTGAGTCTTCACTGCCACCTACAGGAACCAACAGATGACAATAGAATGTAAAAAGTCAAAATGTGGTGGAAAAGGGGGGGGCCAAAAGAAACAAAACAAAAAAAAAGTATAAAACTCAAAAACAAAACAATGTTTATTTACGGTTATATATATGTACAGAAATTAAAACGTAAATGCAGCCATCTCAAATCAACACCAATTATTTAACCTTGCACTCCCATGGACTGGCCAGCTTTTACAACGCGTGTATATTTATACACATTTTAGCAGGTATTTGGCCTCTGTGGAATCTGGACACCCAAAAGCTTGTATAAAAGGAACACTTCCTGTTTCGCACGTAACAGGTGACCTATATCCAAAGTTGGGTGAAGTCCCCTTCCGTCCTGGATATTTCTCTTCTACCTACATGATATATAGGAAAACTACATCGACATTTCAAACGACATTGTGTGCAAGCAATTCCCCTGAAAGCTCTCTCTTTACTTGACAAACTTGAAATCATGTATAAACACAATGGAAACACTGATACAGCTGGTGTACAGTGGGGTATTATATACAGCATATATTAGGTCACTGTGGCATTAGATGTCTGACATTGTATTTCGATGTGTCGTGGTATTGGGTCATTGGCTTGTCTGCAATACCACACGTTCCCACTCCCACTTTTCCGTTGACGCTCTCTGGAGACGCAAATATGCTCCTCTTTACCTATTAAAACAACAACAACAACAACAACAACACACACAGAGGGAAGGAAAGGCTTCGTTAGTGCCTGAAAGGACATATGTGATTATCAATCTACTGTTTGCATAACAGCCTCTACCAATTAACAGGCGACAGGTCATTAGTGTCAGGTTACGAAGCTCTGTAGCTACATACCACAGTGAGCCATCAAACAGCGTGAAGGTCAGATGGTACATGAGTTAGTGTGTTAAAATAGCACAAATCCCGCCCTGATGCCTACGCTGTAGGTGCCCGGGACCTCACAACACAACTCACCTGTCCTTTCTTGTTCTTCGAGTAGGCTTTGTTGTTGAACTGTTGCCACTTGGACTTCTGCTCCTCCCTCTCTTGCTCCAATTCCTTCATCCTCTGCACTTTCTTCTGGGCTTTCTTCTTCTTATATTCTCTCTGCTCCGCTATCTGTTCTTTCCTGGAGGAACAAAAATGGGATGCAAAAAAATCGTAGTTGAGTGTTTTCTCAGCCAGCAGCGACTTAACATAAATTAGCAGCCAGACGCAGGTGTTAAGTCATCAGAATAATTATGGCTCCACACCTGGACTCAAGTTGTTTGTCATTAATGTGATTAATGGTCTGCGGCTGCCTACCATTTCGTGTCAAAATAGCTGCTTTGATAACGCTCCAAAGCATGATTAATCAAAACAACAGCTGTGAGTCCATCGTCAAGTATAATGAATAAAAACAACAGCAACAATACGACCATTAAAGAATCTCGTTTGTGAATACAGGCTGTTGTAAACTTAACCAAGTGTGTAGTGATGTGTGCATAAATTTAAGTGGTGAACTACAAACTCCCAGGAAGCTCAGTTGGTGTTGCTTGTTCTTGCAACCTGGCTTTGTGATGTTCTTGTTATATTCCCCTCTACATGATGATGATGGTGGTATTGATAATCTTATGGCAAAATCCACCAAGTTTGACAGTTTTGAGATTGCATTTGACTCGAGCAATAACTTTCCCATTGATCCTAATTTCCAAGTGGTTTTGGCTATTTTAATTAAAGAAATTTATAAGACCACACTGCCTTTATAAATTGAAATGGTGAAAGTGTGCTTCTGAGAACGATCAGTTAGCTGTAGATACTGTTAAGACTATGATGACACTCAGAAGAGAAAATTCTCGTAAGAAAGGACGTGTAAATCCCAACATGACATACTTGGAGTTTGCACATAGTGAGTGACAAGTGTGTGTTGTTCGTACTTTGATTTGGGCTTTAAGCCGAGGTCGTCCCCAAGACGTTTCCCCTCCTCCAGCACTTTGAGGTTCTGCAGAGGGATCACTTCAGCATTCCCGTAGCCGCTGAAGGTAACGGCTGCCGTGCCGTTCTCTCGGTCTATCTCCTCAATCTCAGCATCATACACCCTGTCAAAGAATCACGGCTGTAAGCAGGTGAGTATGAGTCACAGACTCAAGCTCTTTAAAAGCTTCACACTAATACACCACATAATAATTAACACATTAAAAGTAATTCAATGAAATGTGTCCCATTCAAGGACTTTTTAACCTTTACACCTCACATGTGCAAACATGAGAGATGTGAATGCTAATCTGACATGATCTCACGTGTCAGATTAGCATTCAATTTACATTAAACACATTAAATTCAAACAAAGCAACAATTAAATGCATTTAGGTCTTTACTCTTTGCAAAACAAATTAAGTTCATCAATTTGTTGCTCCTATTAGCACAACTTAGCACACAGCTGTCAGGGTTAATATTATTACTTGCTGGTGGCTGAGACTTAAAATAAAGTGAGGTCATTAAGAATGATGTATCTAGACCTTGCATTTTACACAGTAAAAGAATATTCTTTGTATCCCTCTAGGTTTTCAAGGCACATCTCTGTTTATATCTTTGCTTTTCCCAGTACCCTTTTGAAGGGTTCAAGAAAAAATAGACCATTATACTCACAGTCAGAGTTACTAGTCATCTTCTAATGTACAGGCTGATAGCATTTTATGTTTCCCACACAAATTGACTCGGGGCTAAAGTTCCTTATGTGAATAAGTCATTGTGAATGGGGAAAAAAATGTAAATAACAACTCCAGGGTTTTTGGCCACTACGGATTGTCACGAGAGTGCTAACAGCATTTAGG
Organism: Mullus surmuletus; assembly: GCA_903171835.1. Lineage (NCBI taxonomy): Eukaryota > Metazoa > Chordata > Actinopteri > Syngnathiformes > Mullidae > Mullus > Mullus surmuletus. The sequence goes on along the minus strand of CAESWR010000252.1, from coordinate 239,214 downwards.
AAATATCAAGGGACAAAGCATTGATTATTCTACTTGCTTAATGTGCAGAATTTAACTCATACAAACACACAAAGACGACCACTATAGACCTGAAAATAAAGCATAAAAACGCATGCTGCTGCGTGTTTTCATTGGAAGAGCGATGACACTCACTGTCCGTCCTGGCTCCACACGGCCATACACTTGTCTCCCACTTTCCAGATGTGTTTGACGGGGGCTGTATCCACGCCATTGGTACTGGATGTACTTTCAGCGGGCTGTGAGGTCAGCAGGTCTTTTGTCAAATCAATGACTTCCTGCAAAGAGAAGGGATCAGAGGAGGGTCCGACATTCGTTAGGGTTTCAGAAATGATGAGTTTCCCTGCATTTTCAGCTTTGTTAGTCCAGTGACAGTACAAATACACGTCACTTGTGTATAAATACAACAGTATTCGTCCACACACACACCTGCAAGTCCTTTTGCAGCTTGAGGAGGTCTTCATTCTCCTGATCAGTGGATAAGGCGACTTCTACTTGTGCCAGCTGTGCTTTGTAGCTGCTCAGCTGCTTCACCAAGTCCTCCGACATCTGGATAAACACACACACACACACACTTTGCTCTTACACAGGGGGCTGCGTGCGTTCAGCGCATGCGCAGTAAACAACACACGCTGCGCTCAAATTAGATTGTCTAAATAGCTAATCTTTACATAAACAAAGTATAAGTATAAGTACACGCATTATACTGCGTCGTGGAGTCCCCGCTAGCTGTGAGGTTAGCATTAGCATTAGCATTCCTCGGCCCGTAAACCACGACGGCCTGAGCTAACAGCTAGCAGCCGAGGAGAAATCACCCCAAAAACAGACAAACAAACAAAGCTACTGTTCAGATACAATGTACTTGGTGTGCAACCTTACCTTTTATAAATGTATTTTCGCTATAAACACCGTAATCATTCAAATATTTAGCCGAAAACGACCCCCCAAAACGACCGCTTAGAAGAACAACAGTCCCCCCGTACACAAGTGACCACAGGAAATCCGTCAGCGAAGTCTCGCGATAAGAGACGTGATCGCGTCCAGGCTCGAAGGTGCTCGCGACCACTCCTAGTGGCCGTGTCTGCAATAACATGTCAGGTCTGCCCGGTTCATCTGCACTCACTGTGCCGATTTATTAATGACAATACATTCATTCAGTGTAACACTCGTTTTCTTTGTTGATAGTTTTTGATTAAATGTTTGATAGAGATGAATATTTTAATGGACATTTTGGCAACCACTTCTGTGGCTGGGACACACTTTTCTATTTTCTAATACATTGGATTGTCTTTAAAACATATAGACGCTAAATAAAAATAACTGGGAAATAGGCTTATTAGTCCCTATGCTTGAGGTTTATTCGAAATAAATAGATAATTTCTGATATAAAAAAAGGAAAATCCTAGTTCAAGAAGATTTTTTTAATTCATTTTTTTTTTTTAAACTAGTGATGTTAGATGATCGAGCTAATCTTAAAGCATATTTCCCTGGGAATCATTATGACTCAGTCTAAGTGTGGCATGAGGTAATTGCAGCAACAAAAAAATCACCTTACGCAACCACCTCATGCCACATGAGCACATTACTTTTGTGTTCTTCCATATTGCTTTTGCACTTCTTTTGCACTCCAAATGTAGTAACTGAACTCTCCCTACTCAGATATTATTTCAATTTATTTCTCTTATAGGATATATCTCAACATTTTGTTGTTGGAATTGAATTAGAAAACACTACACCTCAGAGTGCACACTTCATCTGCTGTAATTTCATAAAGTACAGATATTGCTCCTATAAATCTTTTTTTTTTTTTTAAGTATTGCTAATGTTGTTATAAGGTTTCAGGGTCTGAGAGCGACACCAATCTCTGGCAGCCCCTCCCACCCTCGCTCTCAGTGAAGTGGAGCCAGCAGCACAGATCCTCAGCGTCACATCAAGCCCATATAAAAGACCAACTCTTCACTTCAGCCACAAAAAGATCCGCCTCAACTGGCTCTATTTTCAATGTAAGCCTGCTTTTTT
>CAESWR010000252.1:220585-230710 GCA_903171835.1 Mullus surmuletus | reverse complement strand
CTCTTTTATTAAATTTTAATTTAACCAATTACCTTTGCGGTGATTAAACTCAGCAGGGGCCCCTCGTATCTGAGACTTTGTTCTGCCTTTCGCAAGCAATTAACCGCAGCTAATCCACACCAACATTGGTCATTCATTTAGTTTTTTCATATTCTGTGTTTGTCAGATGAGTTTATATATTTCCAAAATGTTTCATAACATAATGTCAAGAAATTATCATTTTACTCAAATGTTTAACTTAAAATTTTGAAAAGGGCCATGTGCTCAGACGATCACACACACAGGGGGAGGGGGGGGGGGCTGCTTTGACAACCCATGACCTTTATAGCATGTACAATATCTGCACTGGCCTTTATGACGTGTGTGATTATGTGTTGTGCACCATATACCCTCTATTGTATGTACATAGTGTACAGGTCAGATTTGAACATGTCTGTGCTCGGCAGCTGGTGGGGGGTGGGGGGGCTGCGAACCCTCACTGCCCCCTGCAGGCGAGTAGGTGGAACAGCTCCACTCAACACGGTTAAACTGTGTAAAAAAACCCTGTTTTTTTGCCCCATTTAAAGGCGCTGATAAAGGATTATGACGTGAGGGAAACAAAGTGAAGATACTTATGCATTATACGTTTGAAATATCAAATTTAAAACACCTTACGTCGTCAGGAAAGGCAGGGCTCGCAGGGGTTGTTGTGGATGGAGAAGTGTGTCACGGAGGCAGGCGGGGGCACCGCGAGCCCGCGATCGGCGCGTGGCCTCCTTAACCGGCCAATCAGCTTCCAGATAAACACACCATTGCGTCATTGTTATTGTGGTACTCGGAGCGGCGACTACCTATAGACATTTCGACACCATTTCGCTGTACATTAGAGCTTCTCCAGCTGCGCAGACGACAGGACCCGACTTACTTTTCCACCGCCATGTCGATTCAGAGGGAGGCTTCATCGGACGACGGCTTGCAAGGTGAGAAATTCGCCCCACGAATGTCGATGCTAACGCTAGCAGAGTGTGCCAAATAGACTACAGTAAACACTGTGTTGTTAGCTTTCGGGGTAAGCTAACTAGCTTAATAACATGTGTTATTTTTGTATATTTTCGAGCTAAAATACCAGGAAAGACCCAGATAAACGGTTATTTATAGTGTAGTAGTGTGTGGTTTATTTGTGTACCTTCCCAGGAAACCTATATATGTATATATATATATAGATATATATGTATATGTATATATATGTATATGTATATATGTATGTTTAGATATATGTATTTATGTCAGAGGCGCCGCTCTGTCGTCAGGTGTCAAGTGTTCTGTGGGTTTGATTTAAGGTTCTTGGGTCGAGCTGCACTACAGCGGCAATGGCTCCCAGAACCCCAGCCACCACGGGAGCCAGGAGCTGATCCCCACCTCCGTCCAGGAGCTGATCCCCACCTCCGTCCAGGAGTGTGACATGGAGAAAATGCTGCTGGACGCTCAACACGAGTCGGGCAGGAACAGCTCCAGAGGAAGCTCGCAGTGCAACAGGTCGGTGTGGGGGGAGGGAAGGTCAGGGGGCGGGGGGGGGAAAGCTGGGTTGACGTTTGTATTGGGAAAGACAGATTGTTGAGATGTTTACAACTACCAAGGACATGTTGCTGCAATTCACCCCACTATTATTATTCTCCACAACAGCCCGCTGAGAGCACAGACCCCCCTTCTTCTCTGGAGAGGCTCGGAGGGAAACAGCTCACAGGTGCAATGTCAATTTGATATGTAGTTGTTCTGTAAAATACATTGGAACCCACAAGCTGATCATCCACTATTGATGTGTTTAGTCTGATGAAGACTTCCAAGAGCGGCGGAGGGAAGTGGAGATGATGATGAAGAAAAATGCAGATTGGATCTGGGACTGGTCAAGCCGACCTGAGAACAACCCACCAAAGTATGTCTACATTCGCAACGTGACTCTCACCGGGCAGGGCCTGGGTTTGCACTTGTAGTGTAATGATCTTAGTCAGCATAATTGCTGTAGTATCTTAGACGAAACTATGTTGTCATTATATTAAAGGGCAAAATTGTTAATGACTACATAGCACATGAACAGAATGATGATGAAATTTGATCAATTATGATATTTACTTAATACAGTCATAAGTTATTCACAGACGTGTGAGTATGACATTAGACTGCCACTCATTGGTTTTTAATGTATTCAGAACAATGAAATATTCATGTGCCCCTCTGCAGGGAGTTCCTGCTGAAGAACCCTAAGCGTTCAACCTCACTCAGCATTAGGAACACCAGTGTCATGAAGAAGGGAGGCGTTCTCTCTGCTGACTTTCTGAAGATATTCCTCCCTTCATTAATCATTTCTCACATACTTGCTGTTGGCCTAGGGTAAGCAACATGGCTTAATCTCAAACTCTTCCTTTTACAGGGGCATCCTGAGGCTGTTGCTAAAAGATCCATAAGGAACATTTAAATGCTGCATTAAAATAGCTGTTTTTACATTTGTAATCACAAAAATGTGATGTATAAATTAAAACCTATCTCCCATATAATTCTGCTTGAAAATATAGAACTAACATTTGGAATCACCACTGATGTAACCAGACCTTTAATTGCACTGACAGAGCATGAATAATTTAGTGTTTGTCTAGTGTTAATCCCCTGTATTAAAATACCTCACAATCAGTTTGGCATGGATCGCAGCAGATTGCAGTTGCGTGCTCAGATTTTGAAAGTAACCATGACGACATGAACCACATAAACATGAGAAAATTCACTGTAAATCACCCCTGCTATCTCTACAAAACACCAATGTGAGTTTTACGTCCCTGTTGGATCGACCCAAGAGTTTATAGTGGAGGTGTTTTGTTGTTTGATGTCACACAGAGACATAACAAAAAACCTGTGTTGTGGTGGCCAGAGCTTAAAAAATACATTCCCTCAGGCGTTAAATACTCTGGATTTTCAAAAGAAAGGCGGACAGGTTGTAAGACAATCAAATGGTGTGGGGAGCATTTTTGTCATCATGGCTTCTCATAAACTACAGGGAATAAACATGCACCAAACAAAACCCATTCAAATAATGATAAAATACTGTACCATTTGTTTGTCTGTTGTCTGTTCAAATTTTAGCACCTGTCATCCTCTGCCGTTGGAAAAAACACGTTTGGTTCTATTGTCACCTTGTGACAATTTGTGTGCACGCTCTGACTCTAGATTAAGGATGTCAACTACAAAAATGCAGGACATCAAAGCCACTCACCCTCTGTCTAAACATATAGCAACTATTGCTAGATTGGGACAGTTAAGATAATAGAACACATCAAAGTCACTTAATGTGCTCCTTCCCTAGCAACAACCCACTGTTTTTATTTTTTTAAACAAAATCAAATTTGGGAGTGCCCTCACCCAACCACCCTTTATTGTTCATCTGTATGACTTGTCCTGCAGGTTGGGCCTCCAACTGTCATTTGCTTTCTAGTCTGCATACGATCTGAATTTTCAACATAAAAGCCTGCAAATGGCAGCAACATACGAACAGTGAATTTTTACAAAATAAAAGTCCACCAAAAACTAAAAGGTTTTACCAGTTGTTCACATTACCTACATTTAAGGCATAAGGGTTTTCTAACATTTTAGAAATGTTAAATTTTGACATTTCTATATCTTATATGTCACGTATCTTATTTTTACATTTTTCTCCCTCCATTTAGGGTATATATTGGGAAGCGCCTGACCTGCCACCACACCTACTAAATGGGATGGCGATGTGTTATGGTACCATGTTACCTTTATGTGACCATCTCAGCATGCCTTAAAATGGACCTTGTGAAGATCGAGGGACACGTGGCCATGTGATACTGTCCAGCTTGATCAAGTTGCACCCATGTCACCCCGCCAGCATGGAGAGTCATCAGTCACTGTTGTTTCACTGCGTCCAAACCCAAACTCAACAAAGACCCACCCTCTCTGCTGTACTGGCGTCCTCACCTGGCCAGGAAATGACTGTTTTTGCTGCTTCCAGCTCCTTAAATCTGCACGTTTGGGAACTGATATTGTATGTCTCTGCCTTTATCCTTTTTGCAATTAGCAATGGAATCGCTATTGATTTAAGATTGTATATCTTTTTTTTAGATAAGCTGTTGGTTAAGGAACTTGTTGACTTGCTTTTAATTTTATGTTCAAGGGATCAGTAAGCCTTGTGTTTGATTACCAGCTGTTCCAAAACTGATGGCTGTTATTGCAGTTGAAAATTTTGATAAGAGAATCAAATGTTAGCCTTTTAAGCACCATTGTGATCCATTCTGTTGATCCTACACACAATAAAAGGTTGAAAACACGTGGCTCTGATGGATTTTCAAACACAAATGGATTCATCAACGGGAAGGATCAAATATGCAGATGAACACAATTCAAATTTTATTGAACTTTGGTCAAAATAATAAACAAGTGAATACATTGCCACCATGTTAGGAATCAATGGACAAAGACAATGCATTATGTGTTTGTTTTAATGTCATCAATATATGCTTTTTTTGTGTAGTCAAACTTCATTTCTGCATTCACAACTACGGAGATAATATCCACATTTGTGATACGCGGTTCAAATTTGGGTCACCTCCCTAACAAATGAATAAGGGCACATGAATGAGGCCTGTCTGAATCTCCTACTGATTACAGGATTCGGAGGCACTCTCACACATTAACTGTGTGGTGTGCAATTTTCCTCCTTTATGTGTTTTCATAGACAGCCACGTGTAGCAGCAGTGTATGAGGACATAAGTCTATAAAATAGGATTTACAAATAATGCACATGAGGTTTGTAGAACGTCTGGGGGGGAGGGGAGGGGGGGGCAAAACTTGTAGCTGTCACTGATAGAAGTAGGTATTAAGGCTGCAGATTCCCTTTGTCCTGGGCCCCATCTTGTGCCATGTGGTTTTCCAGCCTGCGTTCTAAAACATCGTCGAAAGCTAGAAGTTATTGTCTTGACACAAACACGTTATCGGGGGGGGGGGGGGGGGGNNNNGTTATCTCCCAACAGTGGTTCTGGAACTGGTAGCCCCAAATAGTATTTCCATAAACAAGTTTCGCTTGAGATCTGCTCAAAAGACAGTGGTGTGACTGGACATTTTCCACCTCTCTACAACATAAAAACATGCAAAGCAATAAACATGTTTTAATACATACTTCTAAATTTAAAAACACATCTGTAGTTTTAGTTTCTTTTATTATGTGGATGACAAGGTGTACTTGAGTAGATACAGTCAGTGAAATTATGTCACCGTATTGACTGGGATAAAGTAATAGGAGGGAGGGAGAGAAAAGAAACAAGTCCACTTTCCAAATTCATGGCCTCTTCCACCAGTAGTTTGGCCTGGATACTTGGCCAAATGGGGGAATGTTACAGTTAGGCTTTTTGGCCATTCATCCGTGCTTCAGAGGGCCCAAAAATCGTTCAAATGGTGTTACAACTTTGACAAGACGTCATTTTGGGGGCTTCCAAGAGTTCTGCCGTTAAATCATGAAATGAAGGCTTAAAATGTCAACACAAACACCAACGTTCAAGAGTTTGACCTCTAGGGAGTGCCATTCCGTCAATTAGACCCAGTTTGGGCTTTCTGGGTCTAGGGGGGGCTTGTTGATTGCCCTGATGCCAAAGGCAAAAAACAACCTAAGCTCAGACTCAAAATAAAACAGGCCTATGGATCAACCTCCTGTGGCAAAAAAAGTAGACACGTGCTTTCGAATTCTTCACCAGGAGGACAACAAGGCTGTTTCTTCTTATACAGATAGACAAGTAGTAGGCTTAACTACACAGGTACGGTAAAAGCCCTATCCTCTGGAGCCCCAAATCTTCTAGTTGATTTTGTCCTGGAAAATGTACAAGTTGTTGGTGGCTGCCACGGCTATCACGTTATCTTTGGGGTGCCAGGCAGTGTGGAGGATCTTCTTGTTGAAGTCCAGGCTGTCCACGCTGATTTCATCCTTCTTCCTTTTGCCGCCTGTGGACACTTTGCGTGGCTTGAGGGTGGCCCGTGGTTTGCTGCTCTCCCGGGATGCCTCCAGTGTGATGTCCCGCCTGGTGTTGCGGTCAAACATTCGGAAGAAGTTGTTGTAGGAGCCGGTCATGATGGCACTGCGGTGGGGAGTGGGGCGGAGACAGAACATCTCAGTTACGGGCCGAAACCAATCGATGCAATTCTCTAATCCGAGGACACTGTGCTCAAACGCAAGAGGAGGAGTGAAATGCTGAGACACTGACCTGTCACTGCCATTCCAGCAGCACTCGAACTTGTCAAAGATGCAGTCGTTTTCATACAGGGAGCAGAGTTTGCTGCGAAGGTATTCATGGACCTGAGGGGAAAAAAACACACCATGCTTAAGCTGTACATTCATGTAATCTTTATGTTTTAACTGCATATTATGGAAAAAGATTTGAGTGTTAAGGGGCTCATTCAGCTTACAAAACATGGCTCGAGTAGTAGCGCAGAGACCGTAATGAGAGTAAATCAGTGCTTCTCAATTGATATAAAATGCATCTTTTTACATGTAAGCAAACTGAACTTTTGCTATTTGAATCTGGCCCATTATTTTTCAGTCTTTTGCTGGAGATCAGATTGATATAGATGACACTGACTAATGACAGCAGCCAGCGTTCTGGAGAGGAATGGCACTAACACAAAATTTTGAAATTGTACATCTTTATGTTTGGAGTTTTGAGATTTTATACCATAATTTTGGCCGTGGTGTAACATCCTGGATTAGCCCCTTTGCACTTCATATCCTTTTATATGCACAGTACCATTTGAAATCACTAGAAAATCATTTGCATGTGCCCAAGAAAAGGTTTATGCACCTGATACGTCTCCACTGGCCTGTTCTCCATGTTGAGGTCCCAAACTTTGACAGAGAGGTAGTCACGTGTCATCATATAGCGTCCGCTGTGACTGAACTTCACGTCCGAGATGGAGGAGATGATCTCAGAGAAGAAGGATCGGCTGCTTGGATCCTCAGGCTCCTCGAAGACTACAAAAAAACGACATGACCAGAAATTTACTATCATTCGTAAAATAATTCTTCAAGCTTTTAGAATGTTTCTTTTCAGCGTGACTATAATTAAACACCAGGACCAAACGCTATGTATTAAAGCATGGCATTCTTTTAAGTTAATTAGTCCCTTATTTACGTGGTCCATCACAATGTTAATTTCCGACGTGACATTGGAGCATGACGGCGTACTTACACTTTGAGTGCCTGTCGCAGAGCGCCGCTGCTCGCATATCACACAAGCGGATGGTGCCTTTGCTACTGCTGTACACAAATACATTGCATTGGTGTGGATGGCACTCTGCAGCTGTGATTACTTCTGTCAGTTCCTCCATGTTGGCGGGCTTGATGTCTACAATATCTGGGAACACACTGTTAAGGAACTGGCAGTCTTATGTTTCACAATGATACAACACAGGCGCAGTTAAGCTCTCCCTCCAAAAAACTCACACATCTCATTTCTGCTTTATGCTCAAGAAAAGGATACTAAAACTTCTGTCTGTGATTTCCAAGTGCCATAGATTTATTCTTAGGTCATCTGCGGAGAGGTATGTTTCATGATCACTATTTACAGAAATGGAATTAATGTGATAGGTGTGTGCATTTGCAAAGATCCTCCGTGGGCTTGCTTCTACCATGAGATCCATTGGCATCAGTACTGGTACCTGAAACGCACAAGAAACACCTTTTCAGAAATGATTTTAGAGATTCTCCAAAAAGCAAAGACCTCATTCAAAAATGAGAGAAATCATTACACATACCCGTAAAGAGGTGATTCTAAAGGGGTCTCTGAGTCGCCCGTCTTCATCTTTCAGGTTGTAACCTTCTGCTCGTTTATCTCTTTCACTTATTTTCCACAATTTGATAGTTTTATCTGGTCAAGATCAAGTAGAAAGATGTAAGTTGCGGAGATAAAGCAGTCAGAAGCACATCTAGATATGTGTTTAGGAAACACAAAGGGTAACAAAAGAAAAGGAAAAAGCATATCCTTACCGTTTGTCGAAAGTAGAAAGTGAGCAGCATTTTGTTGGGGTAGCCATCTTATTTTATTTATTTTTTCCTCAATTTCTAAACTTTTCAAATAGTCAAATTCTGGCTCGTGACTCTGAAAAGTGCTATAGACGTTGTACTCCCCACGCAGGTGTGGACGATTCTTTGACTGTTAAAGACAAAAATCGCAAAATGCAAGTTAAAAAAAAAAGTCACGATGTTGCAACGTTATCAAGAGCGCTTTTTGTGTTACACTTACCTCCTGTTCATGTTGAAATATCACTACTCTGCCTCCTTTGTCTCCAGTTGCAAGCAGTTCTCCAGAATAGTTGAATTCAACTGTTGAGATTATGTCGGCTGAAAGGGGACACACAAAGCAGTCGTGATCTGGCTCTAATAGCGTCATCAAAACAGCTCTCACAACAGCAAGATGGGTCACACTGCAGCAACACACATCACTTACAGATCACTCACAGACTTCTACATCAATCAGTGACGTGCAGCAAGGAAGCTTTTTAAGGAAAAGATGCAAGTCGGTAAGCAGTTTGCTTGTCTCTGGTTTTTACTTTCATACCGGATAGAATAGCAGGACAACCCTGTGATGCGTTTGATCAATAGGATAGGTGTGACTCATGTGCTAATAAAAGAAAGTCCAGCATTTGTTTTGCAATTTGTTGTACGACAAACCACATAGCACTTTCACTGAACTGTGTATAAACAGCAGACATACGTATTGTATTTGTGCAGCTTGTTATGAACATAGTACACGTGTGTAATACAAGTCTTTTCTTAGCTTCTTATTTATACTCTATTCCCCGACAAAGGCCTTGCTATTGTTTTTATGCCTATTTATGCCTGCTATTATTTGTACGTATTGTATTTGTGCAGCTTGTTATGAACATAGTACACGTGTGTAATACAAGTCTTTTCTTAGCTTCTTATTTATACTCTATTCCCCGACAAAGGCCCTGCTATTGTTTTTATGCCTATTTATGCCTGCTATTATTTGTACGCCTTGTTTAACCTGCATGCACTTTGATTGCAAAATGCATTCTTCTTCTTCTCATCCATCAGATTTGATAGTTAACTGGATTTACAAAAAACAAGCAACGTGACTAATGTGACCCCAGCCAAAACATTGCCTAATTTAACAAAAAAATAAAATAAAAACCCTGCATTGCTAACAAAATCACATCTCTCTAAAATAAAAATAGTGTCTTAGTAAGGAAACATAAAGGAATTCCCACCTACAACACGAATGAATGAAAACACGCATGATGTCACTGGACAATTTATGGACGCAGCACATTGACGTCACGGCCGCGGTCGCTCCCCTTTAATAGCTTAGCCGCCAGCTAGCATGTAAGCTAGCTAGCAACACACAGCGATTAATCGGGGCGGGAAGGGGAGGGGGGGCGTCCTTCGGGGGGGGGTCTCGATTCGATACATCAGTAAGGCTCTTCCTTCTACACGGGGGGGCACCGGTGCGACCCCCCTAGCTGCCCCCCCCCACCCACCCACCCACACACAGCATCCCCCCCCCCACCAACCAGCTAGCGTTAGCATTAGCATTAGCCGCCGAGCTAACGGTTAGCAACGTACCTTCCGCAACATCCTCATCTATCGCTCCTTTCACTTGAGAGAAACACCACTGGAAATCGTTTCCTCCTGCGACTCCTGTGAGGGGGGAGGGGGGGAGAACAGGGCGTCAATGCTGGGGGGGGGCGGGGGGGAAAAACAACAACAAAAAACGAGCCCCACAGTGACACAGTTTTGACAAGTAGCAGCGTAGCTTCGCGCAGGCAGCGCTAACTCTCACATCCAGGCCGTCACACACACACACACACACTCACACACACAGCAAGTGAGGTGGATCCTTCTCCCTTCTCTCTCCCCCCCCCCTCCTCCTCCCCCCTTTGCCGTCCAAAAGTGGCCCTTACCCGCCATTGCTTCATTTAGCAGCGCGTCGCCGTCCGCAGCCTCCGAGCAGCCAGTCGAGCGATGCGGCGTGACCCCGGAGAGGCTGCTGTAACATCCACAGTCAGTGTGAAGACTCGCGGCTCCGGATCTGTCAAGACCACGGAAATTATCCGTGATTTTTTTTTTTT
>CAESWR010000252.1:124563-135553 GCA_903171835.1 Mullus surmuletus | reverse complement strand
GGGGGGGGAAACACTCTAGATCCTCGCAAAAGATTTCCACTTCACTCACATGCAGTCGAGAAGGATGAGCAAAGTATCCCAGTGCTTCAAAATCCATTAAACTTGTATTTGGGTGTCATTTGATACTTCATCAATGTTTCAGTGAATTTCAAACCCGCAAACGCAGGATTTACCCCTGGTAGAAATACAGTATTCACCGTATTTTCCCTTTTTACGAACTTCACTTAGTCCAAAAATTACACTGTAAATACGGCCCGGTCAGAGAGTGTTAGGCTACAGTGATAAAATAATATCACTTGAACTGTATTTTCTGCCACGGTCTCCACCACATAGAGCTCCTTTCATAGTACCCCTCTGTAGTGCTTTGTCCAGTAGTTCTGGATATGATATCATCTATTAATAATGTATTGGCAATGGATTACATAAAAAGGGAGCAGAAATAACATCCAATATTCATGCCCCCTGAGCTTGACTGTGTCCAATCCGTTTGGCCCATAAAACCTTAGCCCCATTTCCATATCCGCTGTGGGTCACGACAGGTCTGCCGCACAAAGGCTCACAGAACAGCTCAACTCAGGAAAAGGGCAGTAAAAATCGGGTGGATTTCTGAACCCTTATGAAACAGCCCCCCTTCGGAAAAAAANNAAAAAGTGAAAAACCCTTTTCCGATTTCAGCGCCTGTGAAAAACCTGGTACTGTATTTCCCTCTTTAATTGTGCCACTTGAGAAATTGACGTGCCTCTGAAACATGGCATGAATCTCACAGTTATTGCAGTCCCCTTGGCAGGGAATGTTGATACAACATCTGCATGCTATAGAAAGTAATGGAAGTAGCAGAGGTGGCAGCTGCAACTCTACAGGAAGTGTGCCATTTTCAGGCAGCGCTGCTGTGAGAACCACTAACTGCCAGCCTGGTCTTGCAGGCAGCTCTGATTGCCAGGACACTATGACAAACACGCAGGGGCTGGGAGTGTTGCATCCTGGGGGATGACAGCTTCTGTTTGATTGTCAATAAGGCTCATTAGCAGAAAAAATGGAGAATGCGAAAAGAGATTAAATGGCTTGAGACAGGGTTCCCCTCATGTTTCATTACAGAGGATTTATCAGAGCCTTTATTTCATCAGTCCCGCGGAATTGCAAAAAAAAAAAGAAAAATGCGGCCTCGTGACCAAAAAAAAAAAAGGTAAAGCAAAATAAAATACCTTAGTCCCGGAAAGGGTGATGAACGACAAAATGCTAATCGAGCCCCTTTTTCGGCGGCGTCCACGCCTCGCGCCTCGTGCCTCGCGCCGGCCCTCTTCCCTCTCGCTCGGAGCGACTCTCATCTTGAGAACGCCGGGCGGATGTTTCCCTCCATCTTAGAGGAGGGACGGCCAACAAAGCAGCGTGTAAGGGCCTTTCCCTGAAGAGTCCTTGTCACGCCGCGCCAAACCTCTGTGATTATCGTTGTTTTTGCAGAGAGTGTCCACGCCTGCCAATACCGCTGTTCCATAAATGAATTTGGCCCCTCGTCAACGAATTACCTAACACGCAGAACTGTGTATGTGTCACATCCAATTCCAACTCACCGGCTTTGGTGGTGTGTGTCAGCTGGAGGACTTAATCATCAATCGTCAATCATAATAAGCGAAGCACATTGATAGGGCTCCTTTTTTTTCTCTCCCCTTCTCTCTTTTCCTTTGCCTCTTGCACAGTTAAATAAAGTGTAAAGGGAGAAGTTAAAACTGACCTTGTTAAATTGGGACCACAATTTATATTCCTAATTTAGTGTATGGATTAATTAGTCTTGGCAAGTGTGTGTATCAGTTTCCATGTGGCGGAGCTTAGGAGTCATATCGATGCCATCACATCAGTGCTAGCTTTCATGAGAAATCTCTGGAATGATATCTGTCAGTCTAATCTTTATCTATCGTGTTTTTTTTTTCCTCCCCTCGCTCAGAACGGGCTTTGCATATTTTTAGCTGCACACTTTTAATTAATGCTTAATTGGGCAATTTATAGAGAGGACTTTTTTCCCAACGCAATCAATAGCCTCCATCTCACGTCATACAAAATTAATCAGTATGACCTGTTATCAGGCTTTAATGCAACACACACACACACACGCGCGCGCCCATGGACACACACACACACACACACACCTAACATGCTAACTGGCAAAGCATGCACAAGGCTGTGGAATCTGGCTCATATTTTCCCCCTCTCTCCCTGATCCAATCCACTCCTCTCCCCCGTCATATAGATCGGGAGTCTGCGGGGGCCAGAGGCGCTGACAGAGCCCAGATGCTCCCAGTCTGTCTGGGGGACTGGGGAGACTGGTGCCATGGGGTCCTGGAGCCTCTGAAGTGCCGCCCCTCCGTCAACATGACGAAGGCTAGACCTGCACTTTCTCCAGGACCCGAGACACTCTCCTTACCACGCTGACAACCAACACTGTACGGCCGCACATTGATACGCGCGGGGGAAGGCGCTCGCACGAAACGCACGGCCCCGCTCATCAGCCGGTCCTAATTAGAGACCCCCGGTCCTACACCGGAGTTCATAAGGTTACGATGACACACTGATACAAGGACACAGACACACACACATGCACGCTCGCAACAGAAAGTGTTTCCTTTACTTTCTTAATCCTGCTCTGTCTCATCATGACTGTCCTAAACTTGTAGATGGAAGCGAGAAGGGAGGGGGGTCTCTTTGTTCTAAAGAAATAACAACAACACTAAAAAAAAAAAGAAGGCACCAGTCCCTCCTGCTCCCCTCTCTCTCAAAACACAAAGATCATTACAAGAGCATCAAAGTATGCCATGTTTGAAATGATATTTCTCTTTGTAGTGGTGGCGTAGCGTGGAGTGTGTTGGTATTAGATGCTGCTGTGGCAGCTGTCGTGGCTGGCTGCGCGGTGCCTCAGTGTCAAGGCCTCCGAGGCCGGGCTGTCCCGGCAGACAGACAGAGGGGGAGGAAACCTGATAGCGCAGCCAAGCCTCGGCCTAATGTCTGTCTATCCGGCTATCTATTCCTGCGTCTATCTGTCTGACTGACTGTTGGACGCTGCCTATCTGCATGGCGGAAACTCCTCTGGCTTCCCAGCAGCTATTCACCGCTTGCAGCTGATGCTCAACACAGCCACGTCCCCCAACCCCCCAAACCCATCCCAAAAAGTTTCATTTTATTTAATCTATTTTTTTTGTTTTTAAAGCGTGCAAACTTTTGAAGAATAAAAAGTGGATATCAATGAATCACTGAAGGATTAACCTCTGCTGGGTCCCTGCTAAGCTCGCTGCCGAGGCTTGTGATAACATTAAGGAGCCAACATGTATGAGGAGCAAGAGACGGAGGCGCATGGTGTGTTTGTATTTGATGTGGGGGCAGAAAATTGTTCTATAATGAGGAGGGGTGCCAGGATATGAGATGGGAAGTGGGGAGTTGGAGACAGGATATAAGTTATGAGCGGGAAACTAATGTTAGGAAATGCAGAGGTTGTTTTTGTTGTGGCTGTATAAGCTAAAATCTACCTTAGCACCACCGGCCATGATTAATACATCCTGGCCAGGTCAGAACCTGGCTTCGACGCTACCAAACGCCACCAACCATATTCTTTCTGGGGCTCGAGTGAGTGTGTGTCGTGTGTGAGTGCGCGCGCGTGTGTGTGTGAGGGGGTTAATAAATGTTGAATCAAACGCCGCACGAGACACTCACACTCCTTAAGGGTTGCCCATTAGCGGTGTGTGGGTGCATGGGGAGTTTATCAGTGTCTGGGTGATTTATGAAGTCAGACTCAATATCATCCACTTCACCCACACACATATGGACATACACATGTGCACACACGCACGGCCACATGCTCACACACACGCTCGCGCACATGCACCCGTGTACTCTCTCTGTGAAACGGAGGCAGATATTAGGCCAAAATTAAAGTTTCACAGAGATTAACAGTGCGGATGATGAGATCGTCTCAGCCTCCTTTAATCTAATTCCTTTTTATCTCTGGGCCAGCGTGATACAGAAAGTGCAGAAAATACAAGCACAAAATAATATAGACATACTAATAATACAGCTGCTAATACTAATATATCATGTAAAAAACCCCCTCCAAAAAACAAAAAATAAAAGGTGCGAAATATTTTACACTGATTCCTCGGGTACCTCTGCAATTACGCTGCCAATTACTGGCAGCACGTCTGCTGCTTTGATGCCGCACTTGTTTTTCACCATCAGCCGCACACTCTGAAGACATCAGTATCTCTGCTCGCTAAATTCATAGCATTCCATAGAATTTACTTAGCCACAAGCAAAAAAAAGGAGGGTGCTTACAGTGCACTTCAGAGTGCGCCTGGCTTAAATGGGACCCCTTGTGGCTGTGTCACAGCTCCCTTCGTTAGGGGGCTGACTGTAGCCTGTAGTCACCACAGGCATCATTAGCCCTCTGTGAAACCACAGACTGAGTCTCATTCTTCATCTGCCTGTCTGCTGCCTCAACATCTACGCTGCGATTGGTGCTCCGATGGCAGAGTAAAGTGAGTCCAGCAGCAGCACAGCAAGACAGCGCGCGCCGACCTGATCGGATGAGGAATTCAAAAATGCAGCCAAGTTCAAATGTATTCAGAGAGAGAGAGGGGCCACTTGAATTGGTGCTGCAAAGGTTAGAGTCGGGGTTATTTTGGGAGGGTGGATTATTAGGCTACCTGGGCTGCACAGAGGAGGAATAACTATAGGCACGTCAGGGTCACTCGGCAATGAATTACACTCAATAGTGAGAATTTAGCGGGAGGGGGAGGAGGAAATAAATAAATAAATGAAATAAATAAATAAATAATTAAAAACGTTGCCATCAATGTTACAACAGATTATTAAAAAGCAGTGATATGGGACATTTTCAGGCAAACTGATTGTTTCCACGCACACACAATCACTCCTGGGGATTTCTATACGGTCTTCCTAAGATAGAATAATTTATCCCAAAGGGATGGAAAGGGGCTGCGATGAAAATAAAATAACATATAAACATTTAAGTTACAGATTAAATGTGCAGGATGAATTCAAGGTTGAAATGTTGATTTCAGTTTCCCGTTCTGTACTGCCCTCTAATGGAAAACACTCCTCAGAAATAAAAGAAGGGGCTCTGACAAGCGGCGCTGCAGCGGAGACAGGAGACACACAGCATAATCAATTATGAGCCGAGGCTACGCGGAATCAATTTTAGAATTAAACACAATTAAAATGATGAAAAGGCATAATTTGACATTTTGAGATGTATTTATTTAAATGTGTCTAATGTAACAAAGGCGCGGTATATAATGCATAAGACGTCCCTCCACTCGAGGTGGATTGTAAGGCGAGAGCAAACAATGAGATCTAAATGAAGACAAAACAAATGCTCCACTACAAAGCTTTGTAGCAGTAAAATTCAGAGCCTTTATCACTGGATGTTGAACAAAGCATTCACTTGGCAGGAAATTAAAAAAACAACGAGAGGTACAAAGACTAATTCTGCTTAGGAGAAGAAGAGGAAAAAAACAAAACAACAACAACAACAATGCAAGAGACATATTTTTAAGGGAATAATAACTCTTTAGAAAAACCATTCCAGCACTATCTGGCAAACGCAACGGAGACCCACGGGAGCATATGTTTGTAATTCCTACTGTTCTCTGTTTAAGTTATTTTTGTACATTCTAATTCTGCAACAATTCTGTATCGCATTAACAATGCAGCATCTCTATTCTTAGATATTTTTTTTAAAAAAGGAGTATAAACTGAATATTTACAAGAAGCCAGTTGTTCCACAGTGTGTGCCAAACACACTAAACTTTATGGCTGTTTTTTTTTTTTTGTTGTTGTTTAAACAATCGTGTGTATGTATGTGTGTGTGTGTGCACGTACTGAATGAAGGACAGTTGGTCTCTGTCATGCTTTTAGCCTTCCTCTCTCTGCCTCTCATGGGTGAGCAGCCATTGTTTGAGATGGTCGCCCTTGCCGCTCATGTACGGCCCACTCTGTCCACTGCTCGAAATGACTCTGTGGCAGGGGATGATGAGAGGAATCTGGCACATACACACGCACGCACACACACACGCACAGGCACACACACAGGCACACACACACACACACACACACACACACGAACAACCCAGAGAGGAATTCAGATCCAGAGGAAGTAAACATGTGCAACTTTTTGCAAATATTATGCAAGCACACATATCACAGATACTTTTTTATAAGAAGGAACATTCTCTCTCTTTTTTTTAATGAGTGTATTCAAGTGAGTCTTGAAGTTGAAGAATAACTCGGGGAAGTATCGTATACACTATAAAACGTTGAATAAAAAAAGATAAAATTAAAATGAATATTTGAATTGGAGCTTAAAAGTAGGTTGCTTTCTGTTTCCTCAGGTTGACATTTATTGTCATAGCAACACAGCATCTCCTGCGCTTCACAGCAGATATGTATTATGTATAAAAGAACCTCTGATTTACCCCTAAATGCTGCGACTTAAAAGTAACCAACGTGCAGACAATGTGAATCTGCACATTTCTTTTTTTTCTTCTTTTTTTTTTTTTTTAATATTCGTGCACTGCGTGAATACAAAAAGCGCCACACCACAAGTGTCTGGTTTGATCCTGTGCGACTCCACATTCGGGGTGATGGCTCAGTCTTTGGGTATAAATGTTTTTTACACTTTAAAAGTGTAAAGCAAAGAAGCAATCAAAAATTAATGGGCAAAAACACCAGCAGGATGAATATTCAATCGAGAGGGTGTCAACATTAAGATCTGATAACCCTGTGATCATTAAAAAGAGGAAGTCGGTGGAGCGTTTACTCTTGTTGCAGACGACTGCCAGGGGGGTCCCGAGTTCTTTGTAAACTAAATGGCTGGAGAAAGATTAAACAAGCAAGCCTAAAACACTTCGATCATTGTGAATTCTGAACAAGTAGAGTGGCAACGGTTGCAATGAATCACAGCAATTATTTCTTTAAATCCCTTTTTTTCTGAAGGTTACATCGTTTCGTTCATACGCTAAAAGGAAGGAATAACATTGCGACCGCTGTGACTATATTTTTCCAATTTAGTAGATTTATCCGAACCTGATGGCTGCTCTGCCAGCTTTTCATATAAAAGTTGGACACGTTGTGCGTTTCGGTTCAAATCCATCATTAAACCCGCTCCCATATCAACAGCAATAAAACTTTCCGAGCCCCAGATTAACCTTGCAGACAGAGAAATACTGCTCGAGTATTCAGATCAATATTGTTCCCCGGGTTTGGAGGGAGAGCAGGGTACCCTCAAGGCCTTCGGATCTGCCTCTTCACTTGGGGGGGAAAAGAGCACTACACCAGGCTTATCAATACTCAAATCCTGGTGAAGAAGAATTGCCACAGAGAGGCGAGGATCGATTGAGCACACTGAGCTTTTCACAGCTGAAGCCCGAGTGGAGCGGCGCTACTGACAAGTAATTGACACTGACAATCTGACTCTGGATCTGTATCAGGAGCTGAGGGCTCAGGCTCCCAGACTCCCTGACGAAAGGAAAGAAACGTCTGTAAAACATGAGACTGAGAAGTATTATACAGCCATCCAGGAGCGATGCCATTGGCTAACGCGGTATATAAAGTGTATAGAGGAAAAACCACTACAGCGTTACACATAGAAGGATTCCTTTTGATGGCTTATTTGCACTAATTTTGTCTCATTTATTTTTGACTTAAATCAGAAAAAAAAAAAAATCAAGCGCACAAAGACGTACGCTGGCTCCATCATAGCAAATATGAAGGGAAAACATCTTGGCGGCTGCATTTTCAGTACAAGAAGTGTTCTCTGCCTCACAGAGCACACCGGTGGTGCCCACAGCACTACATGGGCAGAGCTAAACGGGCTTTGATCAAAGGGTTTGATCAAAAGAAGACACACCACTTGCCCTCTAGCCCTCCATTTGGTACACAGTGGATTCATGGGCAAAATGATGCAGGCCAGGTTTCCCCTGCAAGAATCGGGGGAGATTTGCAGAGAACATCGCCGGTAAAGACTTGTGAAAACAGGAACAAAAGGTGTGGGCTTAAAATCGCGCTGTAGGTAGACTGTTCTCTGAGGGAGCCGCGATTCCAGCACACCTACAGTTTAGTTTACATGCGCCGAGAAGACACACTTCAGGTTACACCGCCCGCACTGTTCCGGGAAAATTAAAAAAAGATGCATTTCCATCCGTGACTGGTGTCGGTCAAACTGCGGGGAAAAGAAGCAGCCCAGATGGATCGGGAAAGTCTCTTTCTGGAGTTTAGACAAAGCTACTTTTTGCAATAAAAATTAAGGAGGCGGCCGCATTTCCCCCAACTGCAATTCAGCAACAAGGAGGGACAACTGCTCGAGACAAAGAGCCACAAAGTCTCCCCGTATCCATAAACTTTAGTCACCCTTTGTTTAGTCACCCCCCCCCCGCCCATCATGGTGTGGGTTTGTGTTTGTGTGTGTGTGGGTGAAGATGCAGCGCTCCCTGTGACTGCACCAGGCTGTAGGGCACTTATGAATGAGCATCTATCAGCATCACAGCAGAAAATCTGATTTGTTTTATTTCTTTCTTTTTTTTCGGAAGATAGCAAGACAATTGAATTAAACAGGGCAGGATATCATATCGTGTATTTAGTACAATTTGAAGTGGTACGATTGTGTTCTATATATTCTGTGCATTTCGTCACCCACTATTTTAGGTGTCCTCTCAACTCTGGCCCTGTTCATTAATTGCTGGGACGCCAGAAATGCTTATGAAATACCTTTAAATTGATTGCAACACATTGATCTTTCACCTAATCCAAATTACATTTCAGAATAATCAATTAGAGTCAAAATAATTATTTCTCCTGATTAATTAATTCTACTTCCCCTCGCAGTTTGCCACAGTTCAAGGTGACATTTCCAAATGCTTTTTTTTTTTTTTGTTTGAATAACAATCTGGAAGTGACTATGCACTCATGTAAAACTGATATAAATACAAGTTGTTGCTTAGAAACAATTCAAATAATTAATCTGCCAAAATAGCTGCTGATTCATTCAATTAATCAGCTCATAATTTCATCATATTATGAAACTCGGAGTCATTGTGTTCACATGGAAAGAAATCCTGTTGTCACTAAACCAAACACAACAAACATTAAAAGAAAAAGAAAAAAGAATCACTTCCCCTCGCTGACTAAATAAAGTCAGTAAAGAGGGAAGCCTGTCAATCAATGTCAGCCACACTCACTGGGTTCCTCCTCATGGCCCCTCCCACCGCCCGCACCGCTCTGGGGTTTCCCGCCATCTCGGCGAGGCGCTTGTACGAGACGGTCTCTCCAAACTTCACGTCGCTCAGCAGCGTCTGCAGCACGCGCCTGGTGAAGGTGTCTACGCCGCCGAGGCAGAGGACGGCGGAGGAAGGAGAGGAAAGGAGAGAAGAGAAGAGGAGGAGTTGCTCATTTCATCCGTCAAACGCCGACAGCTGACAAGAGAGGCTGATGACAGTGAAAATAACCGTTTAGCACAAACACGGCTCGTGCTCATTTGATTAGCGTTTTGAAGGTTTGACACATTGCTAAATTCTTATACACACACACACACACACACACACATACCACCCCAGCTCCCATCCATTAGACTTATTAAGCAACTAAATGCATGGAAGTCCCCCAGTTTGACCTTAGAACTGGTAATAATATGCTTCAGTGGCTGACGTGAGAAAATTATTTCTACGGCAGAAAAATCTAGGTTATGCTTTGAAAGGTCACAGCTAAAATTAAAAAAGTTCGCTCCTTCATTTAAAAGGATTAAGAGAGGCCAAAAAGACTGCAAATCTGCTCCAGATTTTTAATAATAATAATTTGAATGTTGCATACCATTTGTGGCAGTGGGATGACTTTGAGGTTAATCAGACCAATTTGTCCTTTTAATTGCTTTCTATTCAGAGTAGATTCATTATATCATCTTCGCTTAAATGGCGGAATTCTTCAAATCATCCACAGCTTAACCGACCACATTAACAGCTTTGATTTCATTAGCACTTTAGCAGTAGCATTATCTTTTCTTTTTTTTTCTTCCGGATTACCATGGGCGGCGGTGACGGGGAGGCGTGTTTGTCTAGCGCTTGATTGATAAAGAAAAAGGGACACAGTTATTTGAAGCATCTCTGGAAGAAAAAGACGAGGAAGAAGAAAAAAAAAACCTGGAGACATTGACGCGCTGAGCTTTTGTGGCGCGCGAACAACACTTTGCACGGAGAACAAGATGTGGGGAACAATAGTCTCGTTATCAAGAGGGGGTGAAATTCTACCATATACATGTACTCAGTCATGAAAATTCAATTAGTGATCTCCCATTCTCTCTCATTTATATGGTCTAAGAGAGCACATGACAAGTGATCTATGTGAAATCCCTCTAAATTGGCATTGTGTGAAAACATGTCACACCCCTGTCTCACTTCTACAGAGTGAACATCCTTTGCTCCCCAGGCTCCCTCGCTACCTTATAGTCACTCTCCACTACACAAAGCCACGCGAACAAGGCAATTTGCCTAAACTGGGGGGAATAAGTGTAAAACCTAAAGGGGATACATTTGATTGATGCGCACCCATGTGAGTTCTTTGTCTTGAACAAGGCCCGTAGGTACTGTTTAATAATTTTTCAGGTAATAATCACGCTGTCAACGAGATGACGGGCTCTTATGCAGACAGATTTAATGTTATGAGGAGATAAGATACACCCCTGAAATTCCTTTTATGCATTATTCTCCCTCATAAAGCTCAGGGTCTTTTTTTTTCTTCTTTTTTGGCCACATGATGTGCGTGGAACACAATGATATCGCCTTGTCACTGATGAGTAGATGACGGCAAGTCCCACTTGGCGCCGGCGCTACGCGATAAACAACCAAAGTCGGTGTCAACGTGGAGCACTTTTGCCCACGAGCAGAGCGAGCAACAAGCAGCAAAATTTTATTTTTTTTTCTATACAGAGCTGTTGTTCCTC
>CAESWR010000252.1:37808-49529 GCA_903171835.1 Mullus surmuletus | reverse complement strand
CCCCCCCCCCCCAAAAAAAGAGAGATTTTC
Organism: Mullus surmuletus; assembly: GCA_903171835.1. Lineage (NCBI taxonomy): Eukaryota > Metazoa > Chordata > Actinopteri > Syngnathiformes > Mullidae > Mullus > Mullus surmuletus. The sequence goes on along the minus strand of CAESWR010000252.1, from coordinate 49,499 downwards.
TGCATCCAAATGATACGGCTGCACTCAAAGCTCACAGTTTTCTTCTCTTTCGATTAAATGCTCTTTCTCTGGCTGTTTGTGCTTTACAGTGGAGTGTGCTACATCGCTACTTTCTTCTCTACAGGGGCCCCTGGGCTCCCCAAGCAATAGGAGTAAATTAGAGTGCACCTGTTCCAGCTCCAAGATAAGCCATCTCCAGAGGATTTCCTCTGAGTAAAATGAAGTGAGTGAAGAATAAACAGAATATCACAGCATTACTCCGCCAAGGTGAAGTTGCTGCTGCTCTGGGGACACGGTTCGTTTTGCACAACACCCAGCAAAATATCCTCTATAAACCTCTGGATGTAAGACTGTAGGAATGGTTTCTGCTCACAGCGGAGAGAATAGGCGCTACACTTTTTTTTTTATTATTGTTTTTGTGTGTGTGTGTGTGTGTGTTTCCAACCAAAGCAGTGAGACCGTTTCCCCGACTGTATCTACTCACAACCTTGACTTGAAATGCTGTTATTTGTGGTCTGGGTTTTGTGGTTTGTTTCCAGCGTGTTTTGACTCTGTGTCAACACATCTGCGATAGTCAAACATCAAAACCGCATACGCACCCCCACCCCATACACTTTTTTTTTGTTGTGTGTGTGTTTTTTTTTTTGTTTGTTTGGTTTTTTTTTTTTGCAACAGGGCTCGTTCCTGTACCGCGGCCAAATATTTTCTGAAAGTATCTAATTAAGTCAACTAAGAAAATTGTCCGCGGCCCCCCCCACTCCCTATCAGCTTCGCCACATGAATAACTCCTTGTGTGTTTTTCTTAGAGGAAATAAAAGATGTAACCCCAGTGTGTTGCCCAAAGACCGCTGACCGTAGTTGTCTAGAATGCAAAATTCACTCAGCTGGTTTACACATAAAAGGCAGGGATAATTAGAGGAAAAATGTAATTCATCATACATTTGATAATCAGTCTGATTTGGTCTCCTATCTGTAGCAGGGGCAGTCAAATACCCCCCTACTATTAGCACCCCACTCTGCCTCACACCAGTAGTCTGTTTTACCCTCTCTTTGTTCCCCTACAACACATTATCATTATTGTGGCTAATTGCATGGTTCGCCTTGAAGTCGTGCTGGAGACTCGTGATCCCGGGGTTGAAGCGTGGACGGGGGATCCGGTCGACTCCGCAGCTTGCCTCGCTCTGCTAATTGCCGCTACCACAGGATAAGGCGCGCTCCTCGCTGTGGCCGTAGCCGGGCCCGGGCTCCAGCAGGCGTGGTGGGGATGGGGAGGGGAGGAGGGGAGGAGGGGAGGGGGCTGGCGGGTGAGGATGGGAAAGAAGTGTGGGTGTGCTCGGGTTGGGGTTGGGTGGTTTACTTACGCGGGGAACGTCGTGCAAAAAAAGGGAAAAAAGCGCACAGGGGAGGGAGCCGAGCGGGGTGTGTGTGTGTGGGGGGCGGGGGGCGGTGTGGAGGCGAGGTGGGATGTGCCGGGCCAGATTGGGGAGGGAAAGGGAAGCGGTCGGGGGGTAAGCAGGGGGGATGGAACCGGCCTTAGATGGGGGTCAGCGGGAGTGGAGTACCCTGAAGATTACAGTTGGTTAGCGCGACCCCTCTCTGACAGGATCTGAGCCCTGTCTCCCAGCAGAGGTGGACCCTGGCATTTGGGGAACCCGGCTATTAGTGAGGCTAATAAAGACCGGGCGGAAAGTTTTCAACCTCCGGCGGTCCGCAGACACCGTCCTGCCACAAAAACCAAGGGCTGGGATCTTAGTTAATATAGACCTAAATGACCGTGGAGAGTCTTTAAACGGTTGTTAATAAGACGGCAGAGCAGCAGAGGAACCTTAATCTTAATATCTCTATTTTTTACGAGCATATCTTTTTATTATCTTTGTTTATTAAAGGAGCGTAACGTGAGAGACGTGTTCATCTAACTCTCCAAAATCTCCCCCCTTTTTTTTTGCGCGCGCGAGCTCTGATAGTGTCTTAAATTCAGATGGGAACGTTAGTTTTACACCACAGTATCAACTTCCAACTTCAAAATGAGTCACGGCTCCCCGATGGGGTTTTAGAAAAGGAAATGGAATCACAGACATAACTAGTGACAAAGCCTCCATCACCTCATATAAGATCTCATTCCATCTGTGAGAACTTTGGGTCTACCCCAGAAAAATAATAAATATCCTCCTCTCATGGCTGGCGCTCGCCTCGTTCAAAAGGTGGTTTCAAGACCAAACAAAGGAAATGGTGTCATTAATGATATATTTTATGAACTAGGCCCTCTTAGAACCGTTTCCTACAAATGCATGGATGAGGGGTTGATCTCCTTCCTAACAAAGGATCTCTAAAATATGAAGTGAAAAGCTACCCAAGATGAAGCTGGTAAAGAAACAAGCGAGGAAGAGCCTATTTCCACAACACAAACAGATTTCCTGGCCTTTAGCAGTCTCTTACTGGGATACTTTGAGACATATCCATCAAAACACAGCTGTATTCATTCATATTTCATACCTCCTCCTTCTCCCAGTGCTTTAACACTGTTCTTTGATCAAAGGAGAGAAGTCGGATCACAACAGGAAGGTTCCCTGCCAGCCAAGAAGGGGAAAGGGAAGGCCAATCCACCACTGTATAGCTACCGTATAGCTCGCCGCGCAAAAAGAAATTTATAATAAAATAAAATTAACGCCTCGCAAATGTAAAACTAAAACTGCGCCTCGCTCTTCAAGGGTGACATTCTTTTATGGGTTTTCCATATTAAAAAGCTTCGCAGCCAACTCGGCGGCGAAACTGCACAAAATCTTCCTTTTTTTTCAGCTCCTTTTTTTTTTTTGTCATAAACACATCAGTCAGCGTGCGAGGAAATTAACAGTTTTCACAGATTTGGAGATGATTGATTGAAGTCTTTGTTTGATTTGAGGGGGAATAACAGTTTCTGCAACTTAAGTGATGGAATTGCTGAGAGGCGGGCGGTGGGAGAGGCGCCCAAAACGCACAGCTCAAGAGTGTCACCATGTGGAGGCGCGAGGATATGACGGAGAGCGGCCGGCCCCGGCAGAGTCAGTGTTTTACTTGGGGGGGAAAAAGCGGCTCAATAAGACCAGTCATGATTCCATCTCTTCTGCGTCCATTTTCCTTTTTATTCAAATCTTTTTTTTCCCTGCTCTCCCAATTAAATTTCATGTCCGCTGCTTTACATTAAGCCGTCCCTCTTTACCTCACCTCCACTCTATCAATTCCAAGACATAGTGCTTCCAAAGACCCTTTTCAGTAAGGCTCCGGGAGGGGAAAAAAAACTGTTTGAAGACCTCCCTGACATTTAGACTCTCTCTGAAGATGACTTTGCCTTCTACTATAGCCTGCGGGAACATAGTAAGACCCACACTAAACTTCAATTGATATGCAGTGCCGGATTCCCTCTAGGGGAAATTATCATTCTGTTCATAATAAGAGCCACAACAAGCACCTGGAAAATGACTTTATTATACACTCCGCTTCAATAAAAGTTTCCTATGACCCATTGGAAACACACGCAGCATAATCGCGATGAAATGAAAACTATATTATGCATATGATGGAATGCTTATTTGATGGTGGGCTGCGCGAGGATGCACATCTGCTCGGATGTGCTTGATTGGCAGGTGCGTTGAGGTGGCGGCGCAGCCTTGGACGGGGCTGCTCTGAGACCCCCTTTTTTCCTGGAGCCATTATCCAAATATGTTCTGTTTTTCAAACAAATGAATGGCACAAAAATCAAAGTATCAAAAATGTATTGCCCTTCATAATGGAATTCCCTTTGAGCAAGGACACGCAACAATGGGCCATTCTGGGCTTCCTGTCCTTTCCCTCTCTATATGCCAATGGATGTGACCTCCACGGCTGTTAACAATGGGGCATCCAGCAGCACCCGCGCTTGGCTCCTCGCCCACAGCAGCGACGCGCTCTAAGGTTTGCTTTAGTCTTTGTTGTTATATTTAAGGATGACATCCTAGCCTGTCGGCCCCTACTATTGTCTTCGCCGTGATTATTTTCTACCGTTGTTTAGCCCCAGTTGTGGCTCTTTGATGAAAAGGTCGCCACTCAATTGGAAAACAGTCATTAAAATGCGGTGGGTACTATTCACCAGTGTGCTTGGGGGAACCAACTCAACTGAGCTGGTTAATCAAAAGTTAATTATATAATTTTCATGCAGATGAGGGAAACATTCAAATGAATCCCAACTCTACAATCATTACAAAAAATAAATAAAGAAATAATTCTAAAATGCTATAAAATGTTCAGGGACCAGGAGGCTGTAAACAATATGAAGTTTAATTTGAGGTAAACAAAGTGAATATCCACCAGGGGGTCTGGGAAGGAGAAAGTGAGGTTAAATCAAATTTGGAAACATAGATACCAGCAGGTTTTGTTGTCCTGATATACGTGCAATTAGGCAGGTCCTTGATGAGGACACCGCGAGTGGGAAAGTTGGGTTTCATCGCAAATGCTTAGGGATTATTTAAAAAGAATTTATGGGATTTTATGCTTTATCTGTAAACATTAATTATTCTCACACAAGTACAGCAAATTGAATTAAAACCATATTTTAGGAAATGTTATAAAGGCATAATTACCTTTTATGAGGATGTTGCAAAATTATTGAAAACTCCATAAAGATAAGTGTAAGCTCATGTAAATCAATTCACCCAAGTCTCACAGTGACTTTCAGAGAAAATGCCCTGGACAACATTTTCCTTCAGTAACTTTGTCAAAGAAAGTGGAATGTAGCACTTTTCAAAAATTTTCTCTCCCCTCTCATCAAAGGAAATGATTGTGTTATGCAAATTACCACGATGAATATTAAACCAACGATGTGAAGTATCACAAATGAACAAGCATTGTTCTGGAAGTGCAATGGAATGTGGTTTAATTTCTCTTTAATTCTATGTGCTTTTATAATGTTCACCTTTTCCCAGTTGTGCCAACGGGTTTGAGTTCATTGGTGTGCATTACAACCGCGCTCTAACAATGCGGGGCCTCCCCGGTGTCAGCACAGTTCATGAATCCTGGCCCCTTATGCACCAGGCGATTAGTATGGTGCGCCGTCTGTGGGGCTTTGCCAGAAAATGAGTTCTCTTTAAAACATATGCCCCCTGCTGATTCTTTTCCTTTCCTGATATGAAATTCCAATTTTTATAATGAACACACCAATTTCCTGTACAGAGAGAGGCGTGTGTGTGTGTGTGTGTAGTTAGGGGAGGGGTTGGGGGTGGCAGTGCGGTGGGGTGGGATAGGGTGGGGTGGCGGGGGTCTAACACTTTATCCCAAATTAGCGCAAAGCTGTTGTGGACATCGCGAAAAATATTTAGATGAGTGTCTTTCATTTCGTGGCGCTAATCAACATTCAGGTAGGAGCAGGAAAATCAGCTGGTGCAATTTTCCACATCGCATATGCACATGACCGGTGTGGCAGAAAATGGAATTACCAAAACTGTAACAAATTCAATTAACTCATTGATTTCTAATAAATTGGCTTAATCACCAGCTGTTGTCATGCTAAGATTGTTGTGTCACAAGTTTGTCATGCTTGTCGGTCGTGGCAGCTTTACAAAGGCAATTTAATCTGTTTAAAAAGGCTTTTTAGCGAGCGCGTTTTGCGGCGAGACGGCATCATTTCACTTCTAATGAACAGATCAAAACCCGGATTCCACTTTGCGAGAATCAGATTGCATAAAACATCAGGAGTTGATCAGGACTCAAAAACTTTATTACAATTTTACATGAATTTAAATGCTACAGACATGCATGTAATTGACATCTGTGCAATAAATGTTGGTGATCTGTTGGAGTCGGCGTCCTGCCCTCCAGGGGGATCCATCACTGGTGTTGATGATAATGGAAATTGTCTGTTTTCTTTTTTTTTTTTCTTTCCTCCCCCATAAACCCCATCACCTTCATTCATAAGGAAACCTTTTCTTCCGGTCGAAATGACTGAAATCATCGCTAATCTGAAGAGATTGAAATAAAATCTCAGTTAAAAGTTTGATCCGCTGCTTAAATATTTCATTTAAAAAAAGACACTCATATATATGATTCCCAACATCTGCCAGCATTCAAAAGGGGGTGAAAATTAAACATGCACATACTCAATCATGCAAAAAAAGAGAGGAATAAAAGAAGCGTAATTGAGCAGTTTGTATATTGTCGCAGCTGCTTTGGAGCACAGTGGCACCCAGTGCTATAGTGCACATTAATATTGTACAATTGAAGAAGACATCCACAATAAATTATGCATAATAAACACTTACTACATTGTAGGGTCTGAGTCTCTCTTGGGTTTGGGCATTCGCCTCCTCAGGAAGAGACACCACACCTCCTGTACCCATCATCTAAGAACAATAAAATGTTAAGAGGATGAAACCAAGGTGAAATCTGAAGCCAACATTTACGACTGTGTAAAGAGAGGAAGCGCGGCCAGAATTCAGGGCCGCTTTTATGGACATTTTTCTGTTAAAATTTGCCTTAAATTTCACAAAGACAGCACATTTCCTGAAACTGTAGCCTTCCATCCATAAAAGAAAAAGCGAAAGAGCGAGAGAGGGAGGGAAGGAAGGAGGGAGGGAGGGAGAAAAAAAAACATCCACTCACCCTGATGGTTGCCTCCAGCTCTCCCACGCTTCTCTTCCCACCTGGTAGCCATCCATAGGACCAGTGCTGGGACAGGGTGACCTGCACCACCAACGCCAACAACAACACCTGCACCGTCACTCTGGAACTCGCTTCCATTAGAGCTGCGGGGAGGAAAGCCAAATTCGCAATAAAAACAATAATGTCACAGTCCCCTTCCTTCGCAGCGCCACGGCTCGTAGACCAGGGGGGTCATAAAGCATCGCCCAACATTAGCAGGCAGCATTTTCGACAGTAATTAATACAGAGAGTAATTCTAACTTAATGAACATTGAGCAAACTTCATTGTGGACTGACTCACCTCTGTATTTGCCTTGTTAGCATGTGGTGCATTAGCCAGAGGGGGATTTTTATAGGTGTTGCACAGGGCTGCCGTCAGGATTATAATCCCCTTTTTCGCAGGTGTGACACATTTACTCACTAATGGGACACTAAATACTACTAATGGAGAGGGCTAAGTGCTCAAATATGCCAATAGCGCCGGGAGGGTTCAAGTGGCATGAGACCCCTTTGCATCAAACGCATCCACGACACACAATTTAAGGATTAAAATCAAGATATTTGACTTTATTGGGATCGCCTTGAAGCAAACAAACTCATACAGACTTCCAAAGGCAGCAACAACAATATGCCTCTATGTTACATCAGCTGCAAGGCCTCACTGTCATTCTAATTCTTTTTTTTTTTCATTATGGAAACTTCAAAATGAAATCAGACCACAACAAGATTAAATGTACATTGAATAAAGGAGCGTGTCATGTCATGTATAAAGGCATCACGCATTATTATAGTAATGGAGGTACAAACACAGTAGAAAGTTCTTCACCCAAACTGAAGACTCCCGAGCCTGCCGTTTACCAAAAAAGGGGGTAAGCAGAAGCCTTGCAAAAATATACGCTATTCATTTTTGCAGAAAGGTTGGAGCTTCCTTGTTTAAATATGAAACTAAAGACTAACTATCATCAAATGTGTCAAAAGGCCCATGCATGCATATTTCATATAGTGGCTGAGCAGTGCTGCTTGATATCATCGCTTTTACTCGTCCCAGACACGTTTCATCTCGGCTTGTAGGGATGAGAAAGCCGCTTCAGTCCTCAGCTAAACCTTATAATCATCTAATAATTCATACTATTATGGTACATTTTTTAAATCCTTATAATATTCTCTAGTTTTTTTTGTACAAATAATTAATCGATGATCGATACAGCAGATCACCCTCTAAAAACAATACTTTGAAAATGTATCTATTCTATTTGCGTTAAACATCTGGTTTATGAAAACCGTGTCACTTGGTGACAATTATTCATGATTAGAGCTGTCTGTCTAATCAGTATGGCACTGCTTTAATCATCATGCACATGTAAGGTCAGCTAGTCGATGTGTGTCTAAAAAAATTTGAAAAGCAGGATGTGATCCTTGGCAGCAAAAAAATAGCATGAATGACGCATTAGAGTGATAATACATTATTTTCAACGTGGGCTGATTGCGTTTTGCACTGTCAGGCACTGATCCACTAAGTAATATTGCCACAGGCAAAGACGAAAGTTGGTGAAGTTGAATAAAATTACAACAGGCAGCAGCTGTTAAGTTATTCATAGACAGAAGTGAGGTAATTTGCAGCGTCTCACAGAGTGAAATGTATCTCAGATTTTGTGTTTTTTCGTTTGGGAGGAAAGTAAATATTTTCCGTGCGTCGGGCCAAGATATCGTTTTTTTAGCATCAATAATGTCATCCTGCTTATCCAACACACTTTTCTTCTTCTGGTTACTGCAAATAATCATGTTGAGTGGGCAGCACAAACAACAATGGAAACCAAAGGCATTGTGGTCAATAACAAAATAAAGCAGAAATAGAGGAGCATTGATTTACTCTACAACACATTAGTGATGTATTTTTAGGGCGAACGTTAGCAACACACACACTTTACTATATGTACACAGTATTTACATAGAGAGTACAATTATTGAAATAGCCTGTTTTGACCGGAATGTCGCTTTTATGCAACATGAAATCAAGCCCCCCCCGCCTCCCCCGACAGTTTAAAGAACCCAGCATGTCATTGTGTAAGGACAGATGCTTACTTTACAGTATGTCACAATATGCCTTTAGATCTGTAATCAAGTGCAAAATGTAAAAAGAGTCGCCTTAGAAAACAACATTCAGAAAAAAATTGCATAAGTTACTCCGACAGCAGTTTACAGAGCAGAGCGGCCCTCCACTGGTTTCACTTGAAATTGGCGTAGTCGGAGAAAATGTCAACAAAATCCTGCACCACCCGATAGCAGAAGTCGTATTGCTCCTGGAAGTGGAAAAGCAGAGGGGAGGAAAAAGTGTTAACATGCATGTTTGCGAGGGAAACGCTTCCAAACGACACAGAGCTGAGTAAGCTGACAGTTTGTGGGGGTTTGAGGGCGGGGGGGGTAGGGGGGGGGGACCTACCACAGTTTGAACCATATGTGGTCTCTGCATGCGTAAACTCTTGACTGTTTGAAAAACATCCAGGAGGCCTTCAGCTTTCACCCGCTCCAGAATGTTACTGAGGGCGATGAAGGTGCCGGTCCGACCCGCGCCGGCGCTGCAAAACGTGAAGGACGGGAAAAGCCATCAGGAAGCACATCACATACAGGAAGGTGTTTGGAGGCGGTGGTGTGTGTGTGTGTGTGGGGGGAGTGTAATAGAAATGCAGTGATAAACTTAAAAAAAACACAAAAATCACTTCTTAATTTGTGCCGCGACGAAAACCCACGTCAAGTTTGCGAGCCGAAAGGTGACCTTTGTGTAACGGCGCTAATAATCATCCTCACTTAAAGCGAGGCTAATCCGAGCACTAACACTAATCAGTTTGGAAGCTCAGTGTTTGACTGAGTCAATGTTTACAATGGCGGCGGGATGGAGGGATAGAGAGGGAGAGAGAGAGACGGAGGAGAGCCAGCGCCGGAGCGATGTGCAATTCGGAGAAGTGCAGAGAGACGTTGGGGATTGCAGCGGGTTAGCCCCATTCCCGGGGGGAGGGGGGGGGCCGAGAAACAGCTTTAAAAAGCCCCTCTTAGACAAGTGGTGATGAAGGAATAGAAGAGAGTGATGACACCATTTCCTGTCGTTAGCTCATCTTATCAGATTAATCATAGTGGGAGTCAGAGGATATTTCACTTTGAGAGGTTTTAATTGACTGTGAATCAGTGGATTGGATCAATCCCAGAGGGCCGTGCTGCTTTAGAATCACTTCACCTGAAGCTAGGTTCTGATCAAAGCTTCCACTGCTAAGTCTTTATAAGGGATCACATAAGTGGTTTAGGCAGAGAACACCGGGTCTACTGAGGCAAAATGTAGAATTTATTGTAACAGACGTCGGAGGGGAAAAATGTATCGGGAAAATTGAAATTCTCTCAAATCTCGCTCGGAGATTTCGCCGGCGCGAGGGGGTGAGCGGACGGGAAATAATGGGACGTATTGTTGGTAATTTTTAATTTGAGGAGGCACATCATGCCGCCGGATCTGCCAAAGTGAAGGCCCTCACCTGCAGTGCACAATTATGGGATGGTTTCCAGACTGCTGCTGCTGCCTCTGCACGGAGGCAATAATGTCAATCATGCCTCTCCCCTCAGCCGGTATTCCGATCTCTGGCCATCCGTGGAAGTGGAAGTGGCGGACATGTTGCGACTGCTTTTCCTGGTGAGATGGAGAGCTGATGTTTCATTTTCTGTGCATTGCTTTTTCATACCGCTTAGCAGATAAAAACACAGAAAAACCATCATTTAAAAAAAACATTTATTTCTGGTGATCGTACCGGCCTGTAGGTGAGCACCATGTCTTTCAGAGTGAACGTCTCACACTGCGAATCTCCAGTCAGCTCCACCGTGTAATCTCCAAATGTTACACTGCCCTCTGATGGCCAATACTGGTAGCACTTCTCCTGGCAGGACCAAAAAAAAAAAAGAAAAAAGAAAGGAAGGTGGTGGGATGGAAATACAATCAGGCAAAGTTTGACTGATTTATATTCTATTTTTGTTTTTACACTGCCAACGTTGCACCACAAAGGCCGTATAAAACTATTAATTACAAACACAGAATGTTCGGGGAGAGAGAAATGACAGCAGAAAAAAAAAAAAAAAGTGAGAAGAGTGAGAAGCAGCACGCCGTACCTGCTCCCTCTCCTTAAGCTCGGTGAGCATAACGATGGAGTGACACCTCCACTCCCACACCATCCTCCAGAAGTCCTCCACCGTGTGAGACAGGGGGCCCTGGGTTGCGATAAAATAGTCCTTCTGCCTGTAGCCCTGGAGGGCAGACAACCCGGTAAACAAGACTTGAGAGTGCGCGGCAAACACAATATTTTGCATTGTTTGTAAAGGAAACAATGAGCTTTATATATATATACACACACTTCTATGGGAAATCTATACAAGAGGTGGTGAGGGAGTGCTTACATCAATAAAGGAGGCATTGATGTAGTCGGTGAACTCCTGTCCTCTCTTCACTGAAAGTATTACTCGGTTGAAATCATCTGCACAAAAGAAAAAAGGCAAACTTTTCCACAAGTGATTCCTAATAAAATAAAACTTTGAAAAGGCTGCTGGAAAAAAAAACAGCTAAGTAAAACTTTAGCTGTGTTATTAAGGCCAAGCACGCCAGAGCGCGGATCGGTTTGCACTGTAAAAAGTTGCTCCCTTTTCCCAGAATGCGCTCGACTTCGACTTTAAAGACACAAGCTCTGTTTAAATGTAATTGATCGCGCAGACATAAAGTGATTAGGCGGATATCTGTGTACGGCAACCATAAAATCAGCATCAGTGCGCCGCTTTGATGTTACTTTGGATGTGATGTATTATGGAGCCGTTGGGAGTGTCGGAGTATTCCTTACACGGGATGATCTGAAGCACACGGTTCTTCTTCATGTTGGCGGGAAGGTTCCCAGTCCTCATGTTCTCCTTCATTATGCGAACGTTGGTCAGCTTCTGATGAGAGGAGACACGGGCGGGTTGGCACCAGCACAAACTTTGTTTTGGAGCTGCGCGGGGCGGAGCCGCGCCGCCGAGCACATGTTC